>VWZT01014005.1:200960-292667 GCA_013397055.1 Pachycephala philippinensis
GCATCAGCAACCAGAGGCAGGCAGAGGCAGGCATCAGTAAGCAGCGGCAGACATCCACAGGCACCAGCTCGGCATCCACCCAGTCAGCTCCAGCTCAGCTCAGGATCTGCTGCTCTGTGATCCTACAGCACAGCCCTTTATACCCATCATCCCTTGGGCTACTCATGTGCTTCTTGTTGTAGGAATCACCACACCTGCATTCAGTGCTGGCCTTCCCTCCTCCCAGGGACACAGCCACAAGCCATCAAGGCCAAAGCTGCCTGCAGCCTGCTCTTGTAACCCCACATTTATACTACTCACTTCACTTGTTTTAACTGTGAGTAAATGTCAGATTTTTTTGAGATGCACGAACCTCAAAACCATTTATACATTCACTCTCTTTTAAGCCCTTTTAACCCCAAAACCAAGGCACTACTCACAGCTGTATGAAAGACCTGCTGGCTCAGAACCCTCAGTCCCAAAATAATGATTCAGTCCATTGGTCACTAGTGCTCTGTTTGCAATGGTTATTTGGGATTTGTTCAATTAGGTTCATGGGGTAAATCTCAGGAGGCTGTGAGTTGGTAGCTTGGTTCAGAGCCATTAAAAAGTTGTAATTATAGTAATAGTTGTAATAACTGAAATGCAATCAGAGACATCAGTATTCTTCCTCCTATGTTTTGTTACTTTTTTGTCTTGCCCTTGGCCACACCAAGTGTTCCCTGGGCAGCCCAGGCCTTGGTGGAGATGCAGAACAAGCACTGGGGCAGTGTGTGAAGGTCTTTCTATAGTGGGGTGAACGCCCACCCACTGAGAGCTGAAAACCACACAGGATGAAGATATAGGGATCTCAACTCTGGCATTTGACCGTCAGCATCAGGACTGGGCTGCCTGGAGTGGGACTCCATGGGACAGAGAATGTATCTACTCCAGTTTGTCCTGTGGAGCCATGTGGATTTGCAGTGAGTACCCAGTGAGAGCTGCGTGTTGTTGCACTGGAGCAGCTCTCTAATTATACAACAGTTACTCTTTCTGGTACTTGCAGTTATCATTATATCTATAATCATCATATTCCCCACATGTTTGAGAATCTCTCCCATGCTAATACAATATAATTAAAACAGCCCCTGTTTCAACAGTATCTGCATTAAAAAGGAACACCAAAGAGATCATAATAGGTGGAGAGAGGTTAATAATAGGTCATGTGGTTAATCTTCCAGTTACAAGGGCAAACACTAATTACAGGACTGGGAAGGGAAAGGGCAGCCTGATTGCAATGTGATTATGGTGACCTTGTTAAGGAGTGATCCAAGTCATGATGGGGCCTCAATAAATAAAGATAATAATCCCTCAGCACCTCCCAGTGAACGTCAGGCAAATGCTGAGAGCAGCATCAGCCCTCTCTGCAGGCCGGGTGGGAGGATGGAGGCTGAGCCATGTTATTTTCCAGCCCTGTCTCAGCACAGCAGGATTGCTGGCTTCTCCTTCTGCTCACTGAGAAAAACAAAAGCACCGACTACTGATAACAAATATATCAAGTTGACTTTTAAAGGGCTCTGCAGTACAGCATGTTGCAAATTATGGCAAACTTCAACATGTTTGAGCTTCGGAGATATGGCAGAGCAATGTGATTCCCCACGTTGTCAATGGCATGGTGGGAGTTCCCAGGGAGCTGCAAAAATAGTGGTTATCATTTTAGAAAAATGGTAAAAACGCAAGCCTATTCAGGTCTTTTTTTAACCCCGAGTATAAGCCCTGCTGCCCAGGAAAACATGTCCTACAGATTATAACAGTTTCATTATCTCAGCAGAGAACTCGCTGTCTGCGCTGCAAACTGGTCCATGGAGAAATTAGCAGGCTCCCAAATTTAATTAGGGCAGGACTCAGACAGGGAACACAGTGAGGTTAACACAGATGTCTGTATGTCCCATCATTCTCACATCCTGTAATAAACAGGCATTTGGGGAGCAGTGTAAGCCAGGGCTGGAACCAAACAGTCCTGCTTTATAAACGTGAGGCTGGTGCCTGCTGAACGCTCATAAAACCACTGGGTCATTGGTACAGAAAGTCTTCTGTTTCCCCTGATGGTTTTGTATGTTAATTGGGGATGGAGTTAATATGACAATCAGTGTCTCCAGACACATCAGGGCTATGTAGAGCTCCGTGGTCTGGCAGCTTCTGTGCTGGGTGCGAGCGGGGCGAGAGCAATGACTGGAGCTGTTCAAACTCTCTTCATGTCTGGTTTTAGAAAATGTGCAAAAATGTTGTCTGCTTTGGATTTTATCTTTTCAACTGCACTTGCTTTTACCTAAATCTATACTTTGTTAAGGACAAATGTCATGGTACCTGCCACATGCATGAAGAAACCATTAAACCTCTGGGTTTAGTTGTGCCTATAAAGTAAACTTCTGGCTTAGCCACACAAAGCCCTGCTCTTGGGTGTCCAGAAGGTACCAGCATTTCTTTAGCTGCCTGCAATGCTCATGTGAGAGCTTGATGTGCTGAAGGGTTTGGATGACCACAGGCCACCAATTAAGGTTTCCAGAAACAGAAAGAGCACTGAAGCCCTGAAGTTGCAAAGGAAATCTGTGCCAGCTGTTCCTGTGTAGGCGTGTGTGTGTGCAAAAATGCAGAAAGCAATTAAACCTTGACATTTTTCTCTGGGATTCCACTCATGAGGATTTCCTATTAAATATTAAAATTAACTCAAATTAATTTGTTCCATTCTATCCATCCAAGTTGTCTTGCAGGTGCTGCTGGAAAGCAATTTCACAACAATCACAACCAGAATACATTTCCGGGGCTATTCCACTGACTCCCGTTCTACCTTCTGCAGTGCCAATTACCTACCTTTGAAACACCCACCTGGATGTTAGAGAAAGCCAAAACAAATGTATAAGGATAGTAATTTGCTATTCATGCCCTTTCTTTCTACTGTTACCTTATGTCAGGTTAGAATATCCCAGAAGCAGAAATGAGTTTGCAGGAGAAAGGATCAGGAACGTGGTGATTTTCCAAGCTTGAATTTTCAGTTTCCCCTTGCTGAAAGGTGAGCTGCTTTGGGAAGAAGAGTAACTCCTGCAAGCACCTGGGGTGGGGAGGAGGGAGGGAAGGGCCAGGGAGCCGGGATGCTGCAGGGGTCTGCTGTCACCTTGGGTGAATTTTGCTCCTTCTTCAATACAGATTGACATTTTACAAGTTTTGAGAAAGCTAATTCTGCAAAGGTGGCTAAATTGAACGACAGTGCTATAAGGAGGGCTGAAATACACCATTCTGGACCATACAAGCTTTGAATTATCCCTGATTTGAGGACTGAACATGATTGTATATAATAAAACAATTTATTTCTTGCTATAAAGCAAGGATTTTGTCAGGGTTGCTAAGGGATACTATTCCTTGTCTTTTTTATTTGAAGACTGAGTTGTAAATAGTTCTCCCTAGAAGCAACTTAATCCATGATTTTTCTTTGCAGAGGATGATGTTCTTAGCTCAGCTCTTGCTGCTGCTCAGTCCTTCTGTTGCTACCCTAAGTTTAAGCATGACAAAAGGAAAGATGAAGGCTGTGAATTTTCCATTAGAGTAAAATGCTGTAAAAAACCTCCACATTTAAAGCATGTTTTGAGAGAAAGAAGAGTATTATTCAGTGTAGAAGGGATACAGTTGATCACCACGGGTTCTGAGCATGCCTGCTATTTTTAGCTTTATCATCCCTAATGAAAGCCTCAGATAGCACCACTGGGCTTACCCAAGGATCTGGTGTATTAAAGCAATCATAAGCCTCATCAGGGCTGTGAAAGCAATGATGAGTCTAGAGAAGCAAGCTGTGATGTGCTACCCAAACAGCCACAAAATGAGAAAGATTATTTAGAACAGTCCTTTGGCAAGCGGAAATATTTATTCTCTGTACTCTGGAGAGTAAATACTGTGATATATTCAATCCTCTAGCTGCTCATTCCAAGGACTTAGAAGTCTGCCCTTGGTCCCCTTGTAAGTGAATGTTGTGCCACGATAACATATTGGAGAATAGAGGAACGTTGTAGAGCATTTGAATACCTGCTAATATTTTTGTCTGATGCCTGAAGCACATGAGCACAACTTCCAGTGAATTAATCTCCACTGCTGGCATTCTACCTGCATCTGACAGCTTGGTGGCATCTTGAAGCTCACCTCCATCCACTTCTCTGCAATCCCAAAATATCTGACTCCCTACAAAGTCTGTAGACTGGTAATAGGATGCCCTGATTATCCACTTCTGCTGGACATGGAAAGGTCTGCATGAACTGGAGAGGACTTTGGGAGGTGAAATTGGGAGTGAACCAGAGAAGAAGTACAGGAGATGTGGATAAGGTCTGGAAGGGGAAGTGTACAAGTTTTTGAAAATTGTAACCAACACAAAAAGAATAAAAGATCTAATTTACCCATCTAAGCTGTGCCTCGGACACGGCCTGGGGGAGTGCTGGGATTTGCTTTCATTCAGCAGGTGCCCCGCAAGCAGTGTTGAACCTGCAGGGCCCTGAAGAAAGGAGGGACATGGGTGACACAGATGAGCTCATGGGCTGGGTCTGGGTGACAGTGCCCTGTCATTACTGCCAAGAATTTGGTCTGTTTTCTGTGTGGCATGTAGATACTCACATTGAGTTTGCAATATGTATGGGATGGGCTTCTCCTGAGCATGAGTGGGTTTTCTGTCAGGTGGGATCCTCACTGTGCTGGTGTGGGGAGCAGAGAGAGGGGAAGAGGGGAAGTTTCCTCTCTTCTTCAGTCCACACAAATGCGGCTTTACTCAATATTTGCATGAAGTGCTTTTCATGGATGAGGAAAAACTTCTTTACTTTGAGGGTGACAGAGCACTGGAACAGGCTGCCCGGAGAGGTTGTGGAGTCTCCTTCGCTGGACATATTCCAACCCTGGACATGATCCTGTGCAAGCTACTCTAGGAGACCCTGGTGGAGCAGGGAGATTGGACTAGATGACCTCCAGAGGTCCCTTCCATCCCCAAACATTCTGTGATGATGTGATTGAGTTTTTATTTATTAGGATGTATGTTCTTGGGCAGGCTGTGTATCCCAGAGGGACTTGAATGAATTAATCAACCCACACACTCTACCACTGATCAAATTCAGGAGAGCAGCAGAAGGCCACATGCAAGCAATTTTCTGGCAGATGGGTCCTATCCACCATCTTTTACTTATCCATTTTAATGCTCAAACCCACAGGCAAACTAATTGAAAAATAGCATTACACACACACGAGCCCTCTTTTTGCTTCTTTCATTCCCTTCACACCGATTGAATAATAAGTGGTAACCAATGTATTATCACAGCCACACTGCTTGCATGGAGACTAATAAAAGCATAACTTTGATCTGTTTTGACAAACACAAGTACAACTTTTGAGTCTTTAATAATTACATTAGTCAAAGTCACTGATCACGACATGCGGCAGTGTGTTATTTAGAGAAAGGGAAACAGGTATGCACGTCACCAGGGTGGCTTCTAATGCTAACCAGAGTGTGAAGGTGTTTTTACCCTCTTTTCTCCCACTTCCTTCATGGGAAAAGCAATCAGAGGAAGCCAGGGCCAAAGTGAGCAGTGTCCTGTCCCCAGGTTCAATTCTTTATTCCTTGTTGGAGCAATACAAGCATTTGGACAATACTCTTGGGGCACATGGTGTGACTTTTGGGATGGTTCTGTGCAGGGCCGGGAGTTGGACTCAGTGATCCTTGTGGGCCTCTTCCAACTCACCTTATTCTGTGATTCTGCACTATTATGTACAGCAAATCATTTGCTCACACAGTGTTTGAAGATGTTTTGTGAATTCATTGCCCATAAAGACGTTCTTCTCCACCCTGCTGGAGTGATGCAAGTGAGCTGAGCAGGTGAGAAGCCTGACTTCACTGCAAAGGGAAGCAGGACTACTGAAAGCACCTTAGCAGGGCTTTCAGCTGCTCTGCTTTCCCCAGGCTGAAATGATCTCAGCATGGTCACTTGGTGTGTTGCAGCTGAAGGGTGGTACCTTCTGGAGCAGTTACTGCTCTTCCTCCTGTGAACATTCACTTAAAGCCTCAGGCCATTGAGCTCCTGCAGTGGATCAAGCCCTAGCAGATGCTGTGCAAAGACAGAAATCTCTGACTAAAAAGCTTTTTGTCTAAATAAGAGACAGTAGCTGGAGACAGACAGACTGACGAGGAGGAAAGGGAGAAAGCAAGGAATAAAGAGACAGTATCGGTCAGGATGGCGGCTCGTAGTCTCAGCATCTCAGCAGACTCACTGATGTCAGACTGAGAACCTTGGCAAAAGGCCACCCTAGTTCAGCAGGCAAGGAAGGCAGCAACTGGAAATAAAATAGCAATATATAATAAATGGAGGGAAACAAAGGAAAGTAGCTAGCAATCAATATAAATGAGAAGTTAATGAGGTGCAGAAAAATTATAAATATATATAAAGGCACCAGAGACAAATCCATCCCTAAGAACATTATGAAGAATTTTTAAAGAAGGGCTGCCAGGAAGAAGAGAAAAGCAAGAACTGAGGTAGGCCAGTTTCCAGAAGGAGGTTTGAAGATAGGCATTTGTGGCCCAGAACAGACATAAATGTACCATAAGCAATGTTGTTCTGTTATCAGGAGGAGCTGGAAGATGCACCCATGTCTCACACGCTTGACAAATTTTCTTCTGTTCCAGGCTAAGCAGTATCCAGACAACTAATCAATTAAATTATCAAATAAATAATTAAAATATCACAAAGCTACCAAGGAATATTTATATCATGCACAAGTGTTAATGGAGTAAATTAAAGTATCAGTCAGTCATCAAAGCAATCTTGTTTGCTTGTTGTTCTGGGGTTACTCTAACAAATTGAGTTTTATCACAGAAAGGTGCAAAATCTGAGAACACAGAAAGCAGATTAAACTTATATGGAACATGCCAAAACGATATGCTGCAAAGCACTAATTCTGACAAGGTTGTCAGATTCATGAAGAAGAGGCTGCTCAAGTGTATCACATCCTGTACTCCAAAAGATGTCATGGCTGTAAATTTTCCAACCCAATCTTTAGTGCCAAACCAGGAGAGTGGTGAGAAGAAGCAGAGGAGAGATTTTTTTCTCTGTGCAGGACACTGAAATCCAGTGCAAAGTGCAGTGCTGGATCATGCACTTTGTGGTGTTACTACTTCTCAGAATCCGAGTGAACTGTAGAAAACACATATGAAATCATGGGATGGCTCCTGAAAATGCCTGTGTCACCAAGTTCTAGAGAGATGGATCCCTCTGGATTATCAGAAAGAAACATGAGAGGGATCTTGATTGCAGTATGTGGGTATGCTACTGGAGAGAAAACACGGACCACTAAAGCAGTGATTTAAACCTGTGAAATGGAACACGCTGAGCTCTTAGTGGGAAGCCAGATAACAGGATTTGGTGGTTGCTCTTGGGCTTAATGAGTCTGTAACATCTGTGGGCAGTCAGAGGGTATGGCATTTAGAGGAGGAGGAGATGGTAGCTGTGCAGACAGCAACACACAATTCCTTTTACTGGAAAACAAAAAACCTCCAAAAGCACTTAGGTGAAGGTATAATGTGGAAGCAAAGGAGACTGATCAATTAAAAAAGGGTCAGATCAAACCAAGAAAAAACCCTGGAGCCTTACCAGGAGAGAAGGGAAAAGTTTAAAGCAGTGGAGAAGATGGAGCCAGTGGAAGTGGAGAAAGATCCATCTCAAAGTGAAGGGCCAGGGAAATCACAATTTACAGCAGCATTCAAGTACCTAATCCAGAAAGAAATTTGTAAAGAACACAGAATAGGACATTGCAATTCCTGAGTTGTGATTATCAGCCAAGAGTCTGCATCTTGAAAGGCAAGGCTGTATGTGGTCTGGAGAAGAGATGGGGGAGCAGGAGGGGAGGAAGAAGGGTGGAGACAGGGATGTTCAGGAGCTGAAAGAAGTGACAGACAGGCTAATTCTTGGTAAAGCCTTGTTTGTGCTCCAATGCCACCAGCAGAAAATTTGCAGATGCTGTGAGCACCACTGCTGGGCACTGCACCCTCCCAGCCATTGACCTGCCATGTGGATTTTGGTTTTCTTAAAATAGCTCTTCTTAATTTACCTCTTCCATTCACTCCCAGTGCATGCCAGAATACCTGAATTTCTGCAAAACCCTGGCCCTGTGTGACAGGACATGTTCCACAGGGAGCTCATAGATTAATGCAGTGAATTTTTCAGCCATCCTTCCTCTCCTGGTGGGGGGTCCTAAGAGAGAAAGATCAGCATTATCTCTTCCCATTCCAGCTTTGAAAAAGAAAATTCAGCTGTAAGGTTTCTGAAAGCTTCTTCTGCATTTCTTTGAGAGAGCAGCTTTGGGAAGATATAAATATGTATATACATATNTCTCTTCACAAATTTAAAAAGTTTGCTTAAGTTCTTTTTTTAGAAGGAATGAAAATGGAAACAGTTCCATCAAAACTTCCATTTCATTAAAAAGTCTTTTCTTTCAGTTGGAAAAGATTTAAATGGTAATTTTGACTAGGATCATTATAGAAACAAAACCAATATATAAAGGAATAGGGAAAAGAGGCTGCTTTAGCCATTACACAGCGTTCAGTGTCAAATTCCCAGTTTGGGGTCATATCTATTTAAGTGTGAGTCTTGCCTCCTCCCTTCTTCTCCAGAGAAACCAGCGGTGTTCCTGTGCCAGCCATAGCTGTGTGGAGCTGCAAGGAGCATGTTCCCACTGTGAGTGACAGCCACTAATCTCCAGGTAATTCAGTAAATGTTCCTGAAGAAGTACAGATGAAAAGACACAGGAGAAATGGGTGGTTGTGAGGCAGGGGAGCAATGACAGCCGAAGGGGTGGAGGCAAGAGGGGGTTTTCTCCAGATGTGAAGAACACACAGCGTGGCTGCTTTCCCTCACACGGGGACCCCAAGGGAGAGAGGCAGGTGGTGCAAGACCGATTGCACTGGTCCCATGGTCTGACCCTGCCTAGCTAATCATTCCCAAAACACTGAATGAAACAGCAGACTTGGCACTGAAAATGTCCTCCCTGTGCGTTACACTGCAGGGGTCAGCCAGTAATTCCTGGAAATGGTTAATTGCTGGCCAGCTTTGATCTCCTTGAAATAGAAATCAATTCTCATACTGACAATTTCTCAAAAAAGGGCATGCCTCAGCACTCAGAGGCATCCTGCACTCTTGGATATATCTCCTGTCTCTCCATCACTCCCTCCCTGGCTCTTGGGAAAATTGTGCTTAATGGCAAAGGTGATGGAGGGGCTGGAGCATGGAGCCTACAGAGCTACCTCTTTATTCCACTGAAGGAGGAACTCTAGCTAAAGCTGTTAGACATTTCAAAATCAGAAAGCCTGTAGATACAAGCAGCAAGACACAAAATCTGAGTGTTTTCATGGGATCATGGGATTCAACCTCCAGGACTGATCATAAACCATGTGAGCACAGCCACTGACGCATGTGTGAAAAGAACAGAAGAACATGTAGGCTGGCTTCAGTTGCCCACATGTAGGTGTCCAGTGTCACCTGAGATGATTTGGGTTATCCTGTCTGACCTCCAGCTGCTGTCCCAGAATGGTGTGAATGTCACACAGGTCCCACGTTCTGTATCCACCAGACTTCCCAGTATGTCTCAGGTAGCTCAGAACATGGGAACTGGTTCCAAACATCTCAGAGGCCTCAGAGGAGCTCGTGGTGGCTTTCTCATCAGGGGGAGTGTGTGGGTGTGTGGGTGTGTGTTAGGGATTGCAGCCTGCAGCACGCACACACATGAAGCTGGTGCACCTACACCTCCATGGGAAGAGGTGTGAAGCAGGGGAACCCACATTTCCAGGGGTTCTGTTTGTGTCCCACCTGGCCTGGGGAGTGCTTACAACTCAGTGAGGGTGCAGCTGCAAAACTGGGATTTGGGGGATTGATTATAGAGGAGTATTTAGAAGTCCACAGTGTTATATTAACCTTGTATAAGCGTCTCCTATTGTGGTTTATTTTTGTTGTTGTTGTATTGCTAATATTAACCCTCAATATATGGTTCACGGATTGCTGATTAATTAGCTTTTTAACAAACTAATTGCTTAACTAAATCTTGATTTCGCTTTAAAATGCATGAATTGACCAGTTTTTTTGATTTTGGTTTAAAATGCATGAATTGACCAGTTTTTCCTTGCAACCCTTATCTTTATGGTCAGAGAAGCCTGGAGAAGGATTCGACATAGCTATAGTAGACACAGTGAGTGCTCATCTCCCTTGGCTCTGCAAATGGCATTGACCCACTTGCCCTGACTGGAATAGCAGTTTAGGCAAGTAGTTCGTATGCAAACACCTTCATTTAGGTATTTTAACCTCAAGCTAAGCCATCTACATTTAGCTGCCTGAAAATGAGCTACTCCTAAACACTTGAGATTTTAGACAAGAGAAAGAGGTTTTGCTAGGGGGTCAATCATGCCATCCTAAACCGGGCATCTGAGCAGAGATAAACTGCCTTCTGCAAGTGCCTGTTTCTCTCCATCAGGTACAAATAGGGGATTCATTTGACCCAATGCCTGGTCCAGAGGATGACCACAGAGTGGTGGCACCAGCCAAACACGGGGTGCATCCAAGAGTAACAGAGGGACATGACAGCAGTGACTCACCACGGCAACATGAACTGCAAAATTCCTCTTGTCTACTTGAAAATCTCTGCTTCAGTCCACATTAACTGCTATCACCACTCTGAGGAAGGGAAGAAATGAAGGAAACTTATTGGTATTCTGGAAACTACAGGTAGGTGACAAGTGAGGGGGTTGGTGATGCCTTTGGCACATTAACAAATAAACTGGTTTTTTTAAACCCCATTTGGGAAAGTCTGGCTCTCCAAATAAGCACTGAAGTTTGTTTCTCATCATGTTGTATGCTAAGTTAAACATTAGCCTCTCCTACACTCTGTTGTAGCTTAGGGTAATGCCTTTTAAATGTACCTTCATTACCTTCAGGAATAGTTCAGAACATAATAGCATGTTTCTCTTTTGGGCAACACGATTAACCTTTCCTGGAACAACAAAGAATGTGTTATAACATCTAACAGCAAAATCAATACATTATTTTCTTGCCTTATGTTTATATACGCCCTCTTGCCATGACATCCAAGCAGGAGAAAGATGATTTTTCTCATGAAAGAGACTTTCAGTTCCATGCCACATTATGTCTCTCTTTTCTCTATTCCTCTGCTTCCATTACAAGCACCGAGATTTTCTCATTCCCAGACTTTTCCATTCCCATCAAAGCCTTTACAAACAGTAGGGTCAGAAACCTCTAATAATGTTTAGGAATCCTTTGCATAACCCAAATAGTTACTGAAAATACTCTGGTTCAGTTTGTAAACCAGGAGAAATATTTGCTTTGTCAAATCACTTTTCAAATCACCCTACATAATGGGATGAAACCTGTTAAGTTCAATATACAACTTGTTTCAAAAGTCTTAAGATGTTGCTCTTTCCTAAAGAATTGAAGAGGAAATGAATATTAGTTGTTTGCCCTAGTCAACCACTGCCTGCATCAGTATCCAAATTATTTAGGCTGTAGGGAATTGCCTTATCTTCTGCTCGCTATTAAAAAGTTTTTATTTAAGCACTAGAGAATTTCTTTTTCAGGCAAACACTGTATCATTAAAAGTATCTCTTGCATCAGTCAAATTATCTTATGTCTGTTCTTTAGAACTTGTTCACAGTTTTACTTTCATAATTTTTAAGCACTTTTCATCAGGAAGTGATTGCTGCAGACACTTCTCAGGGGTGCTGCTGCTTCAGTCCTGATAGGACAACTGCAGTGTCTGAAATGAGAGCAAGTAATGAACAGTAAACCCACTCTGTTTGGGTGAAATTCCTTCTCATCCCTCCCCTGCTCTTCCCCTGGGACCAGTACTCTCCTTACACTGCACTTGAGAGCTCAGAAATGGATGAAGTGGTTTCTACAGAAGTGTGCAAGGTTTTTGAGCTCTCTTGGGGACAGGTTTTATTCCTGAAGTACAGCCATTTCTGCTCTCTGTTCATTGAGAATAAACATGAGGTACATGAACAAAACCAATCTGAAGAGTCCTTGGGGATGGGAGAAATAGCTACGAACATTTTTTCCATATCAAGCAGCTTGGTTCTCTGGGACACAAGTGAAATGGTGCATCCCCTCACTGGGATGTATTTTTCCATATCTGGCCCTGGGAAACAAAGTTTTTAGCCTCATCGTCTGGAAATGCCCCTCTGCAGCTTTATGCCCTTAATCCAGCCCCATTGCCTTTCCAGGTGTGGGAGTAGCATCAGCTTCCTATTTCTAACACTTTGATGTAAATTCTTCCAGCTCAAATGATCACAGGGCAAAAATGGCAAGGAAATTTGAAAGAAAGTAAATTAATTCCCTGTTTGTGTGCCTGAGTGTGCCCTGCTCATTCTACATCGAGACTCCTGTCTAGCCATGAACATTCCCTATAACGTCATTCCCCACCCCAAAAATAAATAAGGAAGGAGACAAATCTCTGATTTATTGAAGATTTTAAGGCAAGAAAAGAAATTAATAACTAGCTCCCCAACTCATGAATTAGAACTGTCAAAGCTACATCTTGAACAATTCATAACATTGCTAAGGAAGTTTTAAAAGGATAAATAGAAAAGCCCATTGTTTCTAGCTCATAAACAGAAAAGCAATCTATTTGACATAAAGCATGTGATCTAAATTAATGTGTCACCATTCAGTAGTTTTATTTCTTGGGAATAAATTGTTTTCTCTGCTAATAGACCTGGGCACGTTTCATCATCAGTAGAAGAAATATTTGTACATTTACCCCATAGAAGTTTTTGAAGCTTAGTGTTTTTATTTAGTACAAATGTGTCTTCTCTGCTTTCAGGACAAACTCTGACTGAAGACATAATGAGATAAGGTAATATCTGAGCACAGGTGAGGGACATTCACTGAGTCACAGTTTGGCGTGGCTTGTGTTTTTCTAGCAGCTTCAACATGAGGCAGGGTATGACAAAGGCCAAGCACTGCTGGGCCTGCAGGTCTGGGTGTGGTGACTCAATTTTTCTCCTCAGAAAGCAACTGCATTTCTAAGAAAAGGAGCTACCAAAAGGTTGGTTGTGTGAGGCACGCTAAATATAAACTAGACACACCGACAAGTGCAAAACCACCCACTAACACCACCCCAAGCTCAGGACCCCTTTCCAGACACCTGGGGCATCTGAAGGAAGGTCCTAAACATCAAAGCATAGAGATGCTGTTTTATAGGCCTTGTACTCTCAAAGGAGATCCCCATGTGCCCATTATAATAATCCCTGAGATGATAATTAAGTGGGCATAATGCCAGATAGGCATTTTATAGGCACCTTTTCTGTGAATTTGCAGGAACAAGATGAGATTCAGAATAATGATAGTGAGAAAACACTGCTGTGCTCCATTAGAGGGTGACTGTTATATTTAATACACGCCTATAATCCAGTAAGCACATAAGCTTCCATGTATTTAAAATAGAATATCTTCAGGGTTTTCATAATAAATTTAATACTTCAAAGACACATTGACTAATGGCTTTCAGATATTATAGAGCAGACTCTTCCCTATAGGAAATCAATTAAAGTTGAATCTTATTGATTTTAACCCATTTCTCCATACAGTGATAAACCAGACTTTGAACTCTCTTTGGATATAACCCCGATACTTTATTCTCATCCATGGCTGAGGCAGAAGCAATTTCTATATCTGATCAGATAAAGTAAAGGAAATATTAGCCTATTAGTTTCCTCAGTTTTAAAAATCAACAACTTTTCTTCTATTTAATCTACTTGAGGTGAAGCAAGATAAATTCCAGGTGACCCTGAAGCACTGAGAGCTGGAAACAGGCATAATTTGCACATGCTTAAACCTGAAGGCTCATATGGGACCAAAGTGACAAATGGGTATGGCACTGACTCTCTGCAGTGAGATGAAAGTAATTTCCAGCCATCAGCCACCATTTGCAGAGTGAAGAACAGGGTTGAATCATCCTAGGAAGTACTCTTGATGGCCAGCATCTCTATCAGTTTCTCATAGCGGGCTTTTTCCTCTGTAGGTTAAACTATAACTTGCTCCAAATAACTTTGGTAGATTAAGTGTTGGCTGCTCCTAGTCTGTGAAGATGCACTTCCCTTAAATTTTGATTGAGCTGTCCATCCAGTCTGAAAGAAAGAGGCACTGCTGCAGGGTAGTTCATCTGGTGTGTGCTAGACATCTATTTTAAGGGAGGTGATTCACATCATGCTAGTCTTCATTTCTCTCCTTTGGCCATACGAGGATCACTGACGACTGATGCAGATATAGGTGTGCACTGCAGATGTCTAAACCTGGGCAGATTAATGCTGCCCTGTGTACCTGTGTGGAGGGAACACCTTAATCTCACTGACAATAGCATAATGAGATTTTGTAGCTGGATGCTGAAGACAGATAAATTCAGATAAAGGATAAGGCAGAAATTTTTGACCATTGAGTTGATTAGAACAATATAGTTCATGAAGTTGTGAATTCAGCATCACCTGAAGAACCTAAATCAAGTCTGGATTGCAAAATATGCTCCAGCTCAGCTGCAAACCATGGAAATGCAGAAATTACTGTTGGAGTGAGGAAGGCTTTGGGATCTGTTGTGTCAGAAATTCAATGAAAACAATTTCTTCTGGAGCTCAGGTATTCTCTTCTTCCTGCTCCAGTTCACACAGAAAACCACACAGGAGCAAACACTGTGATTTGATTTGGTTTCTGTGGCAAATTTTAATGAGCAGGAAGATGAGAGGGAAACAACATCTCCAATGCAGGCAGCATCAGCCTTTGCTCCTGCCCTCATCCCTCTGTGCAGCCTCACCTCTGGTCGCTCCTGGCTGAGGGCACTGGGAAAGCTGCCTGGACATACCCTTGATATCTCTTGCTGTCTTTGGCTTACGATTGCCTTTTTGTATCTGGAAAATCACAGTTCTGGACTGGCAATCTCCAGAAAGCCCTGTAAAATGCCATCCAGAGATCCATGTCTGACCAAAATGTTGGTAGAAGGACTGAGCAATCATGGCATGGACCTTCCCACTGGCAGCAGGACCAGGCAGAGGCAGCAGCTCACTGGTGAGGAAAAATGGCCACGTGTCAAGCTCAGCACAGCAATCCCTTCAGGACAGAAAGCCACAAGCTGAGCATTCCTGCTGAGTATCTCCACGTGTGGACGGCCAGCACAACAGAAACCAGGGTTTGGCCAGAGCAGTCAGCCAAAGGCTTTAAGTCCTGCTAAGCTTTGCTTAGCACAAGTTTTAAAGGACATGCAAAGTAAAGATGATTTAAAACTCTCTTGTTCCTTCAGAAAGCTGAGGGGTTATTGGCTCCTTACCATGCATTAGAGCACTTTCAGGGCGATTCTCATTTACATCAGCAGAAAAGGGCCCTCTGGCTGACTACATGCACTGGCAGGGAATGGATGGTTGGTCCAGACACTCTCACTGGCAGCTCTGAGGACAAAGCAGGAACAGATGCCACTTCCCTTTCCCAACAGAGAGAGGACTGCAGATCTGTCTCGTTGCTCTCAAAACTTTGGAAACAAAATCAGCATTGGAAATAAATTCCAGAAGCCATTAATCTGTCTCGCTTCTGACATGAAAGGATAAAATATAGTTCTGTTAAAAATAACAAAAAGCTGTGAGCAGTATATTTTCATTTTCCAAATTACTGAAAGAGCAGAACATGAATCCTTGTCTGTCAGCCTGAGAAAATATTTTATTTTTCCTGTGAAGGAGAAGCAAACATAAGCAAGTGGCAGAGAGAATGCAGCTGGATGAACTGCAATGTGCTGCAGCCATCAAAAGACCCCAAAGATTGGTAATGAGAAACCTTCCGCAGATTTTTGATTTTTTTTTTTAATTTCTTTTTTTCTTGATTGAGTTGCTATGTCATTACAGTACAAGGAGTCTACACAGCAGAGCCAAGAGGTCTGCACTGCACAGCCTCATGGAGAACAATAGTTGGGATGGTATTATCAAGGATGAGTGATTTAAATCCTTTAAAGAATTACCACCAAACGTATTATTAGCACAAGTGGGTTTAACATGAATTTGTGAAAGTGCAACTAATAAAGTTCAATTACAAAGTTCACTTAATTATTTGCTACATGGAAATAATATACACAGGAAAATCAAGTTAGAATTGAGCTAGAATTATTATTAAACAGACACTGAAGATGCAAAAGGGTGAGGCCTTCCTGTTGAGTCACAAGGTTCGGAGTGGATCCCTTGCTTTTTAAACTCCTGATGGAGCTTAGGTGCAGCTAGAGCCCATCTCATTCTCAGACTTGGGCAAGGTTTATGCCTCATGGAATTGGCCCAATGGATTTCTCTGGTGTGGATTCAGCTTGCTGTCAGTCACTCCCCGAGCAACCAAAGGGTCACTCTGCCCTAGGCTAGGAAGGATCTCAGTCTCAGGACAGGAACATCAAGCCCTGCTCAAGGGGAGACTCACCTGGCCTGAAGTCCAGCTGCAATTTAGAGAGAACTTGAATTGGATTCATCCCAAGATCTGCTGTTAGCAGAAGGTCACTGTGCCTCAAGGAGCAGCCTCGAGAGGTGTCCCAGCTCCAGGCAGATCCTCACCTTGCAGCCACGCTGCGTGGCAGGGAGAGCTCAGAGAAGGCTCACTTAGGCTGTCATATTTATGCAATAAAGTGGTTGGCCTGCAGTCAGATTGCATACAATGGGAAAAGTATGTATGAAACTCCTTGTACCCACAAATTTCTTTGTTCCTTGATAAATGAGTCTTGGAAAAACCACCCTCTATTCATCTGTTAATTGCATGATTGGTGTTCCCAGCTCATATGCATCGATGCTCACTGGGTCACCCTGTTCCTTTGTGTGTTTCCTGGAGGAGTTCTTGGCCCATCTGTGGCTCAGGCCTTTATCCCCTCTGGAGCCTACACCAAAATACCTAATTTGGTTAAGGGGTGTGCATCCATCACAGGTGTGCCGTGGTACACAAAGCCTTCTTTACAGATCCTCTGTTTTTTATTTTAAGATCTTTCAGTATTGTTTTTCTCAAGAGGAATTAAACACTGCCATTTTTCTGATATGTAAATATTAGCACAGTGACTAAAGGCAGGCAACTGTCTCTTCTTAGAAGCTACTAACTATAATAATGAAGGGTGAAAAAAATGCAGGTTAAGGTGTCAAAAGTTCAGATTGGAAGAAGCATCTTAATTAAAGATCATTTTAGTCGTGGAAGTTGTAGAGACATAAAATATACAGAAGCAGAGAATGGGAAAGCAAAGCATAAGTAAATGAATTTATAAACAAATGAGTCATTGTCTCACTCTAAGTGGCAAGTGGGAGGCAGAGGGATTTAATGAGAAAAAGGAAGAATGATGAGGAATAGGAAGGAAGGTCACACTTTATCACATCTAGCCTTGGATCGCTGCCACAGGCTGTGAGGCAACGTGTCTGCAAGGAAGCAGCAGGAGGACAGAGCGGGTGTTGTGGCCAAGAGTGGATTTCTTTAAGGCATAACCCTAAACTTGCCTCTTCTGACTTTCAGAGGCAACGTCAACACAAAGTTTGGATGGCAGATGCTCCCCCTGTGGCGATTTCTATTTGCTCTTCAACTTCAAGGAAGGACTGAACCCTCCCGAGGCAGGGACCTCCCCATGCTCCCAGAGCCTGCCCAGCACCACCTGAAACTCCTCCTCTAATCCAACCCAGCTCAGGTGTTCCTCTCTAAGATCCCCTGCCATCAGGGCTCCAGCAGCAGCTCAGGCCCCTGTGTTCACCTGATCCTGGCTGCAGCAGGTGCGGTGTCCCAAGGGATAAAGCCCTGGAGAGGACATCCCTGCAGGGTCACTGCCTGCCTGGATGGTCAGTGGGGAGGGAGGACAGGGTCTGATACAAGCTGTTCTCAGCAGGGACCATGTCTGAGAGGCCACAGGGGTAGATTTGGTGGCTGCCCCAGATGTTTGCAAGCATCCAGCCAAGCCATGTATTGTCTGGTGTTCACATGGTGTACGTGAGGATGTTCTGCAGGTATGTGCTGCACCAGAAGGGACAGTGTGCTGCTTTTCTGCCCATCTTCTTCCTTAGCACGTTGTGTTTCCCATCTTATCTTCACTAATCCTTATGCCAAGAACAAGGGAACCCTGCTGGGAGGTGATTGCCTTATGTTTTTCTTTTTCTCCTCGAGTGTGTGCCATGCTGTGAAGACAGGAGTAGCTCAGCATACCTGCCTACAAGGGATAAAATCAACATTTCTGACATTCTCCTTCTGGCTGTCCTCCACACACAAACTGTCTCCTGAAGCAGAAGTAAATTTTTTTTTTTTTTTTGGTAGGGCAATGAATACCCATCTTCCAGTATATCATCCATATTAAAATATTTGCATATAAATATAATCCAGAAAGGCATCTAGAGTCATGGTTTCCTAAAATTAGTAAGAGAAATTATGATCTAATTTAATTTCCTGCGAAGCAGTAGCTGCACCATTTCTCCCTGTGATTCCTGCTTTGGTTTTAGATGATTTCACACAAAGAATATTCAGGCTTGAAGGCTGCAGAAGTTTCTTCCAAGCATCTCCTTACTTGGTGGAGTTATTTTTCCTTTCTTCTTCCTCTGCTGTGTTCCCCTCCACTGCTCTTGTTTGAAAAGCATGAGGGAAGCACAGGAAGAAGCTCTGTGTTCCTGTTCTCTGACCCCAGCAGCCCCCAAACTAGAGGACATGGAAATGCCTTTGTTATGCAATTAATACAAATAAGCCAAAATCTTCCAAATCCTTTATTGAGCAAGCAGAGTGTTGCAATCCTGTGTGAAGGAAAGGGGATACATCCCAATATATTTAGCAAACTATTAAAGTGGAAGGATGGAAAGAGACTCATTTCTCTAAAGAGAATCGGGAATGTCCTTTATGCTGTAGCAAAATAACCTGTAAGCAAGAAGAGGAGTCAGGTTGTGATTTACTGACAGCTCTCAGTGCTCGTAGTGGGCTCCTGCACAGGCATGGTTGTGGTGGGACACAGAATTATAGAATGCTGAAGTTTGGAACTGACCTTAAAGACCATCTAATCCCAAACCCCCCTGCCATGGGCAGGGACACCTCTCCCTAAACCAGGTTGCTCGAGGCCTTACCCAACCTGGCCTTGAACCCTCCCAGGGACGGGGCAATGGGTCATGGCACGGGCCAGCCAGTAGCAACCATTCCAAGAGCCCAAGGGCCAGAAACCTGGCTGGAGGAGGTGGGGATCTCAGAGTTTTCAGGGACCCAAAAGGCTGTGGTGAGGCAGGAGGCAATAATCTCTTCCTGGCGTCCGGCAGTGATAAGGCAGGAAGAACAGGGCGTAAGGCACAGCAGTTTCCTGCAGCCTTAGTGGATTCTGCAGCTGATTCTCGTCGCTGGGGGATCAGGGCTAAAGTATCAGTCCAAGAAGAAAGAACAAATGATTCAATTGTCTGGAGAGTTTTATAGGATGCCTTTACAGCCAGCTCCCGGCTCTCCAGGGCGAGAAAGGAAATAGACGGAGAGGAAGAAGAGAGTGAAGGCAAACCCCAGAGCAGAGAAGAGGCAGTGCCTGTCTGCCAGGGAAAGGGGCACCCAGCTGAGCAGGGATGTGGGGCCAGGGAGCCCTGGTGAGCCTGTCACGGTGTGGATGGGGCCCCATCCACTGGTGCCTGGCTGGCACTGCTGGTCAGACTCCGTGTTTCAGCATCCCTGGCTTGTCCAGCCCTGAATAAGGAAGAGCTAGTGGCTGACAGAGGAGCCCTCAGCACTCTCTTTCTTGGTGCCATCTCAAACAGGAGTTGCAAACTAAGCAGCTCGTCCCAAAGAACCTCCATTTGCTAAACACAGGCATCAAAAGTCATGGCACATCTCCTGCCAGGCTGAGGTCTGGTGGGCAAACATGCTGCTTTGAAACTATTGGGTTCATTTTTTCAGGGTGTAACAAAGTGGACTGCATCTAAAGGCTGGGTTTTGGGGGTTTTTAACTCATGAGAACCTATTAACATGGCCTGTGGTTTGACCACAACACTGGTGTAAAGCCAAACATGATGTCAAGTTGTTGCAAACAGGAAAGTCAGAGGGCTGTAACTTTTAGGTAGAAAGCTCTTTAGTAGCGGAACAGTTAAAGATTATGTTCACTATGTTTTCCTGCCTTGCAATTTCCTCATTCATAATGTATGAGTGAGATCATTAAAAGCAACATATTGGCTGATACCATCACAGCTGCTACCTAACTTTAACACTTCATAGCAAGGAATAACATTACTCTTCTCTTGTGTGTGTGTTTGGAGAGGGAAAAAAGAGGGTTGTAGCTGCAAGAACAGGGTAAAATGTTTAACCTCATAGAAAAATCTTCACATGTTGGGCAATTTCACATTTGCTGGGAATGTGTTTTTAAAGGAAAAAAAATATTAATCCTTTTTTATGAAGCCTTTTCACCTTTTGCATCTATCACAATATGGCAACATATTTTTTCCCTGCACAAAATCAATATTACATTAACTTCCCTAATAAAAAAGCATTAACTCCTACAATGAACAGAAAACTTCATCTCCAGCCAGGGAATTTTAAATTCTACACTCCCTGACTGTTTAGAAACATAATGATGATTATATTATGCCAAGGATGGGATGTGTCAGTCACATCAAACAGAGAGAAAGACATCTTAGGGCTTCCAGGCATAAGCTCTGTGGTTGGTGTTTCATTTGTAGGCTGCCTGGGGTGCTGATCTGGTTAAATACATTAAATAAAAGTGCATTTAAGTTGACAGAGGGTAACTCTTTTAGCTGAAGAAAGGCACTGTCCATTTTTCATGGGTAATCTGAATCTTTACAAATTTTGGGCCTACATTTTTGTTTTTTACATTTGAGGGAGAGGAATGGAAAGTATTTGCCATACAAAGCTGGCTTGTAATTTCCAAATATCCGATTTCATATTTCAACCTGAGACAGACGATTATTATTTATAAATCATGCACCACCTCTAATAGCTCTGTTCCATCACAAATCTGAGAGTTTGGGNGTCCAAACCAACATGAAAAATGAATTAGCTGCCTTCCAAAGAGAAGGCATTCCCTCTGGGTGTGTAGCAACAACTCTGAACTAATCCCAGATGGTTGGTCTCACTCTGAACCACCTCAAGTCTGAATTTGCACATCTGTGCCCCACACTGAGGTGATGCTCTCCCTCTCCTCAGCCAGGATTTGCACCATTCCAACACCAGTGGCTTGCACTGGTGCACGTGGAGAACGGGGCCCCATGGGTTCATTAGCTTTAAACTTTGAGTCAAATAGCTAAAGCTGGGATGAAAGACTTTCCTTCTGCTGCAAATTCATAATTCATTTTGAGTGTGGCACATGAAGCAGAGGGAATAACATGGTCCTTTCCGAAAATCTTCGCTCGGGGTTTTAATTGTGTCTCAGAGGAATAAATGCAGGAGGGTTGCCTTCCTCCCCCCCACCCCCCTTCTTCCTCTGATAACAGCTTGGTTTTTACTACTATCACTTATGTCTTTTAAGATTTCCAGCCTCTGACAGAAGTGCTCCACTACCCTTTCCTGTTCAATAATGAATGGACACATTTGAAGCTGC
This sequence comes from Pachycephala philippinensis, assembly GCA_013397055.1. NCBI lineage: Eukaryota > Metazoa > Chordata > Aves > Passeriformes > Pachycephala > Pachycephala philippinensis. The sequence continues at coordinate 222,531 of VWZT01014005.1, forward strand.
GAGTATTTGCACTTATGAGCTCATCCAGGCAAGAGATATAAGAAACGTGACTTATCTAAACACCAAAAGCAGCCAAGGGATCGAGTAAATCACACACCCCCCACTGCTGTTCCTTTGCTGTTCCTTTTCCCTGCCTCCTTGGTACTGTACCTAAGAGAAAAAAGGTGACAAAGTCTTGCATCAGATTTTCTGCTGTTTCTCCCCAAACTGCTGCAAGAAGGATCTCAGGCAAGTTATACCAGGTGTGCCCAGTTAATCTTGTTGAATCTCAGCTTCTCACCTTTTACAGGCATTTTTGGCATGCAGTTTATTGAATTGTAAGGAAGGTGCCCAGAACAGGCCAGCTGAAGCTCTGTCCCTGGAAGTTCCTGTTTCCCTCTGGGGAGCTGTGGCCACACCACAGGTGAGTGAGGAGGAGGTCTCTAAAGGGGACAGGCAAGCACACCAGGAGACAGAAGACAGTGCTTGTGAGCTTGGCCAGAGCCTCAAAAGGAAACCATGAGTACACCCAATCTTGAATTTCCTTGTCAAGACTGATGAGGGTGTGGAATAATTACTCTTTGAGTAACCACTGAAGTCAGAGTTTAGTTTAGCATGTAACAAGGAGTAGGTACAGAAAGTAGTTAGAAGGGTGCCCTTACAGTTCCTCTTTGGGGTCACTGGAAAGGTGCAGCATGACTGTGTGCAGTCCCTGGAGCAGGACTGGCTCTCCCTGTGCTTAAAGCCAGGCTTATGCCAGAGGGAGCATTTTCCAAAAGCTGTCATAACTTTAGGTGCTCTTAAAATTCTCACTTATCCCTAGGGTCACTAAAAGACCAAATCAGTGAAAAATCAGGTGTCCACCTGAGGGCTTCTTCCATTCAAAGCACAAGGTTCCCTCTTTTCTTCTAAAACACAACCAAGAGAAATGCTTTTTCCTCACATCACTGTCTAGACTTTAATCTAATAATCTTAAAGGATGCACCTCCAAAGCAGGAGAGTCAGGAGCAGTTCTGCTTTTCACCTGAGGTGTGATCCAAGCCCTTCTTTTCCACCTCGCAGGCAGGGACCCCAAAACCCAAAACTTGGATGTGAGGAAGTGCTGGCTGTCAGCTGAAACACTCTTCTGTAAGTCAGGGATGTTGGTGTGTACCTGTTTGGGCAGAAGGAGGAATTAAGTAGACATCCCTCACCTAGAGAGTAGGTTAACCACTAGCCTACACCAGGAAGGGAGCAGACAACTTTGGGAGCTCAGGAAGTCCCAGAAAATGTCCACCAGCCCTGAGGGGGTCTAAGGCAAAAAATGGGTTTGAATCCACATGGGTCTTCAGCAGACAAGAGACACCACGCTGATGAGCTCTGACAATATCTTTCCTGAAGGACCTTTTTCATGGCCTTCAGCCAGTTCAAAGTTTTACAAGAGGGGCACCTTTGGGGTTGGTTGCCACCAGGGGTAGTGCAGGGGGACAGACATGTCCAGGTGCAGAGCCACAGGAGTTCTTTCTGTGCTTTACCTCCATCCCTACACTTCATCTCCATCCAACCCCATGTCTGGCTTTCATTCCCAGTCCTGGAGGTGACTCTTGCTCCCTAAAGTGGAAGAATTTAGCCTGTAGAATATGTAGGAGCTGTTGCCACAAATGCCCTCAGAAATAAACTCAGCTATTTGGGAGTGTAATGCACAATATTCACATGCCAAGTGGCTTTAGGCTTGTAAAGTGAAAGCTTTAGAAACACCTTTTGTTCAATCAAAAAAGAAAATAAATTATATCCACTGGAAAAGAACAATGAAATATTCTGCTCCTTGACTGCCTTTTGAATTCCAAACTTTCTTTGGGAAGGAATCTTTTACAGCCAAGCCTGAAATCCCCCAAAACTGGGAAGAACTGGCACAATGCACGTGTAGTTTCTGTAGTGCCAGTGGGCACTGCTGCAGAAAACCATGGCTGATATTCATTCAAAAGTCCTCCTTTTTCTCTTCCCTCACTCAGGCAAGCATCAGGAGAGCTTGAAATGTAAAACACATTCCTATGTGACGATGAAAGAAAAATCACTTAGAAGAAGACAAGGAGAAATTGAAGTTACTCACTCAAACAAGTCAGGCTGACAAATTGCTTCTGCTGTCTCCATTCATCCACATAATGGCTCCCCCATTCCCTGGCCAGTTATAGAAGAATAATTATCTCTTTCAGATCAGCTGCCTTGGCTTCATCATAAATCATTTCTTTCCTCCCCTGCCTCCTTCCCATTTTTATCAACATTTCCTTCCCACAAACCTTTCAAAGTCCAGCTTTTGATTGACTAAATGCACCTGATGACCAAAAACCTCCTGTGAACTCACCATTTTTGTCACTCAACCCCAAATCCTTCTTTTCCAGCCATGTGCATGCCTGTGATGAGTACATAGAGCTCAAATGAGAACAAGATGGTCATGTGACATAAAGGATAACATGAGATGAGTAAAATTGAGCCATGCCTGAACCTGCAAGGGAACTTCTGGCCTTTTCAAAGCTCCACACAAATCTCACACTGCTAATAAAGCCATGGCCCTTCGAGCAAAGCATTTATGCTTGTGTGTAATCCCATCAAAGATGCAGAAGTCCCTGCAGAATGAGGCAGGTGGGAACAGCCACGCCTGAGTAATCCTCATGCAAGTTTAGGTTCATTGCTGGATGTTGGCAGGGCAGTTGGATGTCATCTAGCTTGGGATGGACTTTCCCAAAATGGGCTGAACTCTGTTAATTTGTAGGGCAGCAAATGAAGCCCGTTCCTTCCTCCTGCAGGACAGATGCTGTGTCAGAGCCAAAAACACCTCTCTGCTTCTCTCTTTATCTTGGCTCCCCTTGGAAGTAGTCAGTCCCATACCCTGCACCACCCAGACAATCCTCTGCTTCTGCCATCCCAAACTGTTCAGTGCTGGCAGAGAGATGCTTTGACCTCCTTCTTCTGGCTGCTTTAATTTACCCACCTGACTGACACCTTCCCACTCTCACTGCTCACCTCTCAGTCCCATTAGCCTCAGACCTTCAGCAGCCAAATCATGGCTCTGCTGGAGTCAATGACTAAAATCACAGACTCCCAGAAAGCCCCAGTTTCACTGGAACTGTTATCAGAACAAATAGCCAGAGGGCTGATGCCCCAGTGATGGACAGAGTGCCTTAGTGCTGAAATGCCTTTTTGTGCACAGTCCATTGGCTTCATATGATTCCATAATAAAAGCTCTTATCCATTTTTCTATCTACTATTGTGTGCAGTTTTCCAGTATTATTACAGTATCTTGGCTACTTTAAAGTTTCAAAAGGCCTTTTTAACACGTTAAATGAGCTGGTCAAATTTCCGTAATTTGCTGACAAGAAACAAGGGGGAAAATATCCAGAGCAGACACTGTGGATTTCTCTTCTTTTCTCTCTTTTTTCTCATTCAGGTTTTCTGGAATGCATGTGGTAAAGCCTCCCTGCCTGACAAAACTGGATAGAGCAAGAAATCTTGGGGGCCCTGGTGAAAATAATGCTGGATTTTCTCAGCAGAAAACTCTAACAGTCTTTTAAAACCCAAAAGGCTGAGTGGCCCAGTGGCACTTTTCCCCCCTTTTTTATTTACACATTCTGTTTCTCCAAAATGTAATGAAACAAGCTTGACACCCTACTTGGGCAATAAAAATAAGCTGCTAAGTTATGAGCATCTGAAAATAAATTAAGACAGACATGTATTACCCTTTACAGCGACAACTGTCCATGGACAGTGTTTGGGGTGAAGTTTTTTTTCCCAAGGCCAGGTGCTGCAAGACTTAATCTATGAGTTTTGGGGATTTCTGTGTTTTTGGAAGGTCCTGATGCAAAGCCCTTTGCTTATAGTGTGCATGGCCCTGGTTAACAGTAAAACACTGCTAACGTGAGGCACAGCTGGTGGCCTCCAGAAGGGCTTTGAACAGAGGAGAGAAGGAAACAAGCACTTCAAATCGGAGCTGATGGATGGTGCCAAATCCATTTGCAGCACCTTGGCTTGATTTTCTCTCTCCGATTTGACACGACCTCTTTCCATGGGGTGTGGTGGGGGCAGAGGGGGCTGAACCAGCACCAGGCTGCAATCAAGTCGTGCTCACCCATTTCCTTGGAGAGCCTGGGATGATTGCTGCTGTGGGGAGGAGGATTCACATGGACTTTGGGCAGAAGTAGAGAGGTAAGAGTTTAATAAGCCATGCAATAAGCTCCTCAACTTTATATGTAGGTTTCTGATGTGTATATTTCATGCTACGTCCTTCCTTCCTTCCTTCCCCTGTCCCTGCCTTGCTTAATTAGATGTCCCCAGCGAGAACAACAGGTAGATTCATTGTGCTTGCAGCTAAGGCAGGAGTAATTACATTATTCCTTTTCTTTGTCACCTGAACATATATTCTAGCCAACAAGTCATAGAAGAGAGATAAATCATGAAGGAGATGGCCATGTTCCTTCCCTCCATTGTCTCTCTCCCTTGCATCATGAAGAGAACAAGCAGCTCTACTGCTGCCTACAGACACAGAACAGCTGGGGTAATTCTCCCATCTCCCTGGATTTTCTGAAAGAGTAGATTTCTCCAATTTTATTTCAGCTACCCGTGAGGAGAGGGAGGGTAGCTCTACTCCTCAGCGTGGCTGGAGAGCATGAAGCTCCTGCTCATCTTTCTGCCCACCTCACACACTGCTCATGGCAGCTGCCAATTCTCCAGACATCCCTGTGTTTTCCCCTGTAAGGGACATGCCAAATGCCAGCATGGCTCTCTGGCTCCAGGAACTTCTCAGGTGATGTGTTCAGACCCCAGGGCCACCGTGGATCATTACAAAGTGGATGCTGGGGTGGCCAGGGCCTCATAGCAAACAGGCCCAGGCCTTTCCTTCCTGTGGGGGATCAGGATAAGGCATTCCAGCTCTGGAAAGCCAGGCTTTACTGCACATAAACTAAATGCTTGCTTTCTGAAATAGAGAAATTGCACAGACACTCGGTAAGGCAGAGCAGAAATAAAGAGGATTTATAGCCCTATTTCTCTCTCTGCCCACCGCATCCTTCCTTCCAGGCTTGCACTCAGCCAAGTCCCTCTGGCCCCTGGGAAGTGCTTTCCCTTGCATCCTTTAACCCTGTTGCCACAGAAAACATGAGACTTGCTACGATGATCTTAGAGCCTTTAGTAGCTCAGGAACACAGCCCTGCTCCTGGCTGCTGGCTCCATTTGGAGAGCTGAGATGTGCAGCAGTCTTGTGGGAGACGTGCACAGCTCTGGGCAAACACTGGGGCCCTGGCACAACTTCCAGCAAAAAATGCCCATCTCCATCAGCTATACGCAGGGATTTAGGCCTCCAGACTGAGGCACTCTGAATTAAAATTCAAAGTTGTGCCAAGAGCAGAGGAGAAACATCCAAAAAGGGGAGCAAACGCTGCAGTTTCACATCTAGGGTTGGTTCCCTGCCCTTTCTGGACAAAGCCAGCGGGTGAGACAACACGAAACTGTCCACAGCAGTGGGTAAATTTGGTTGTAGGGCAAATTCATTAGCCAAGAGGAGCACAGCCAATTACAGATGAAGGAATTTGATGGCTAAGGAGATGTTAATCAGGGTACAGCCAAAAATTTGGTGTTTGCATTTTGTGGGTCTTTTAAAAATGTCTCACAAGATGGCCCCGAATGGAAAATTGGACAGAAATTGACTGAATACTCACAGGCAGGGACAGGTCTCTGGCCCCAGGAGATGCTATCCTGCTCCCTGGCTGTCCTAACTATGTCAGGGGATGGCTCTCAGACCTTTACAACTCCTCCTGTATAAATTCCTGATGCCACAGACTCAGATTTTGTAGTTTATCTGCAAGGAAGAGATTTAACATCCACTGCATTTTTATTAGAAAATTGTCAGTTCCAATTTTTAGCAGCAATATTGAGATCTAACCTGCATCTTTTAAAATGCTTGAATGGGGAAGGGTTGAGGAACATAAAGCTGCAGCATGAGGCCACATCAGAATATCTGCAATTCTTAGAGTGCCTGAGGAGCAAGGGTGCAGCTTTGGGTATGTGAAGGAGGTGATCTATAACTTGAACCATGTAGCCATGCTTGGAGATAAAAGGCTTGTCCAATAAGAGATAAAGAAATAAATCTGTCTAATCCGAAACAATAACAAAAAACAACTGATTTTGTTTACCGAGGTTTGCTAACCAATTTCACCCCATGACCTACAAAACAAAGCTCGTATTTAAAATCCAATTCTCCGCTCTACTGCAAACGAACAATTAGGAAAGAACTCTGCAATAGCATTGGATGTAAAAGAATGAGACATATGCTCTTAATCACAGATAACAGCAATATTTATGGGAGGGTGGGGTGTTGATATAAATTGCTCTATTAAAAAAAAAACACAACCAAAAAAACATTCTGCTTAGAGAGTTAGTGAGAGGGAAGTATAAATAGGATTTGAAAGAAAACCACCAGCAGTTTAGCTAATGCTTTTGTACAAAGAATGAACCAGAGCCAAGCCAGCCACATTTGTGAAAACTGGGCCATGTGGAATTAGACATAGTGCTGATAAAACTGCAGAAATGTCTACCAGCTGCAAGAGAAACTGGGTGGTGTACAAGATGCTGGATCTTCACACAGTAATACAGCAGATAAGGTGGCCTTTCTACTTGCAGCTGGACATGGAAAGAAAGACATTCTTATTCCACTTTTACACGTGAGGAGTCGACGGGTGAAGAGGTGATGGCTGTTTCTTTAACAGGGTATAAAATAGGCTTAAGCCTCTGTCTTTTAGAAAACAGTATAGCTCAAGCCCATGCTTTTAATTACTTTGTTCTCCACAATACAGTTCCAGTTAGCACAGCCCCAAGCCTGACAGAGCTCAAGGGGTGTTTGGACAATGTTCTCAGACACAGGGTGTGATTCTTGGGGTGTCTTGTGCAGGGCCAGGAGCTGGACTTCGATGATCCTTGTGAGTCCTTTCCAGCTCAGGAATTTCTGTCAGTCAGGATTTTCTGTGGTTCTATGGGATGTCTCCCAGTTTGGAGACCCAAACTGTGGCTGGGCAAGGCTGGGAGAGGCTCTCTGGGGCAGGCTGGACCATGCCAGGAACCAAGTGAGAACATGTTTGAAGTGCCCCGTCATTGTCATCTTGGTGCACAGAGTTCCTTTTTCAGTATTTGAAACATCTTACAACAGACTAAGCCCCAAATCAACAGCCAGCAGGAGGCTGCTGATATTCCTCAACAGACTCTCATGATGCTGCCTTTATAAAGGAAAGAAAGACAAATCCTAGCATTTTGTCTGGGGCAAGACTATGGAATTTGGTGTCTGGCCCATAACTGTCAGCAAAGGGAGAATGTTAAACTGATTCCTGCTCCCCTGCTCCCACCCAGCTTGGGTGAGGATGCTTACATGCTTCATCATGCCACTTTCATATTTTATTTAACTGAGAAAGTCCATAAAGCCCCTTTAAATAGAAACAATTATTTGAATAATTTATCCAAGAGTAATTTCCGTTTCGCTCCCGAGCCTGCCGAAGCCAGCATTGCCCACTGCTGGGAGCTGGCACAGTGCACGTGCTGCAGGGCACCAGGAAGCTCAGAGAGCACACAAACCCCCACGTGCCCATGCCAAGCCTGCTCCTGGGCTCCTTGCAGAGCCTGAGCTCTCCCCTGACCTTGGAAGCAAACTCTTCCAAGGTTTGCTGCAGGCCCACGCAGGTTTGAGGGGTGCCCCTCTCTCAGGAGCTGCAGGGAGGAGCACGGGGATGGGGAGGGAGAGGTTTCCCTTGGCTCAGCGCCCACCGAGCAGCTGCACCGACCTTCCAAACACCCGGGGGAACAGCTGGGAACAGCGAGCAGGGACAGGGATGGATGGGGAGCTGCTCCTTTCGGGGGCATTCAGAGCTTGGATAGAAACAGCCCTGCACAGGTGTGCAGCCTGGGCAGCTAGAGCAGATCGTGGGGAGGGCTGGAGTTATTTATCAGTGTAACAGCCCCGTTGTAGGAACCAATTAGCCAGTGCTTTCAAATTGCTGTGATAACACGCACTGGAAAAACAATTAACCGCGGAAGTCAAATTTGCCAATTCTGGGCCCTCGGTCCTGTGCCTCTTCCTTGAACAAACAGAGCTTTAGTGTCATGTTAATTCTGCACAGCTTGTTGGGGTTATAAAGTACTCATTGTGTGCTGTCTGGCAGAAAAATAAAAGGACTAATAAAGAGGAATTTTTATTGCTGTGTCATGGTTTGTGCTGAAACCTGACAGTGTTACCAAAGAGCAGCTTTTCTAGGTATTTTCTACAATCAGATGAAGAATGTAAATATTCTTTTAGCATTGGCTCCAGCTGAAAAATCTATCTGTGCTGATTGAACCTGAATCTTCATTTTAGCTGTAAAAATAAGACACTCTTAAGACACATAGATATTTTACTTCAGGATAAAATGTACAATATTCACCATCTCATAATTTATCTTGCTAAAGGCCAAAAAAATGCAGATTTGGTTAGGTCTTGAAGAACTGTGCATAATCCAGAATGCTCCAAGGAATAGATACACAGCATTACTTCTGTCCCATTTGTGATCTTGAATAGATAGATCTTCCTTTTGCATTTCTTCTGACTTAGAAGTCAATGAAAGGGCTTATTTTCAGCTAATTAGACTCCTAGAGATTGCCTCAACTCTTCAAGAACTACTAACATAATTTTTTTTATCTTTCTTCTTCAATCACAGAGAAAGCCTTTGCGCCACACTTTTTTTTCTCTTGTGAAGTGATTATTGAAACATCTAACGATTTTGCTCCTTTGCTTGTTGAAAAATCTTTTATAAGTTTATGATAAACAGGCTTGTAAATTAAATAGATGATCAGACATCTGCATTCCAGAAGGTGAGTGGCAAAGTGTTTTCCCAAATGGCTTGATGACTGAGAGAACAAAAATATTTGTTTGTGATGCATCTTGAAAAGACTTAGTGTTTTCCAGTGTGCTGCCCCCAAAAAAATTCTGTGTGTTCTGTGTTAAAAGTTCTTGATAAGATTTTGGGGATGGGAGAAGGGCTGGGAAGGTGGAAACCTGGACTCTCAATTTGCTTTTACAGCAGGGCACAAATGGGACCAGGGTACGCTCAGGGTGTGCTTGGGGCATCACATCACTGATTCTGAGAGCACACACAGCAAAGGTGAATGGACAGATGTCACCTTCTGAAAGCTGCTTAGGCCTTGTAACACCTCGTGCTGCTTAAACTTCCTATAATTTACAGCTTCATCCAGTTTCAGGAGCATTTTGAGGAAGATACTTTGGAAGTAGCTACACCAATTTCTAAGGATCTTGAATGCCTTTCAAACCCTGGTCCCCAGGGGCCTGCAGCCTGGTGAGGGAGAGAGTCCTGGCTCTGTCACGTTTGATGTCCCTGCTTATGGTTTTTAAAGATGAGCTTTAGCAAACGAAGTTGCAGCCACCTGAGGTGTTGCCAGCTTCTGCCACTTGCTTCCCCCAGCTCCTGGCTGTGCTGGCCCAGAGCTGGATGGGAGGATCCTCTGTTTGGGGCTTCATCAGCAGTGGCACCTCCATCACCCCTGCCTGAGGAACAGACCCCTGGCAGAGGAGGGAGACACATGCTGAGAGTGAGGGGATCTGCCTCTGCCAAAGCCATCAGGACTCGTGTGCAAGAACGTGGTGTCCTTTTGGCATTGCAGGGCTCAGCACAGCGATGCTCAAACACTGCTGCAGCTCTGGGCTGTGAGAGACATGCCTGAGCTCATGCAGCCAGTCTGCAGCACCCTGCAGGGGAGAGACAAGTCTCCTGACTCCCAGCCCAGTGCTCCATCCAAAGCCTGGCTTTAACTTGTTTTGTACCCAAAAGCATAGCTATTTGTATTCAGTGAAATAAACTGCATTATACATGTCTCTAGCAGTACTGTTAAAACATCAGAACTGCTATTCATAAGCATATGATTGCCCTTTTATTCTTCCATTTGTATTTCTTTCTCCCTGTGTTTGTCCTTAACACTTTAAAATGAATAGTAAGATCCAATTTCATTAAGATGGTAGCAAAGGTAACTAATGGAACAGTCTGGCCAAACAAATGCTGTGGAAAACATCCAGAGCATTCAGGATATTAACACTGCCGACGCAGATGTATAAGAAAGTAGGATGGGAGCCAGATGGGTCAGGTTTCTCACTTGCTCTTGGTTTTAAAATGCTTGAAGGTGGAGCTTTCACACAGGTTGAAGGGAGCCATAGTAGAGCAAGGTGTCTCTATGGTGAGCTAAATCTGCTGGGAGGCCACTCCTGCCACCACTGCAAACCTCTCCCAGGAGACATTAGCATATTTTATCACACCACCTGAGCTGCATCATTCTGGTTTCCTGGTCCTGTGGAGCTTCAGCTGAAGCTGCAGGGCCCCTCCGGGTCATTCTGTTTTGCTTGTCTGTGTTTCTTACACAAAGGCTTGTAGCTCTGCTCCTACTTTCTTTCCTCTGTTTTTATACAGAAGATTCCCAGTAGCAATAACCTCTGACTTTTTATAGGTTCTGCCATGTGCAGGGTGACTCAGTCTGCAGCTTCCTGGTCATTTTGCTCAGATAAAGGAAACCCACAGCAGTCCTGGAGTAACTCTCCTCTTCACTGCTACCTCCTCCCCTGGATCCTGGTGCAGTCAGGACTCCACCTCTCCCCCAGCATGTACAACATTAAGCATGATAAGCACTTCTTTGGTGTCCTAACATGCTTAGTTCCTCCTGTCTGGCAAAGGCCAAAAGGATACCCAAACTGGCATTTAGCAGCTCGTCAGGCTCCATGCAAAAGCCCTGGGGGCTGCTGCTCCTACTTGCATTTATGGATACTCATCTCTTTTGTCAAGGGACATGGGTGAAAGGTTGCTGTTTCACTAAGGTGTAGTTACTCATCTGGAGCTGATGGAGCCTGCAGAGCGTGGAGCAGCACTTTCTGCATGTCAGGTGAGGCAGCAGGCTATTCTGGATCCCTTTTTTTCTGTTTCCCATCCAGGCTTGGTGTCTGTCATTTTTTGGGCACTGCTCTCAGACTGGCTCAGGAGGAGATGGTTGTAATCTGGCCCATGGTCAATCTCCTCTCTCAAAGGTGGTTTGGTTCCCAAAATGAACAAATAATACCTTAAATACCTAATTTCACCAGAAAGTACCATCCCAGGCCAGATTTTTCTCTGTCACATACAAAATGAGGTGATGGTGATGGGCTCCACGATACCAGTCACATTGTGCACTTAGAGAAATGCTACACCCTCTGAGACAAGCCAGGTGAATGCATTTCAGAGACTTGTGAACCATTTTGGGATTAGGGACCAATATTTTCTCTAAATATGACCTAAAGAGGGAAGCAAAGAAAGCCCTAAATGTGCAATACAGATGCCATCAATATCTCTTTCAACACGAGGAACGAGGAGGTGAGCAAGTCAAAATCAATGCAGTGCCATTACTGCCAGTGGAGCTCTCCCAGCTCGTGTGGTCCTCTCTTTCCATGCTGCCTGAGCACAAAAACCAGGTGGAAAGGGAGAGCCTTGAAGACTGCCACCACAGCCCTTTACTCATTCTGGGATTTGGCTGTCACTGTGCATAATAATGAATGAACAAAATGATAACTCCCAGTAACAGTGTGTATTGATGGGCATGGTTTTCATTTCGGTCAATATTTCAATGAGGTTCCTACCCTCCAACTGGATTGCAGGTCAGGGAGGGGTTGAGCTGATGCAGCAGAAGAAAGGAACATTGCTGGGCGCTGATTGATGCTTTATTGGGCTGCAGTACCAGAAGCTTCTGCTTGCAAGAATCAAATGTTAGATCTCTGTCTCTCGAGGTTTTATTTTGCTGGTACCTATGGGAACCAGCTGGGCTGGCTGCCTAGAGAAAAGACAAAGCAAGCTGGGCAGGAAGTTTGTGGTGATTTAAGCTAGATGCCGATTAGTGATTAACATTTGTGTGAATAAAAAAATAAATACGGAGAATGGGAACAGTTTCCAGTGTATTTCTCTATTGCTTCCCAAGCAAAAAGGGAGCTGCTGTGTATAAGGTAAGGCTGAGAATTTTCCCGCCGCGGCAGACCTGGTTTATTGCAAAGAAGAGAGCAATACCCTGGAGAGAGAAAGATGTACAGTTCTGTCAGTGTTAGAAATTCTGCACTGAGGACATTTGTGCTAGTGAATTCATTGGGAGGGGGGAAGAAAAGGTAACTTTTTATTTGAAACATAAACAAGAAATACTCCCTTAGGGGCAAGTGACAGGCTGAAAAATTTGGAACAAGACCCCATGGGCGTGCTTCAGCAGTGGGAGAGCTGCAAGAGTTTAACACTTAGAAACCTGCTCTGGAGGGACCTGGCTGGTGCAATTTGCTCTCTAGATACAGCCCTACAGCACTGCTGCTGGCCTGGGTCAAGAGATGAGCAGCCTCTCGTTATCTCTTTTCTCTGCTAGAATTCAGTCAATTATGGGCAAATTCTGAGAAAAAGTTATTTGCTGGGCTTTATTGTGAATCTTTTGAAATGTGCTGTCTTGTTTCAGTGAATGAAAAGTAGTGTGATTTGACACCTGAAGCTTTATTTCCTGCTTTTAAAGCAGAATGGGTCATTTCTCAGCAGACAGGATCTTCTTCAAAAGACTATTGTACTGCAGAATTGAATGCCCTGCCTCAGGAAACAGCATTAGAGACTCTGAACTTCTTAAGTGACTTCATAAAATTTGGAGGTTAGGAAAAGAGAGATCTGTTGGTTTTCAGCCTGGCTTGAGAAAAAAAGCTTCTTTCTGTAAAAGAATCAGAAAAGTTCTGGAGTCAGACTGATAGTGGAAACCTCCCTTGCAGGCTGGTGCAATTTCTGGTGGAGCCAGGAGACATTTAACACTGAGGGGGGCAGAGCCACTGCCCTGGAAGGGAGGTTTCACCAAAGAGACTTCTGGGTCTGACCCGAAGCTCCTTTCTCTTGGTGCCCAGAGGCACCCTGCTATTGAGGCTGGACATGTCAGGTCCAGCTGATCTAAAAAGCACCATGAGCTTTTCTGAAGTCACATTGTCATTTGTTTCCAACCTCGTTTATAGAGCTGTACGACACACTGTATGTTTTCTGATAGCTCAAATAGCCTCTAGCTGTCTTTTCACATCTGTGATTGCACTTCTAGATATCTTTTTTCCTTTCCAATGATGAATTTGAACATATAATCTCCTGCATTTATTTCTCCACCTTCCCTTTTTTTTCCCTCTCTGTCCTCACCACCAACTTCTGTCCTCTTTTCATACTTTTTCCCTGCTTTGGGATTTCTCACCAGAAGTCACTGACCGTGTGAAGAGGATTTGTCCAAGCCTGGGATTTTGCTGTATGATCAGAGAGGACTCTAAGTGTCTAAGAGAGATAAATCATAATGGAAAATAGCTGCAGTATTCTAGTTCTGTTCACACAGCTCTTAAAATAGAAAGAAAGGACTCTTTGTAGGCTGCAGTTGAGATATCTGTCTAATGCCATGCTAGAAGGACATCTGACTCACGAGCCCAGTCGGATTTAGCTGCAACCTTTAGAGAAGCCACCATGCTGAACTGTCTGCCCTCCCTTTTGACCAGTGGTTATTGTCCTTGTTCCAGAAATAGAATGAAATGGATGTCCTCAGCTTAACCTCCCCATGCTTGTCACCATCCACAGTATCAGCTCAGGACACTGGTGATGACAGGTTTGCTCTAAAGAACAGAACTGCTCTGCCAGCTGAGGAAAAGACCTGCATTGTTTCTGCTGCAAGGTCTCTAACTCAGGCATAGGGGTGCAGAGGGCACTTGGGATTTTGTCAGTTTGACTCCCACCTGCAAAGAGTAGCCCACACAACAAAAAGGTATGGCTTACCACGAGCTTTCTGGGCATTTTTTTGCATCCCTGCAGTCAGCAGAGTACTGAGGGGACCAATTCCCCGTGAAATACAGCTGCAAGCTTCCTGCATCCACCTGGAGTCATCTGTGTGGAGTGCAGAGGGCAGAATGGAAATGCATTTTGAATGTGAATTGGACCTCGAGATGACGATTGAATTTTTTATTGCATCCCTACGTGCCCAGCATTGGAGGTGCAGGAATCAAATGGCAAGATGTTGTTTGCAGCATCTGCAGAGAGACAGTGCATACAGGAACAGGCTCATGGGGGTGGCATGAGCAGGGTTCCCAGCCCTGGCTAGGGGCAGATGAGGGATGCATGGCTCTGCATGGTCCTTCAGGCAGCTGTGTGTGGGACAGGGGTTCTGCTTTTTCCAGTACTGGGAATCCAACCACTTCCTGCAGCACTGAATTCTCTCTGCATTCAGCCTGACACAGATAATGAAAACAGACATTAATTTGGGTCACAGAGAACAAATAATTCCAGGCTAGAATATAACTTAAGCCATGTAAGAAATAAGGCTTCAGTGTGAATATGAGTGAAAAAGTTTTTTAATTTGTCCATGGTGGGCTGGGCAAGTTAAAGCCTTGACCCTGTCCATCCACCTCGAGCACAGTCTGTGCTGGACACAAGCCCTGGTCAGTCTGTCTGGCCTGCAAATGCTTCCTGAATGCCCAGGGCTGGTCTCAAGCACAGGACTGGGACAAGCTGGTGTCACCCCCAGCACTGGGTAACACTGTGCTATGGAGTCTAGAAGGAGTGAGGAGCCTTTCCCCTGCCTGGATCAGTCTGTCCCTGTCCCCATGGGAGCTCAGGGGACGTGGGAGCAAAAGGGGAGTGAGGGGGGAACCCAGGGCATGTCAGCTGGCTGCAGATGAGCCATCTGCTGCTAATGACTTCCCCAGACTATGGCTGTGCTTTGGGTCTGAACTTCCAACCCAGAGGTGAAAGGCTCCTTCACTTACTGGGCTATTAATTGTCCAAACCACCAGTCCGGTTCTTAAGTGGAATTAATGGGAAGCCAGAGCTGGAGCTTATAACTGGGAGGAGCCTCACAAGAAAGATTAATAAACAGTGGAGGAAAGAGCTCGGGAGGGCGTGAGATCTGGGCAGTTCATGCACCCAGGCTGTTGTCACGAACTCTGACAAACAGCTGGCCCAGGGCAGAAAGTCCCACAGGGCCTCTGTTTTAGCCCAAGATTTTTTGGCTCTTCCCTGAAGAGCAATTTTCAACAAAGGGGAACTCTTCAGTGTTTCAGTTCTGCATTTCCATCCAAAGCCATTACACAGCCTGGATTGCCTCTGCTGTGTGAAGTCCACCAAGGTAACACAGCGAGGAATTTCACTGTGACGTGCTTCAGCACAAGGCTTGGATGTTGATCCTCAGGTTAAAAGCCACATTATTTATGGGAAAAGGGATTCCAGTGCAGCTTCTAGGGTTACTTCCCTACAATCTGTATCTCTTTGCCATTCATCAGACCCCTCCTTCTCTGTGCATAAGTAGGCTCCTTATTTACAGAGTATGCAGCATGTGCTCCAAACAGCAGGAGGAGGGGGCTGAAATGGGGTTTACCAGTGACTTACTCACTCTGCAGGTGTTTTATGTGACACCGATCTTTCCCATCCAGTGAAACATGCTCAAATGAGCAGAAGGTATCTGCTCCCTAGGGACACTGCTTAGATGATGAGCCTGCCAGAGACACATGCACACACCCAAGATGCTGAGACACTCAAATGTTTTAGAGGTAGGAAGGTGTGTGTTGAAACACTGCATGATAATGGGGTCTTGTCAGCTCTTTGAGACTGTGGTGGTTATTTTCAGTGGATCATTTTCTTATATTTCTGTTTAAGCACCAGAAGAAATCTGTTTGAGTTTCTACCTACGAGGAATAAATAGCATGAAGAACCATTTCACAGAGGAGCTGGCTAACCTGGTCAGCCCCCTGTGTTTCGGCTGTCATGTTGCAACCCTGTTTTCTCTAGACTTGAATGGTCCACTGTGCTCTCCACCAGGACAGCCTTTGAGGGTGGGATTGATGGACACAGGCAGCTCCTGATAGCTGAAAGTTTTATCCAAAGCTTGTTGACCCCAGGGGAAAGATCCCTGTGTTGTTGATCACACTGCCATCCCTCCCCCTCAACGTGGACACACCCTCTCGTCCGTCTTCACAGCTGATTATTTTTAACCCGGGGCAGGACCTAATGTTAGTGATATTTTGTGGTGCAGGATGTGTCTGTCATGCTGGGAAAACAGGTTTATTCAACACACAATCCGTATAGATTTTCAGCAGCTTTTCTCAGCATTAGCCAGGGCTCATGCATCATTGATTTCTCAAGTGCTTTGGAAAAAATAACAGTAACGTAACAGAAATAGTTTGTCCATCAGGCTCTCTCAGAGTGGCAGGGCCATTGTTTTCAGACCAATAGAGCTGGTAGGTGCTGTAGCTCTGTTATAAGTCCACAGAAGCTTCACATCTCCACCAAAGTGTTTACGTGGCTGCTACAGACAGGGCACAGCCATCTGTAGTGTTAGTGCAAGTGCTTTTCCATTCTTTGCATAAATTAGGAGAAACATATTATTTTGTGAACTGCTGCTTGTACAAGTTCTGGCAGAGGATCGCAGTTAAATATACACATATATTTATTTTTTAATGCATGTGAAATGATAAGTAAGGGTTGGGACAAAAATTCAACCCCAGAGCTATTTTTCAGGTTACAAGGGGAAAACACATCATAATTTTACCACCAATGAAGAGAATCCCTGGAGTTAATTATAATGGCACTCTCCCATAGCTGGAGTGAAGCTCTGTGTGTCAGCACTTCTGCTCCTCTCAGGGCTCTACAAATGGTGCCATTGTAGGTGCCAAGGCACACACAAAAGCAAGATTCAAGAGGAAATCATTCTTAAAGTTGTAATTTTGGAATTAAATGAATACCAAAATGTTGACCACTTTAATGAAGTTTTCTCTTTGTTGGCATCCAGAAAGATCTGCACTGGATAACATGTAGGTTAGCAAATTGGGGGGAAAAATGCCATTAGCACATGACAGAGCCTGTTTTATTTGTTTATTAGCGGATGTCTCATGTATGTGATAAGACAGGAGCAGCATTTCACATCTCTGGCCTTTGTCCAGCAAACCCCTGAAGGACATGCTTCACTTTGAGCATCTTAATCCTTCTTCACTTTAAATGAAGAGATCCAGTCATGTCCTTGACACAGATGGAGAAAAGGGAGAGAATGGAAGTTGGTGTCACAGCGCTAGGGAAATCTGATGACAACATGTAGCTGGAAAAGAGTGCCCAGTATGCATATATATGCATAAGTTTTATCTGTATCAACCATATGCATAATTAATATTTTGTTTTAACTGACTGGACCATGTTCTCTTTACAACATCCTCCATTTCTGGGATTAAACAATTCTGTGTATCAGAACTGGACACTTCATTGGCTTATTTCTCCCCACTTGCTTAAACAAGAAGAAGATAAGCACAGTAGATTTCTGCTTAAAGGTTTTGGAAACTTCATTTATTCATTCTGTCATTTGAAGTCATCGGGAATATGAGCAGGCAAAAATGTTGCTTTATGGTTTGCATGATATGCACGTCTCTAAACTGGCTAATTCCTCTCCTCTCTGCACTCCAGTAATCAAGGTGATGAAAGTTTTAACAGGTTGGAGCCAGCTCCACCTGGTTCGAGAACCACCACAGCCTTTCTTGGTCCAGCTATTGTGACTGATATGTTTAGGGGCAGACATTTGGATTTGGAAATAACCGGTATGTTTTCCAGCTCCACAGTCATCCTCTCAATCTGTTTGCATTGTTGTTACCTGCTAAGCTTCCTCCCTGGCTTTGCTGGACCCAGTCCAAAGCACAGTGAGGAACAAGCAGGTGATGCTGTGCCATGCCAACCCCCACCTCCTGAGGTGGTCACAAAACGCAGGGGAAATGTTACCAGAACTGGCTTATCCCAGATCATATGCTGGAGGCTGGATAGCTGGTCCGGTTTCCACCCATTTGTGCTGCTAATAAGGCACAGAGAACAAACAAAGCTGCCCAAATGAAGCTGTCAGAAACTCCCCACAACAACAGGAGCTTTCTTAGGTGACAACAAGCTGGCACAGCCACCTTTCTGCCAGCCTATAAAATTCAGTATAATGAGAGAGCCAGGGAGAGGATGAGGCTGGCTGTGTGGCACGCTGGCACATCCTTGGCAGCGGCAGCAGTTGGAGGCAGGAAAATGAATGCATTGTCCCATTAGAGGCACTTGACTTGCTGGCTCGAGTCCCTGTGGAGCCCTTTGTGGACACGGCAGAGCGCAGACACTCAGGGCAGCATCCAGCCCTGCTCTAAATCACTTTCTGACAGGACACTGCCGCTCCCGGACTAACAGGTGATGAAAGCAGGATGGTGTGAATCCCCCTGTTTACACCCCCCTGAATCCAGAAACATTAATGCAGAGCTCCCTGGTCCGGGACTGAGAGCAGAAAGGAGCTTTGTGCTGTGCCTGTTCGCCCTGCTGAGGTGGGCTGAGCTAACAGGGACCTCGAAACAAACCAAAACCCTTTTATTCTGATAACCCTGCCCCCATAAAAACAGGCATCTCCCCAGCTCAGGTGCAGCAAAGCCTTCTTTTCTTCCTCATTTCCAGGATCTGTTTAACCAAGTGCTGCTGCCTCCTCTCCTCCCCTCCCTCCCTTGAGCAGCTGCCAAGGGCATTTGCAATGCAGCTTGGCCCTTAACGTTTTGCCCTGAGCAAGCAGCCAGGACTCCAGCTGCCTAACTCCACTGCAGCTGGATGCTCACAGAGAGCTTCAGATTCCCAACTCGAGATAAGCCAAGATAGCAAGGCTGAAAATACATTCAAACTGAGGCTTGTATCTGGGTCACAGAGCTGCCAAAACCACCCCCGTTCTGTTGAAACAGCTATTGAATTTGCTTCTAGAAGGAAAAAGACAGTAACATGCCAAGTGACACTAATTGTTAGGCAGCACTGAGCAAGCATAATGCGCTCCTACAAATTATCTGGGAACATTTTTTTTTTCCCCTTTTTTTGTAATGCATTTTGAGGGAGGAATGGGGAAGTTGATCAAGGTGAATGCATAATCCATGAAAATCTGTGGAAAGGCATAGTTCTTCCAGGGGTACACTTTTAGAAGAAAAATGTTACCTGTGGGTTACGTAATTGTTGGGGAAACATTAAAAAGTTCTTGCAGATTTGAGGACAGCAAAATCCCTGTAAACCACCAAAACCATCATCAACTTCTCTGCCAATGCTACAGGGAGAAGCCTGGCTTTCCTTTGCACCATTTTCAGCACTGATTAGGAAGGTGGAGATGGCACTGGGAGAAAGCCAGCCCCTGCTTTGGAAACGGTGATAAACTACAGAGAATTCAACAGTTCCAGTTCTTTCTTTTCTTTAAGCTGTACACACAAACTTATTCTCATCATCACGAGTTTAGAAAAGAGATACCAACTATTAAAAAAAAAAAAAAACAAATATATAAAAAAAAAAAAAAAAAAAAAGACCAAATTTGCTCTGGATTGGGTTGGCATGGTGGATTTATGGAAGATAATTTAAAACACAGCTTATTACTGACAATGCCGAGCAGAAAAATCCTCTGGGATGAATTACTTACTCTTAACAATTTCAGACTAGCAAATTGAGGGCAAGTAGGTTTTGTTTCTGTTTCCTTTATCAAGTCTTGATACAAAGCATTTCACACCTGCATCTGTTCCTCTTTCCCAAATTAAGCAGTACAATATTCAGCCAGGAGGAATCCAGATGACTATTCAGGGACAAAAGAGCTGTACAGCTTAAATAAAGGTGGCAGAACTTGGTGATTAATTTGTCTCCTTTGTTTCTCTGGTTGGAGAAGAAAAAGACAGCAAAGGAGTAATTATACTTAACTGCACCGAGAGAGTTTTGCAGTCCTGAATTCATGAGTGTTTTCAAGTTGATGGAAGATCACCAGTTATGAGACACTTCCTAAATACAGGGCAGAACTATATGAAGGCAGGAACACATGAGACAGCAGCCCAAGAGTGGTGCATTCAGCTTGTTTGTGTTCAGCTCATTTGTGCTTTTTGTTCTTTTTTTAGAGAGCTGTATATGAAAGTTTTGGAACGTGGCATAAGGAGAGAGGTTGTCATGCACCTGCCCCAGCTTCTGGGTAACACAGATGTGCTGCAGATGTGTGTGGTTGCACTGACGTTTGGGTTTTACTTCCACCTTTGACTCTTTTCCAGGCAAAAGGTCTTTGGAGAAAACATTTTTACCATTTTGAAACCTGTGGCAGAACACTCCCAGCAGCTCTTCTAAGTCCAGCAGAGTCAGAGGGAGACTGACCTTGGCAAGGCTACAGTTTCATCTCAGGAAGGGACATGGGCACTTCACCTTATCCATTTTGCTTTTTCATTAGATGAGCCTTGTTTAAAGACAGGAAGGTGCACAAGTCTCCAAAGCTTCCCCTCAGCAAGGAAAAAGAAAAGGGAAGCAGGCTTCCAGGTGAAATATTAGAACAGCAACTGATATGAAATTATTTGGGATCTCCTGTGCTCCCTGATCATTGCTGGATCTGCTATGACAGCTGGAGGCTGCTTCTGAAGGAGCAGTGGCAGCAGAGCAGTTTCATTGCTCAGCAAGCACCGACACCATTTAGTGCAATCGTTCTCCACCTCAAGTCCAGTTGCTCTCATGCCTAAAGCTCACACTGATTTTCAGTGCTCTAACTACAGAAGAGATGTGCTCTGGTATGTAGGTTGTTCTCCCATTTATTTACACTCTTTCCAAGTGGGAAAAAGGAGGAAATAAAGAAAAAAGAAACAGCAGTGGCACAGCCTCAAATCTTTTACAGTCAAATGCAGATGTAAATAGGAAAAGGTTAAGTGCAACTTCTGCAGTTGAGCCCTATTCAAAATACATGAAATATTCTTGATCTAGACATCTGGATCCAGAGGACATAGAAAGGAAACATTGAGCTGAACCAATGAGCCATGTGAATTTTAGCCCTTGTAAAATTCACTACAGTAATTTCCCATCTTTAAAGGTGATGGTGGCTTTGTTTTCCAATTTGGGTTTGGAGAAAAACAGAACACTGAATGCTGTTGTCAGAACTGGGTGACACTTGACAAGAGCATAAAATAATTTTATTCCTGGGTAACTCTGACAAATGATTTGGCCTGGGCAATTTAACAAGGCCATAAGAGATTGGAATCACTACAGAATGATTTCATGGCCAGTGGGCTGGAGGCAGCTCTGTTTATTTCTGTCTAAGCTGTGGGTCATTAAGGATGTATGACAAAATACGTTCCAGGACTGAGGATTTGAGAAGCCTTAAGATGAAATGGAAGCAGCTGCTCATATCACAGACAAGGAAGAAGATCCTTTTGCCGGCAAACTAGAGAAGAATGTTACCAAAAGACGTATTTTCCCTGCATTTTAAATGTGTTGTGTACATTTCTGCATTGTTGCCAGCCTTGGCTGAGATTTAACTTTGCACTGCATGCTTTTACAGAGATATTCTTTGGTTTGCAGAAGTGCTTTCTAAAAGCTTTTCTGAAGCATGCTTTCAGTATGACTCACAGAAACACCTTTTAAAAGCAATAGCCACTTGGAAGTGACATTTCTAAGGAACATTTTCCCTTTCTTTGCCTTGTGCTGTTCAACCAGCACTAGCTGCAACTGTGAGGAGCAATAGAGCCTCGGGGGGACCATATGCTGCTGCTAACAGGCATTTTCTGCATGTAATTTTAGGAGGTCATCACATAAGAGGTCTCAGATCTGTTACTTGTTGCTTCTCTTCACTTGGATCCGCTGGAGCAGGTGCCCAATCCAGTATCTATACATCATCCATAGAAGCCTGCTGCCATTCAAGCAAAGCAATGTTTATTTTTGCTTGATTTTGCTTTGTCTTTTCACACATCTCATCCTCCTTTATCCTGATTTTTCTAACAGTTTCTTCAATTAACAAATATTTTTCTGTCACTACAGCAAATACTTCCTCAAGCACGTGTAAAGCTGGGCGTTTAGGAATGTTTTGCTGAACCAGGAATTCTTTGCACAGTAATATCCCGCAGCGTGTGTACAGACAGAAGGCTTGCGTGGGGAACACTCCTAGATGCTGCTATGGGAAAACTGTGGAAAGTTGACCTTTAACTTTGGGGCAAAAAGCTCCTTCTTTGATGTAGTTACTACTTTCCTCACAACTAAAAGTTGCCACGACAAAAGTTCTGCAAATGGGTCTCACAAGGCCCCTTTTGGAATAGTTATGTCCATCCTGTTTTCCACATTTCACAAAATAAGTTGAAAACTTTAGAAGGCCCAGAAAAGATCTCCAGGGTTACTTAAAACTTAGAAATATCTCTCAGTGTAATACATCGCACTCATCCAAGAGCCTCAAGATATATTTAGTTTACCTCTACGTGAAGTTAAAAGTTTTCTTGATCATACTTTGCAAAGGTCTACCCAGGGAAGTGTCAGGCAGCCTTTGGGAGCTCATGTTGGGAGCCAGTTGTTAGAAAATGAGACTGGACCTGGTCAGTCTCCTAATGAGACATGAGCTCTGTCAGGCTAATTAACTGTTTAGATAATTTATCTAGGGATATCATAGGTCCTCATGTATTTGATATATTGAAGCCTAAGTTGCATGTCTTTCGAGCACATAACACAAATAACAGTGATGAACTTCCAAAAGAGAGGTTATGAGATTGGTTCTTTCACCTCTCTTAGGAAGGTGGTCGGCTTGGATCATCAAAATGGTCTCTCTGGATACAAAAATGTAGCTCCCGTGTTTCCTCCATCAGGAATGTGGGCAAGTGGAAGATCTGTCTAGGGTGGGTTTTGTGCAAAGCTTAGTGACCTTACCACATCCCCATGAAACAAGAGTCTCTTAGCTGCACTGCTGTCAGGCACACCTTTATTAAAAAGATACCTTCTCATGGACACCTCTGCTCCCTCTCTCTGTGCAACACAAAATAATGCCTCTTACTCCATTACCTGCTCTCCTTGGGAAGACACTGCAAGATCCCACAGGAAAACTGAGAACATCTCCATTACACTGCTGTTTTCTGCACGGGGGTCTCAGATGTTTGCTACTGACTTTTGAAATGCTGTGTAAAACCAGGGCAATAGAGTGTGGCCTTTTCATTCAGCCTTTAGCTTGAGAGGGGTCACTTTGTTATGGGTGTGGAGCTCAGGTGTGGTTCTGTACAGCTGGATCTTTGGCAGAAATAGAAGCTCCACTTTGACAGAAAGTTCCTCACCATGTGGTTAACACCCTACATATTAAATACAGTATCTCATCAGAAGCCTTGGAACTTACCTCAGGATTTGAATTATCACTTGTAAAACCAATGGCCCCATGAGTGCTGTATGTTTAGTGAGTTAGGAGTCTTCAGGAAGTATGGAATCTGTTCTTCCTTTTTTATTTTCTTTTCTCTGCAGCAGTGGGGACTGTTTTACATGTTTTGTTTTTCCAAAAGCTCCTCTTTTTTTCCTTATTTATCTCAATGAGCTCTTCTGTATCTTCACTAACAACTCTACTTTCCCATTCCTCTCAGGTTCCAATTTTTTTGCTTAAAACAATTTCCAGCATAAAGTACATTTTTTTTTGCCCTAAGTCATTTCTGAGTACTTTAATTTCTTTACCTGTTCTCACAGCAAGTACAAAATTCACCCCTTTTGAAGAAGGGAAGTGGAGCCCAGAGAGATTAAATTATTAGCCCCAGTACATCTGTCACACAGCAGAAAACTGAGATCAGTTTAGATCTAAATCCAAGATTAGGTCCTCACCAGTTGAACAAATCACACCAGACAATTAAGGTTCTGTGAGGTCCCACGTGGTCCTGGTATGGCACATGGCCTTGCCAGATGTTCAGCAAGAACCTTGCAGCTGGAAACATATCTTGGGCTTTTAAAGATGCATTTTCTGAGTTGGCATTCCCCTAGGGAGCAGGCATTTCAGGGCTTCCTGGTTATTTTTGCCTTTCTTCATGTATTGCAGTCCAGGTTGCTTTACACTGTGAGTTCACAGGGCTTCCAAAGCTGGCAAGAAAGGCTTGCATCTGGCCCAAAAAGACTGGGAAAAAACCAAAAAGAATGAAATAAGGCCATTTTATCCCAGGGGGGAAAAAAAAAAAAGGAAAATAATGAAATAAGGCCATTTTATTTCTCTATGCAAAAATGGGCAACAGAAAAGTGAAGTGCACATTCAAGCTCTCCAAGTGAGAAGACAATGACTAGAATTATAAAAGGAATTATCAGCAACAGCACACACCGAGAAGCTCCCAAACCATCAGCTACGTGGTCTGACTCGAGATCAAACACATTGATATTCAAACACAGGAGAGACTCCCATTTACATTCAACAGGGATGACACTTAGCAGCCCTTTTGCTGATGCTCTCAAAGGAGTGTTAGTTGAGATAAAAGAGTTATACTCCGGGACTTAAACAGCAGCTATTACTGTAAGTAGAGAGCAGCCCGGGGCAGATAACAAAGGGCTGAAGAGACGATGGACTGGCTGAGGCTGAGAAAAAGAAATACCTGCAACATGAAAGGAGACTTAAGTTTTCCTTTTGATCTCCTTTAGTAACCTTCAGTATAATTTTGTCTGTTTGTGCACTCCAGCGGCCTCCACCGCTGCAATGCCTAAACGCCTGGCTGGTTTTCAGAGGTCCACTCTCAAAGTGCTGTTTTGAAAGAGGAGAGGAGTGGCCCCACAGTTGAAAAGCAGCACTGAAAAGGAACGGGAAAGGTGATGTCATTTCCCTTAGAACGCACAGAGATGCTCAAGTCACACAGGTTCGTGTGACAGAGCCTGGCAATATAAGGAAGAGTGGTTTGTAGGGGATACTCAAGAGACAGGATTTACCAAGAAGTCTGACGCACCAGAGTGAGACGGTTATGAATGAAGAGAGAGCACAGATAGGGAATATGTGAGCTTGAGAAATATATGCATGCTCCCCATGGTCCCTGGCTGTGCTAAGATCTTGTTTCACATGCTCTTGGTTCATACAGATCCCTTAATACTGTAAACCTCCTTTCAGACCCTAAAATCATTAGACATAAAGCTGCTTCTTAACTGTTGAAGATATAAACTTAAAAGTGACCTGAAGAAAGTAGAAAGCCTCATGGGTTCACATGTTCTGGCACAGAGACCCGTGTGCTGGCCCTTCAGTCAGCAGCTTCTCCTCTTGCAAATCCAGTGTGCAGGGCAGGGAGGATTAAACACAGCTCTGCATCTTTCAGAACCCAGACGGTTTTCAGGAGAAATTCTCTGTCACCCTAATCCCTGCAGCTCTGTTTATCTCCGATCAGAAAGGGGAGTGCCAAATTGGCATACTGATTCATGTACCAAAAAAAGAGCGTGCCTATAAGCACAGATCATGATTTGCATACTTATTAGCCTTGACTGCCAGGGAACATTCTGGTTCCTTTGTAAGCACAGAAACAGTAAAAATATGCTAATAGCGGCATATCAAATTTGGGCTTTAGCCAATCTGTCAATATTGAAATTACTTGCCTGTAGTATGGTGGGTAAACAACTCGTTGTATAGGATGATCCGAGGCATGATTTGAACTTGTTGAAATTTAGTCATTTTGTGCCTGAAAAACTCACAGATCAGCAAGCGAAACATAAGCATACACACAAGACAGATGTCACACTGACTTTCTATTCTCTTATCTCTCTGCTCCCTTCTTTTCTGCTTTGGGAAGTGGCTCATTCAAGAGTCTGGGGGTGGGATGATTTCCAGAGAGAATCACTTACATCACTGTCAGTGTATGTCCTCCATATAGACCCCATTTCTTCTCCTCCGTGTGCAATAAAGACAAAATGTCTCCTGACATAAACTTGATATAAACCCAAGTCATTCTTTTCTTACCACAGACAAATAAAGCTTTTCCCACAGCAATGATCATCAAAACTCATCAAAAGTTAATGATCTTTCCTTAACTCTCCAGAGCTCTCCCATCTCTGAAATCAGCAGAAAAAAAAGGAGCTACAAGGTTACCAGCTGAAGCCACAGCAGGTCTGTGCTACCTTAGCCTTATCCTCTGGTTTCTCTCTGTGTCTTTATGGAGCAAGAAGTTCCTTTTCTTCATCTCTGCTATTTATTCTTTCACTCCATTTTTGTTTTTCAATTATCTGGCATAGTCTGTGCTAATTGTCCACAGTTGGTTTCCCTTTCTTTGAGGGCTGTTCCAGATAGAAGGAAGAAAGATGATGGTGTAGTTAATGAAATATTTTTGGCCCGACTCTCTTTATTCTCAAAGAATGGGACTGAAAGTTCTGATTCAGACTCTAAGCAGAGCTAAAAATAAAACCAGAAAAACAATAATAATAATAATAAAGACTTAGGAAGACTTCATGATGTTCCAAGACTCCATGAAGATCTTTAGCATATCTTTACACCCACTTCTCCACTAACCCTTATGAGACAGACCAAAATCTCCCAGTCCCAGCTCTGCAGACCAGGAAAGCCCTTGAATTAGAGGCATCTCTCCAGAGCTTGTCATGGAGCCAAGTGACTTGGGCAGCACCTTGCACTCATTCCAGCTGTTTCACTCTAAGGAAAAACTTCATGGATCACTCAGTGACCCAGAGATGAGGGTGCCACAGACCTGAAAATAAACTTTTCTGAGCTCTTGGTCTGCTGAATAGCCACATCTGGGTCCTACATGCAAAACCAAGAAGGGGAACCAAGGGGAAAGATAAGCAGGATGTTTTAAGTGAAGAAGCTGGTTGGCAGGCAGAAAACATTACCCTTCACAGGGTAAATGTGAAAAGTCAGGGACACAAAGAAGCACCTGGAAGGGGAATGGGACGTCAGTGTTGACAGAAGAACAACGTCTCAGCAATCCCATCCATGATCTAAGGAGCTGCACACATCCACATCCAGACACGGCAACGTATGTCTCCTTCTTTTCAAGGAGAAATGTGTGTTTGCCAGAGACAGGAACCATCCAGGTGACAAAGAGAAGCACATCCTGCAAGGAATCCCTGTTTTAATGATGAGATCCACAGTATTTAATGTCAACACCTCAATATCTGGGATCCCAGTCACTGACTGAAAAATCTGAGAGCTAAAAAGTGTTTCCAGCCTTAGAGGCTGCAAAGAGAAGAATGGAAATGTGTCTTCTCAAAACCTGAAAATAATGAAATAATCTGGTTTCAAAACCTGTTTGGGGCTCTCCATATGTTGTGTTCCGAATGAACCCAGTTTTAAAGACCATCCACCAAGTTTTCCAACTTATATTTGTGCACAATCTCCATTCATTTATATGCCAGAGGGAAAGAGCCTTGTTCTCTCTGCTTCTTCCCAGGGGATGATTCTAAGTTTCACAGCCAAGGATGAAAAGTAAATTAACAGGATATTCTATGATTTGCCACAAAAAAGGCAGTGTGCTGATATCTGAAGCACAGCAGGCCCTCCTTGTTCTTCACAGAGATGACTAGGTGGGGTATCTCACATAGCACAGGGTGGTAATTGTAGAGAAAAGTTAACTTGCTAATAGCAATCACTTTATCTTGTTTGTCAGTGATTAGTTATGTAAATTTGTTCTCCCCTTCAATTCCACACCAGTGCATCAAGGTGACATGCCACATGTGCATAATTACTGCCAGTGTTATTTCCAGACCTTGATCTACAAAATGCAAAGTGCCACTTATTAGAAAGTCCACACAATCAAAGAGGCTTCTTTCATTTCTCCACACATGTTTGCTGTTCTCTTTTGATAGGCACAGCATGTAGGAAGCCAGTGGGAAGCAAACGCAGCATTCACAACGTGGCTTCTCCTTTGTTAATTAACTAAGTCAGGTGCATAATATTGCCTGTGTAACTCCTTGAGAGTCCGGGACATTGCTGCTCTTACAGCACAGGGAAATGCTGCTTTATCCAAGTCTGTAAGACAATAAACATTAAAAGGGATGATGAAAAATTATATTTATTTATTTATTGTTTACACGGCACTCCACAGGCAAATTATATGAGAATCTCAACACCCGAGGAATTAATAATCTACACAGGCCAGATTCAAGCTGCATCACTCTTTACTCCCTGTGTCACCCCTTTGAGTCTGGGTCGATTCAAAGAAGTAACAGCATCAGGATCTGGCTTTAATTAAAGAAAACTTTAGAGACTAATAACCAGGATTAAATAAAAATGCTGTCGCCTCAGCCCTAACTCATTTAAACAGCAATGAAAAAAAAAAAAAAAACAAAACCAGAAAGCAAAATCACCAAAGAGTTTTCAGCTGCAGCCATGTTTTAGTGCTTGACATGCAGACTCGTCATGGCTGGGACAGACTTGCAGAGTCAGACAGTCACTTCGGTGCCTACCATGTCTAGCTGTAATAAAACTGAGCTGCTAATGACTTAAAAGCTCCAATTAGCATACATTTCTGAAGAAATGCATGCCATTTGCTGATACTCAGTAACAGGAGTCAGAATCCTATCCAGCTCAGAGAAAGAGATGGATTTCATCCCAAACCATTCTTGTGTTCGCTCTCCAGACCTTTGTCTCATCGTGTACCACCAGCTCCTACTTCCAGAATCCAGAGACAAGGCAGTAGCAGTCCGTGCTCTTCCCTGTTCCAACAACCCACCAGAGACACCGTGCCTGACCCTGTGCAGCAGGATTTGCCAGTGGGAACACAGTCCCCACGACAAGCAGTGGGATGAGGTGCTGGAGACCAGCAGCAGCTGCTGCTTTGTTGTGCAAGGACCCAAATTCCAGCTGGGACATTGCTTGTACAAGTCAAGCAGGAGAAGGCAGCTGAACCCATAGGGCTGGAGCTGCCTTGGTTGGACCAATTTCAACAGAACATCTGTTTCAAGCCAGAAAGAGCTTCTTTGGAAAAGTTGTCCAACACTAGGATTGTTTAATCGATGCAGTTCACCTGAGTGGTACATGTGGCTGCTGGGGAAGTCCATTCTAATTTGATTTTAAAAATTGTGTGTGCAGAGAGGATCAGAGATCAACGCCACACCACACTGCAGTGTTAGAAAGGAAGAAAAATTAGTGTGATAACAATAATATTGCATTAGTCTAAGCACAAATGCAGCCTCACAAACCAAGTGACCTTACTTGAAAAAGGGCTAAGGAAAGAGACAGGGCAGAGCCAGGGGAAGGGGTGACAAGCTTCTTTCAGAAAACACAGGGTGTGGTGTGTCCTAGACCGGGCAGTCCAGGACATGTTTGAGTCTCTTAGTGCTGTTATTTGCCAAAAAAAACACTGAAGAGGAAGGAAAGTGCTATGTATTGAAGGAGGCAAATGAGGCATGGTGCAGCTGACTGACCCCCCATTAGTGATACCACCTGCCTAGGAAGGACCCAAAGGTAAGATATGAAAGTGTTTTGCTAAAACAAACACACAGTGCCATGTGGCTTCCAGCTGCTCAGTAAAGTACCCAGTTTGGTGCTGGGAAGGACAACAGGCTGGTACCTAGTGAAATTAATGCTTCATTATAACAACGAAAACAATAACGCTTCCTTTCCAATAGGAGGGGACCCTGATGTGTTCAGTTTCACAGCCTTTGGCTGGTTAATCTCTGTTGGACTCTCTGAGCTTTGTGATCCTTTCTGTAAGTACCAAGCTGTACCCTCAGCTTTGTCCCCCTTTCCCTGGTAATGGCACTAAGAAGAGCATTTCTCCTTCCCAAGCAGCCCTGCAGCAGCCCCAGAGCATCTGCTGTATTCTGGGCCAAAGCAAGAGGCTGCTGCCCTCTCAGCCCAGCCCAGGCAGTGCTCAGCAGTGCCTGGCCACATGTCCTCCCCTCAGATGCTATTTTGGAGCCTGCCATAATAGCTGCCTTTACCCACTTCTCTGTGGTCAGCCTCGTGCTGAGGGGGTTTGTCAGCCCTAAAGGATCAAGGTGTTCCCCATTTCCTCTGGAGCTGGAAGGAAAGGACAGATAATCTGGCCCAGCCTTTGTGATGCAGCTTTTAAATGTGCAGGAACCTCACACATCCCAAATTTTTCACGGTCTATGGTGAGGCCTGGTTCTGCTCTCAGGTAAACCTTCAAAGCCAATGAACTGGCTCCAGACTCACACTGACATGAGATGCTTCCGGGTGAAAAAAAAGGGAATGCACTGCGAGGTGTTCCACAAGATGATTTAATCTGAGCATCTCAATGAAAAGAAATCCTGTGCCAGGCAAAATCCAGTACTGCTGGGGCCAAGCACTTGGCTCCCCACAGCTCTGTCCAGCTGGGCAGATGCAGCATCTTGAGCAGTGTGTGAATATCAGTGGAGAAAAGCACCCCCCTCTCTTTTACTCCTTAGCTGCTCTGCCAGCATCCCCCTTCTCTGGAGCTGTGAGCTGCAGGAGAAGGAGGCTGTCCCTGTCAGGAGCTGCAGGGATGGGGGAGTGCAGGGCAGCAGGGCAGGCACTGTGTAGGCAGCTCTTGACCCCTGCTCTGCCTCTCTTTTCCCGAGCAGGGAACTGGGGAATGGAGGGCAAGGGGCAAATGGGACTGAGGCCAAAGGCTACAGCGAAGGAGTTGCCTTCCTCTTGCAGACCAATTCAATTAGAAACACCTTTATGGAGACCCGTTTCACAGCTCCCACTCAGCCAGGCAGGACTAAAGGACATACAGGACTTGCTGCCACATTACAAGTCAGGGGTCTTCACCCTGGTCCCCAGCAGTTCTCTAGGTGAAAGCAAGTTAAAAATGCCAAATAAATGGGCTGCTGCTAAGGGGCAGGTTTAATAACTCATCTGAAGAGACAGCACACCTTTGCTCTGACCTGGCACACCTTCTAACCCCAATTCTACTCTGTCCTTAGTAACAGAACTAATTGAAATATCAGGAGATGATCAGAGCTGTGATGGATAACACAGCAAAAACGCCCCTGCTTTGAGATGCTAACTTCTCCTGCCCCTGTGTGCATCAGCAAATAAATATATACATGTTTGTGAGCTTTGGAGAGTGCATGCTTTTCCCAGTTAAAGCCCTACAGAAATACTCCAGTCAAGATGAGGAATGCCTTGGAGAAACGGGGTTTTTTTTTGCCTTTTGAATATATTCTTGTGCTTTTCCCAGAAGATCTTGTTAGGCCTTACTATTAAAAATAAACAACCAAAACCAAAACAACAAAACAACAAAACAAACACTAAACAGCTTAAGGTTGTTTGATAGCAAGCAAAGACATGCAAGAGCTGAGGAAACTGTCTTGTCCAAACTTTTTCACCCTTTTCCAGACAAATGGCTTCCTTGTACTCTGCACAGTGCTTGCAGACGAAGTTGCAGTATTATTAGTAAGGTTTATTATAGCATCTCGCCTTGAATGGCAGCAGCAGAGGAATCCCCACTGGGTGACCCGGGGTGCAGATGAGTGTAGGAGCTCTGTGATTCATTGTAAGCAGCTCAGTGTGAAACATTCACAGCAAACTGTTTGGCTGGGGAAGAGCTGGGCCTCTTTCTGTCTTAGGGCAGCTAAGACAGAAAGCCTCTGATCTAGCTGGCATTTCCCAGGGTTGAACTGTGCTTCATGACCCTGTTTCCCAAACACATTTTTACCTTTTAGAAGTGTGTGTATAGTGAGACTGCCTAACACTCCAACCTTTCAACTGCAGTGCTTAAAAGGGAAGATAGGTCAGGTAGTGCTATTTCTGTTCCTCAGCTACGCAATCAAGTACTTCTAGGACATGGAGTACAGAGAATAATGGAACCATAGGATGCTTTGAGTTGGAAGGGGCCTTTAAGGTCATTTCATTGCACCCCCCTTCCACGGGCAGGGACACCTCCCACCAGACCACATTGCTCAAAGCCCTGTCCAACCTGGCTTTGAACACTCCCAGGGATGGGGCATCCACAGCTTCCCTGGGTAACATCTGGAGCATTCATTCATGTGAATAAATTTTCAAATAATTTCCTGACAATATTAAAATTTTTCCCTTTGTTGTGTCTTCAGGAGTGATTTCAGCCTGGGTTGACTGTACTTCTTCTCTGACAGACAGAGCTTGCACCAAATCTGCTGCATTCACTCAGAGCTAAAGTCAGTCATTTCATTGCTCAAAAAGTCAGGGATTACTTGATCACTAAGTTGATGTATCAGTGGACTCTAATTGTTGTCACTTCAGCTTAAAAACAGAAGGCCCAGGTAAGGGGTAGACAGCAATCTGACCAGTCTTGTCAAGGCTGAGGTGCCTCCGAGTATGCCGCAAGAATGAGCTTTAAGCACCTGTGAAATCTTGGAGTCAAAACCAACAGTGTTTGGTTTTAGTACAAGTACTTCCAGAGAATAGCAGCAAGAAGGGAGGATTTTCAAGATCTGATTTTGATCTTACTGGCACTAGTTCCAGAGTTAGCTTCTCAGTCCTCTTCTGAACATGGCAACAAGAACCTTTCCAAGGGAATTGTGTGAGCTTTAGAGCTGATCCTAAAACGTGTCTGAAGAACTGAGCATGGAGGGAGGGGAAAGGAAAATAGAAAGGAGCACATTTGAAGAAAAATGTAACAAGGCAAAAAAATATCCTGGAAAGGAAGGTCTTTCCAAGATCCTGCCTTTCACAAAGCTGATCTGGGAAAGGTTATCAGAGGTTGGAGAAAAACAGATTATTACAGCCAGCCATGCAAGGCAAGGCCTGTGAGGGATGCACACATCAGTTTCAGGGGATCTGTCCCTGCACTGTGTGTTGTCTGTAAGGAATTTAGAGAGGTCTGGGAGTCACTGGTGTTTTATCACTTCGATTGAGGTGATGGAACCTGCCCAGGAGCTCACAGGCTGGCTGGAAGAAGGAGGGAAAAAAGAATACCTGTAGCAGAGTAGCTGAGGGAAGGATCTCAGCCAGTTGTGAGAACCAGAACACAGTGATTATGTGGATGATTATGATTAGAT
Source organism: Pachycephala philippinensis (assembly GCA_013397055.1). NCBI lineage: Eukaryota > Metazoa > Chordata > Aves > Passeriformes > Pachycephala > Pachycephala philippinensis. The sequence goes on from VWZT01014005.1 coordinate 255,203, forward strand.
TTATTCCCAATACAGGATTTAAATATTGCCATTGAAGTACATAAATAACAACTCTATTATCTATTACAATGGATTGTCATACCATCAGGTCATGGTGCTTCCTGTTGAGTCCTTGTTCCTCCTTGTTCTCTGAACTTCCCAGAGAATTCTTGGTGTAGCTTGGTGCCCTTAGTCTCACATTTGGCCAATGTCTTTATCTAAAAGGTTCTAATATAAGCAGGTTTGGCTAGAAAAACACATGCTTGCAGTCTTTGCCCTTGCAGAATTCACAATTACAAAGCACCTATGGAGCCACTTTAGAATTTTATCTCTGTGTTTAACCAGATCTTTGCATTTTCACTCAGTGGTATATGGTGTGGGAGGGAGGGTGGAGTGGGATGGGAGGGGATCCACCCCAAAGCTGTCTGCAACCTTGCAAGACCAGTTTGCCCAGCTGACCCAGTCTCCAGCAGCATTTTATCCCCCTTTACAGGCCAATATGCACCCAAGTCAATCACAAACAGCTCAACTTCCCCTCTTCTGGAATTCATTAATTATGTGAGCATCCTGACACTTCCTCCTGCAATACCCACCTGGGTATTTCACCCTCTTACATTAGGACAAATCACATGGCCCATCAGAGACTTTGGGAAGGAAGAAGAGTGTGTGTGTGTGTGTGTGTGTGTGTGGTGTGTATGTGGGGAAACATGCATGAGAAGAGAGATTTCACTGTTTCACTGCCATCATAATATCTCAGAAGACAAGATGAGGAAAGTAGGCTGGATGTAAGTGGGACAAGGTGTTGGTGATGTGGGGTGGTACCTGTCCACTGAGGGCTTTGTGTGTCACTGATAATTTTGGGCTTTAAGGTGAGAAAGTAAAGAAAAGGTTTGCTTAGCACGGGCCTGCCCCCTTTGCAATGGCTTCTGTTTGAGTGACACCTCTGGTTCCTGCCACCTGTAATAGGAAAGGACGCACCAAGGATTGTGAGGTAACACTACCCCACCCTAAAAAACACTAGGGGCAAGCCCAGGGGCACTAATGATGAAGAAATACACTCCTCAACTCACATACAACCACCTATCATTGCCCACTGCAATGTCCTGAAGATGCAGCACAGCACACTGGAGACATTCAGTCTGTGGAAGGACCCTTCTCCTAAAGTGGCCTTATCTGTATCAGCCCAAGGGGCAAAATTTTGGGGTCCTAGAGATGCTCCTGAGCAGGCTCTGCACTTCCTCCTGATCAAACTGTATTCAAGATCCATGGACCAGACTCTTGCTATCTCTGTGAGAGACACCAGCAGGAACAATGCCACACTCACCACATTCCTTTCCTTTATGGAGAAATGGGTGCTCAAGTTGCCCATAATTTCCATGTAGGCAGTTTAGTCATTGCAGCAGTTGTTTTCCTTTTCTATCAGGTAAGAACACATAAAATCAGCTTTATTTCCCCATACTAAAAATCATTAAAGAATGAGGCCAAAGCAAGAATGACATCCTGATGGCAGAGGAGAACACCCAGACAGTCCTTTCCTTTTCTCTGTGACCTCCCTGTCTGCTGCACTGCAAATACTTGTCTCAGGTTGAAGTGCTCCATTTCCTTCCTAAAATCTCTTTCTTTTGCTAGTAATCAGGGCAATATAAAATGTTCCTTTTAGACCATCTGGAAGCCACAGGAAACATCAATTAACTGCATATATTTGAATCATAAGTACATTAGGCTAGAAATTTCTACATATTCTAAAAATGAAATCCTATAAAGATTTTAAGCTGTGCAATATTTAATTAAGTGGTGGCCCCAGAGTGTGGGGAGCAGAATCATGTCCCTGGGCCATGGAGCAGGGTTTGCCACAACCCCACACAAGCCAGTCCCCATCAGCAGTGCAGCTATAAAGTTTCTTTCACATAGTGAGCTCCCTGTCTAGCTGGCGCAGCCACATCACAAGCATTTCATTTATAGTCTCTTTTGAAATGCAGGCGATTTTTTTGGGTGGCTCCAGCTGAGCTGCTGAAAAATAAAGGAAGTGTGCTCCCTACTGTCTGGAAAAGCTCTCAGTGGAGCCTGCCAGTTTGATTCAAGCACACTGGTCTAAAATACCAGCAAGAGTTTAAAACTTAAGCCAAGTCCTTTCTGTGTACGCCTGCAAGACGTGAGGATGTCTGTGTGCATCAGAGCCCAGCTCTCAGCTGCAGCCAGCCCAGCCACTGGCCAGCAGCAGCCCTTCGGTGGCCTCACGTGTCAGTGGGAAGGTGAAGAAGAAGGAAGGGTGCCATTCCCACCCTTCCTGTCGGGAGCATTGGCTTTGGGTTTGCTTGGTGACCTCAAGCAAGTCACCATGCCTCGCTTTGCCCTTCCCTGTGGCCAAAGCAGGATCTGGATGCTGTTACTTGAGCACAATTCTGCGATCACTCCTGGAGCTCTGACTGTGAGCTGGCTGCTCTACAGGAGCAAAGAGTTTCCCTGCCAGCCAGGGCAGCACAGGCCCAGCACACGAGTTACTGGCTGCAGCATTCCCTGGCTCTCTGGAGAGCGGGAGGGAGCTGCAAGCCAAGGGCTGACCACTCCACCCTGGCTTGCAGCCTTCAGAGCTCTGCTCTGTGCAATGAAATGGTGAATGAAAAGACACCAAAGTGGAGACTGGATTTGCTGTGTTCTGCCCAATTCACCTGACTCTGCCCTGTTCAAAAGTGGGGTGAAAAGTCATCCCTCTTTGGGTTTCATTTCACCTGGGAGCAAGTCACAAGGAACTCAAACTACTGTTATGGAAACTGTGTGGTGGAGAAGGAGTTGGCTAAGGGGATGTGGCAATGGCTGGCGTTAAGGTGAGAAATCTGTCAGAGAACAGTTGGATAGTGACTTAATGTTTGCATTAGTAAACTGAAATAAATATTAAGGGCATCATTAATGGCATCTTTTGATGACACAAAGGTAAGAGGCATCATCCATGGAGAAGAGAATTAGAGATGCAGTATGAGAAAAACGGAGTGAGTTTAAGGAGCTGGAGTATAAAAAAAATACTATGAAATTCACAGTACATAATTCACAGTACATAATTCACAGTACAATGTTCAGGGCCTCGCAATAAGGAACTGATGACAAAACCTTTTCTATAAGCTGGGAACTCATCTGCTAGAATTGAGTGAAGCAGATAAAGACCTGTGCATATGAGGTGATTATGGGATGATTACATGCTGCCAGTGTGATGTAGCTGTGTAAAAAGAAAATGTGGTCTTAAGCGGTGTCAGGAGAGACTCCGACTGTTGTACAATCTGACAGTAAAACGTCACCCCTGTGCTGTGCGACAGACCCTGATGGAGACAGATGAGCTGCGCTGGGAAAGAGGCAGCGATCGAGGGGGAGGAAAGTGCGCTCCGAAGGGAGGCTCGGAGCATTTTCCCTCGCACAGCCTGCTGCGATGACGGGAACGCGGCTCTGTCTGCACATAACCCAGGCTCCCCACAGCAGCGGCCGAGGGAACCGATTTAGGTCCCCGCACAATGTTGTTCCAAGGGAGAACCGGTGCAAAACCAGCAGTAAAGTGAAGCTGGGAGTCAGGGGATCGGAGCTCTGGGGATGAGCGGCTCCCGCAGATGTGTCCGTGGCAGCAGGAGAGGAAAGGCGATGCTGGAGTGCCATCGTCTGTCGTTTCGCAGCATTGCCGGGATCTCGGGAGCGGGATCGGCGCTGCGGGGCTCGAACGGGACTTCTTAGGCGATCGGGTAAGGAAGAACCCGTGGGTGCTGTGTTCTGTACCGAGGCAGGGCAGCAGGTCCTGACTCTCACCTGGAAGCGCAGCTGGATGTGCAGCTGTCCCGGGAGGACACGCAGGGGGGACAGAGGGACAAAACAAGAGGGACAACACAAGAGGGACTATTCCAGCTGATGGCTGGAAGAATCTGTATCACGTTCTGAATGCAGCAGAGAGAAATAATAGCAAAATACCTATAACCTCTGAAAGGGAAAAAAGGAAAGGAAACGAAAAAGGAACTGAAAAAGGAAGCGAAAGAGTGAAGGGAAAGGGAAAGGGAAAGGGAAAGGAAAAGGAAAAGGAAAAGGAAAAGGAAAAGGAAAAGGAAAAGGAAAAGGAAAAGGAAAAGGAAAAGGAAAAGGAAAAGGAAAAGGAAAAGGAAAAGCCCAACTCAGTTTCTATCTCTAACATCGACTTCACCATGCAGTGTCTGAGCTGAGTGGTTTGCAGCAGACCCTCACACACCAGACTGTCACCTTTTGCTCTGATGGTGGGGATAGCACAGAACGAGTGTCTTTCTGCCACTCATCCCTTTGGTTGTTATCTTACACGAGGCTTCGTGTTAAAGAAAAACTGCAAACATTTTCACTTGAAGTACATGCTTTGGTTCATTAATCCTCAACAGCATTGATTTTCTGTCATGTTTTTTTCAGTTAATTGTTCCAAATGGAGTGGAGCTGCCAAGGCTGCAGTGCTGATACACATGCCCCCAACCACACACCTCAGGAGAGGATGGAAGGTCCATCTTTTAGCTACTAAGTGTAGCTGTAACGCAGCTCAAAACCAGCTGTCTCTGTTTTGCATCTGCAAACGTTTTTCAGTGTAGGTTGATGTTAGGGCCTGCCAGCATCTGCAGCAAGGCTGCCAGCAGCTTATTAACAGGCCAATTGCCAATTGCTCAACATTGTCATATTACACCAGAGCCTAAAAGTCTCTGCAGTCAGAGCATCCATTTTCAACATCCTTTGCATATATTTGTGGTATTTTTTTCTTATAAAGCACCCTGCTACTGCTCTGTTAAATACTCCATCAACCATTTGGTGAAGAAAAGCATTAAGAATAAAGAGAACTGTCACTCAGTACCACATTTCTGAAAGCAAGGCCATATGTGATGGATCCTTACTTAGCACTGTCACCGAGTTGGTGGGACAGGAGTGCCCACCCCAGAAGAGCTTTGTGGGGTGTGCCAGGTGAGGAGATCAAACCCCCTGAGACCCCAGGTCCTGTCACCCTGCTACAGCAGTGACAGCCCTGGGAAGGATAAAGTGGAGGAGTGGGGGAGTATGTCCCTTCTTGCAAAAATCATTGGAAGCCTGGAATGCAAAAAAGCTCACAACAGCATGCAGGACCAGGCCAAAAAAGGCTGGTGTGTGAGGCTGTACTGCAGTGAGCAGGCAGCTGGCAGGAGCAGTGGCAGTGCTGGGACACATCAGGATGCTTTTGGTACCTTGAGTGCCCAGCCCTCACTGCAGCTGGAGAGTGAGTGCAGTTTTTCAGAGCAGAAGTGCTGCCCAGCAAGTCTGCAGGAGAGAAGGGACAGCATTTCTCAGCTCTTGCTCTGCATTCGTGGCCAGGGCTCATGTTGGAAGTTTCTCTCTCCCTCTGAGCACAGCCAGTGCCTCTACTCCTGCCTGTCCACCATCCCTGAGACTGCTCCTCCTGCCCCCTGCAGCCCCTCCTGCCCTGCCCACTGGGACAAACACTGCGCAAGCTCCTGGGCAGAGTTTTGGTGCTCACATCAAAATGTGCCATTTGGGAAAAAAAACACCCCCAAAACCAAAGACTCCATGAAGCAGGCACCTCATGCTGGCAGCACTAAGCTCCCTGAGTGTGAGAGGATGCCCAGGTCTCTCAGTGTGCCATCACAGCATGGCATCCTTAGTGCCAAACCCCCATCTCTGCGGGATCATCCTATGGCACCATGCCCATCTCTGCACCATGAGGTGAGGGAGAACAGCCCTGGCGACCTGAGGGGAGGAAGGCCTGGATGTCTCCAGGAGAACAGCCCTGATGACCTGACAGGAGGGAGGGCTGCGTGTCTCCAGAAGAAGCACGTGTCTCCCTTAGACATTAATTAAACACTGCCTCCTGTGCTGTATGCCACAGATAATTGCCCTTAATTTCACGTGCTTATGCAAAGGAGAAGTAATAACTCCAGTGCCTTTGTTACCTGCCAAGGGCCTCATTACTGTCAGGGGATGCAGCCCTGGACGGGTGGCTGTGGTGCACCATGGCAGTGCACCCTGAGGGGCCCCCCTCTGCACACCCTCCCCTTTCCCCAGGGCTGGTGGGGGCCTGTGGGGACCCCCATGGGGACCCTGAGCTCCTGCTGGGACATCAGCCCTGGAAAGAAGGCAAGGATTTGCCAGCAGGCCTCTGGCTGGAGCCACCAGTGTCAGAGTGGGATATTTTCAGTGAGTGAGCAGAGAGCTTTCTCCAAAGCATCCAAACAGAACCACCTGTGGTGGTGAGGGGACGAGGACTGTAGGACATCCCTTCCAAGGATGTGTGCCAAGCACGCAGGGAAAGGGCTCCACACATTTGTTCATGGTGTTGAAGGTGTAAGAGACCTCAAAGCACCCCCCTCATCTCACCTGAGTGAAAACACCTCACAGACCTGGATCTCAGACATCAGCACTGCTGAAACACCTCATCCTTCTGGGTCCCATGTAAGAGGGTTTATATACCCCAGCAAAACCAGAAACGAGACAAAATCAGATTATCCCCACTCCTTAAATCCTTTTCTCTGTTTTTTACTCACTTTTTACCCCCAACCATCCTCTCCTCCCTACCAGGCATTCCTGTTGATCCCTTCCCTTCACAGCAGCCCCATGCTCTCTTCCAGCTCTTCCTGCTTTGCCTGCTAATCTGCTTTCTGTTCCCTCACCTCTTCATCCATGGCAGCCATGAACAAAATGAGTGAACCTTGAATTATGCTCTAGCCTCAGAATGGGTCAGGAAACAGAGAGATGTTCCACAGGGAGTTTTCCCAAGCTTAGTTTCTCTGCCTAAGCTAGAACAACCTTTCATTGCTACACTCCTGGCTGATCTGAATGACATCTCAAGCATAGAGATCCTTCCCTGGAGACTTTCCTACTCCCCTCTTGCTTGTGATGGCTCAGGGAGTCCCTGAGCCAGAGGTGGCTTTTCTGTGGTGGGAGTCATCTACCAGGCACTGTCACTTATTTGCTAAGGCTGTGAGAGAGCGGTCAAAGAGGTTATAAATACAGTTAAATACTCTTTAATAGGATTTTTTATTACCTTTTTTTCTGAAGGTGTGTCATGTTGTGCATGTTAGGAGATAATTGGATCTTACTTGCCACAGATAACGGAGCAAAAATCTCAATCACAAATAAGAGAGCAAGGTGAAATACACAGAAATTGGCAACCAGAAGTGCTTACTACAGAAGGGATCCAGCAGTGCAATATCTGGTCAAAGGATTGGGATCTTTCTGCAGCCCGTGTTTACAGCCCAGCCCAAGTTGCTGAGATCTGTGGCTGTGATCCAGCAAAGCACATATTTATCTCTCAGCACATGAGTAATCCCATTCACTTCATTTGTACCACTTACGCACTTCAAGATAAACAAATATTTGTGTGACTTGTCGGATGTGGCTCTCTCTGAGCCAGAAGGAAAGAGAGAGAGGTGATTATGCAGTTCCACGGCGAAGAATGTTTTGAGATGTTTTTCTCTTCCTCGTCCTTGCAAAGGATGCTGTATGAATTAGAACCCCAGTAAATGCTCAGTTAGTGTTCGTAGTTGCTGCCACTGAGTCTGTTTTGGCTGATAGTGACAGGAATCTTTAGGGATTGCCTTTTTAAAAAAAAAAAAAAAAAGTTTGCAATGTTATGTTTCTTTTAGTTAAATAGATCTCAAGACTGGCAGAAATCTTCATGGGTGCATTTCATAGTGTTCTGTCACTCCTATAATTAAGCCCCCTTCTTGAGCTCTGTAAGAGCTTGCTGAGCTGGTCCTTGCAAAATGAGGATTTTTAATGCATTAATAGAGGTGCCAGTGTTCACACAGCTGTAGCTGGTGTGTGTGTGCTCATGCAGATAAGTATTTTGAGCTGGGAGAAGCCTCTGTTGGCTGCACACTTGATCTCCCTGCTGAAATGAATGACATGAAGTGCTGTGAGACACATTATTCCCATTCTTGCCCCAGGCTGAGCTTGCCAGTGCTCACATTACAGGGAGACCACTTGACCCATCTCCACTTACGACGTGCACACAAAATACACTTCTTGGTTTTACTACAGAGTGTAAAATCCCCCTCCATGGGTCAGCCTATCATCTTTCATAAATTCCAAAAACACCTTCTGGGTGGCAGCCAAAATAAGGACTGCTGGGGAATCTGATATTTGTTTCATGTTTATATCAGGAGGAGTCAAGCAGTGATAGATCTCCTATCACTTCACTCAAGTTTCTTGCTCTAGGTTATGGGATGAGAAGAGAGTTGCTCCAAACAAAGTTGTGTAAACTTGTAGAAGGCAGTAAACTCAGAACACACCAGAATATAAAGAGTTATTAAAAATCTCCTTTCTCGATTGGTCTTTGTGCTTAAAACTGAACATTATCTGTTTTACTTTCCCATTTTCTCATTTCAGGGAAAACAAAACAAAACAACAAAAAAAAACCCCCAAACATATAACCAGATTTTAATATGTTTTGTATTCACTTTGTGTGACAGAGTTCATTGTAGGAGCTTGTTGGGATCTCCTGACTTCTGTTTCCTCTGGAAAGGCTCTTTACACTCTTTGCAATTTAGTTTCTCTCCATAGCTACACCATTTCTTGGTGTTTGCCCTAAAGACCAAGGAAGAATGCAAGACAGCTATATCCTGATAATAGCTTTGCTGTCTACTGCAGCTGCAGCTGGCATAACAAGAAGTGATTTCTTCTGGGGTACATAAGTTAATTTTTCTCCAAGAGCTCAACGATGTACAATTAAATTTGTGGTTTAATGAGACAGAGAAATGTCATATCATTCCCATGAATTAGAAAGGTATAAAGCGCTTCCCAATGGGCCAAGTCAGACTTATCAAATTTTAAATTAACCATCATTATAGTTCAGAAATTATCACAGATTGTTCTTCCAAGACCTGTTAAAATGAAGATTTAAAAGATCACATAAATAACACCATGTGCACATTTTAACCCCCAAATTTTAGGCCAGTAGAAGGCCTTGGATGAAGTCTAACTAGGCACATGGGCTGTAAGTGAAATGCAAAACCCCAATCACTGTCAACAGAGCCAAAATTCCAGTTAAAAACTCTGACAGTTTGATCCTTATAACAAAACTCTCATTTCAACCGCAATTTTTTTCATTTATTTATGGTCCAGTCTAAGTGTCTTATATAACCTGGGCCGCTCTCTTACTCAAACATGACTAATTGCCCTAATCATGCCAAGTTCCTGATTCAAGCATGTCTGGTACAGTAAGTACCACAGGCCAATCCTACAGTACATGAAAGCTATTTTTACCAACCTGAATTTTCTGATCAAATGAAATTTTGCTTATAAAACACCTCCTGTATTAATTTAAAAAAATGTTGACTGTCTACATGGAAAGCGTAATTGGCATGTTAACTGCCAAAGTGGGTAAGAAGAATGGTCATTTCATAGAAATTTGTTTGCATTACTCATACTTTTAATTTCTTTTCCATTTCTTCTAACAACTCTATTAATCTATTGTTACTCTTCAGATCTCTTAAACACTCTTTGCAATGCTTTTGTTCAAAGGCATCCCTACATCAGTATAATTCAGGTTACCCTATTACCAGCAAGTCTGTGGACAATATTCATTTTTAGCTCTTTTCATAGTTGAATAGATATTATCTTCATCTTACACATTGAAAAACTAAGTCTCTGGTATTTCTTTTTGTCTGCTTTGCTTTGCTTTAATCTACTATGTTTTCACATGTACAATCTTGGGTTTTAGCTGCCAAAACCATAATTATTTCAGGAACAGTGAGGGTTAAATAGCGAGTATTACAAGAGGAAATTTAACCTAGAGCTTTCTTCCCTGACAGCCCACCAGCCTCCGCTTTTCACATGAACTTCTCTCCTATTATCCCAACATTACCCGTGCCTGACCTGTTCCCCACCCCAGACTCTCTCAGCAGGTAGTTTCCACCACGACATGGGCAATTTGTGGGCTATGCAACCACCCCGTGAAGGAGAGAGTGAGTCAGCCTAGAAGTATCTGAGGCAAAATTAATCTTCAAGATACGGCACTTTAAAAAGGATAGATACGGGTTATCTGAATCATAGGTCCTACAAATAAAAATATGGCATCAAAGGAGCTCCCTCGACAAACATTCTCTCCACCTCTGCTTGCACCCTTTATCTGACTGAGGAGCAAATTAAGCAGGAACGAGCAGGAGAATTGTTAGTACAACACTGAGCACCTCTGAACAACCGAAACCCCCGGGGACCACCGCAGTGTGAATGCTCAACAGCAAATTCCAGATCAGATGTGCTCTGTTGCCCTTTTCAGTCTGCATAGATCTTCAACACCCTCTTCAGATCTCTTGGATAGCAAATTCCCCAGACCAGATCTGTAGTGGTGTTGCGTGGATCAGCTTTCTTCACGTTAATGGAGACGAGGCACATACGAATAATCAAACCTCCTGGGTTACTTATTCCATTCCCTTGCCATTGCTGCTAACCTTGCTGTCCAATCACCAACGCAATCTGTTTTAAGGGCACTTATCTATTTTGTGAGAATATTCCAATACTTTAAACAAACTAAGTTTTTTTAAATTTTATTTTATGAATTTCCACTATCTCAATTTTTCCCTTCTGAGACGTCCTGTACATGCAGATTACAGTTTCTTAAAAAGCTTTCCAACTACTTTCCTTTTTTTTTTTTTTTTTTTTTTTTTTAAATTTGGGAAACATTATCCCCAGCCCTTTAATTAACCATACTGCCCATCTGCTCCAAGCTCTCATCAAATAACACCAGTCTCGTGGCCATGCTCTTCATCTAGTGTTCAGAGCTATCACACTATCTGGCCTCCACGATAGCCAACCTGCTGTTCCAGGCCAAGGAATCATCTCTGCTTCCATTCCCACGGCTGTGTTACTCTCAGGCACTTTGCTATTAAAAGCTGCTTTCTCCGGTGAATCATTATCCCGACCGTGAGCACGGGCAGGATGCAGCCTGGTCCCGAGGACCCTTCCTGGGAGCAGAGACAGGCGGTGTCAGTGTGAGCCAGTAGATGGCTCTGTTACAAGCCACTGCAGCAGTTTTTGGGTCTGTGTGGGGTGATCTTGCAGTCCTGCACCTTTCTTTTTGCGAAGTGGGTTCGTATCCAAATCCATTTCTCCTCTGCATGTGTCCACTGCAGATAAACTGTCCAAAGAATAGAGCCCATCAAACCCAAAGCAAATCAAATATGTCAAAACATGACAATCCCCATATACCCCATGTACTTTTCAGTCAAATGCTAAGAGAAAGTGCTGTGACGCCCCTGAGTATTAGGTCATCAGAATGACAAAATTAATTACCTGCATCTTCCCTCAGTTTGTCCTTGCTGACGCTGCCTAGAGTTTGAAGGTGCTCAGAGAGGTCACAGCTTTTTAGTATCACACTAGAGACACTGCCCTGTGTTGCACAATATCATTTTTAATTGCACTTAACTATAAGAATTGCCATACTGGATTAGATTAATTACCCACATTGTCCAACATACTGTTTCCAACAGCAACCAACAGGGAATGCCTAAGGAGGACTACAGGAACATGTCAAGGAACTCTGAGATACTCTGAGCAATTGCAGTCCTCAGCCATTCCTGCCCCAGGGATATTCTAAATTGGAGTAGTTTTTACCTATTAAGTAACCTTTAACAGATTTTTCTTGCATGACCTTGTGCAGCTTCCTCTTGTCCCCATTTAAGGCTTTTCCATCAACAACATCCCACAGCAAGAAGCTCCACAGCTCACCTACACCATCTGTAGTGTGCCTCCTTTCATTTGTTCAGAGCCTTTCCCTGCCACCCCTAGCTCCCGGATTAGAAGACTGAGTGAACTGGCAAGCTCTGCTCCCCTTCTTTGTGTAGTTCCTCATCTATAAAAGGTTTGTGCTGCATTTTGTTCAGTCCATGTACTTTCTGCCCACATCCCCATCACATGTCCAGTATTAGGGCTGGAGATGTACCCTGGCCAGGTAATTCACATCCCTGTGTGCCTTGCTCACTTCCCACAGCTCAAAATTCAGGATATTCTACAGCTGTGCCAAGAGACTGAGAAGAACTGTGGTACAGCTCATGAAATGGCTCATAAACCCATTGCTGCCAGCACCACTGCACTGTCTAGCCCTAATAATGCTTTTTCCCTGCCCATCTTCTGCCTTGAGCACCTGTTCAATTTAATTTTGGCCAATCAGCAAGAGCAATTCTCACCACAAACTGGAACCAGGTCTTAGACTGTGTTTCTTGTCAGGCCAAAATGGCTTTCAGTGCCATTAAAAGGCAGGTTTAATAGTAGTTCCTGCTGAGCAATCATGGACACCAGGCACTTTGTACCTTTGGAAATGTCTCACTAATAGTAACATGGGGGAGGAAAGAAGAGTGTTCCCTGTGGAGCCTGACACATCACTAATTCAAGTATGATTGAGTCTGCCTGTCCATCAGGGCCCTGTTCCCTGCACTGTGTCCTCCTCACTCCTCTGGCTTTGCCTGTTCCTTCTGTTCTCCAGGTTTGTGCCTGACCCTGCTCCTTGTGGTTCTGTCCTTTGAGAAACGTGCATCTTTCCTACCTCTGGCCCTCTGGATTTCTTTGTATAGTGTATTGATAAATTACCAACCCACTATCCTAGATCTGCCTTTAGCAAGTGAAATACTGAAGTCCTCAAATCTAATCTTCTTCACAGTAAAAAAAACAAACTTATCCAGAGAGATATGGTTACTCCAAAATCCCTCTGTGAAATGCTCAAACTAATACTTAAATACCTGGAAGGAGGGGACACTGGCACTGGGCACATTGCAGATGTTTCAGTTCTTGTCTTTGCTGTGAGAAACACGCAAAAGCTGGCAAGAGACCTTTACTAAAAAGTGGTTCAGCTCCTCTGGCTGTTTTGCTGTGTGGACAGGCTGTAAGGCTTTGTGCTGGACTGCAATAAACAGGAAGCATTAACAATAGCTCTGAGACAAGAAGGCTCCCCTGAAAGTCTGTGGCCCAGATATTTGGCTGGTGCTAATCAGAGCCATTCAACTGGCCTTCAGGGAACTGCATTGATTACATCAGAACTAGTCCCAGCTCACACGTCTCTCGTGGAAAGAACATGTGACAGCAACAGGAGGTGGTGGGGAAACATTTTATTGTCCGTCTGGCTGTTTCTCATAGGTCAGACATCAGCTCGCTTTCCACCCTCATTTCAATCTATGCAGTAAATATCTGCTGTTTGGTTGGCATTTTTGAATCACCCAGAGGAGATGCTGGCCTGGTGCATCCTCTGGAGGGCTGGATCACCCAATTAATCATTTCACCACAGGAAAATTATTCTTTTCTGTGTTAGCTCCCAAGCAGCATCTGATTCACAGTCTGCAAAACAAACCAAAGCAGCCTGGTACCCATGGACAGCTTTGGAAAGAGTATGAGTGCAAAAAGTGCAAGGCAGGAAAAGCCCTAATTACTATAGTAAGTAAATAAACATCCACTTCCCATGGGTCAGCTTGCTCAGCTCAGCCACCACTTGTCCCCACAACAGCATTTTATCCTTCATCTACTTCGTCTAGAGGCAAGGGATTTTTTTTACCTTGAGTTAGATGCTGGTATGACAGACTTGTTCAGGCTCTCGGCTGCCCTTAGGTGCCGCTGCAGCACAAATAAATACAGCAGGGCTCAGCTCGGTCCTTCTCACGTGTGGAACCCAGCCTTTGCTCAGGCTGCCCTGCATGTCAGAGTCACGGGCAGAAAGCACCGAGTCCATCACAATTACACCAAGCAAGGGTTATAAAACTCTCGTGGCTCCCCGTGAAAGAGGCTGCTGGGTTTCTTTTTTTTATTCCAAAAACTGTTAAATTCAAGTGGCCTGATCATTCCCAAGCTATTCCTTTACTATGTGCTTTTTCCGTACTTAACGTGTTTTGGTCATGTCTCCTTCCTAGAAACGGGGCGTTGCAGCTCAGCTGTCCTGTGCCTTGTGTGGGCAGCCTCATGGATGTCCAGTTGCTTGATCAAACACTTCTTCCCTTCCTCCAGCCTTGCAGGTGCTGGGGGTTTCAACTTACTCCTTTAGGGAAGTGACAAAGTTACTCCAGACTTTACAAAGTGGGCTAAAAGCAGCGATCCTTCACTCTCACCAGTGCAAGAACCATAAAGATTGAGGTGAAATGATAGAAGAGCAGGATGGAGCTTCATGCTGAAGTTCACCACTCTTGAGACTTCTCTAGGTTTTGGTCAGTGTCCTGAGGTGGCCCTCAATAGCTCCTGGCTTTTCCCATGGATCAGGGGATCTCAGTTTCTCCATCCTATGCAGCCAGTTTCTCTGGTCCTCTACTGTGAGAACATCTCCTTTGCTTTAAAAGCTTACCCTCCTGTTTCTCTTTTCTGCCCCAGTTTCTTCCCACCCTTTACATTTTCCTAAAGTGAGAACACTCTGGTTTCTTTCTTTCCCTACCTGAGTATTCTCCTTTTCTCTTCAGACTGCAGAGCTTCAGATCCCAGGCCAGATTCATCCTCTGCATCTCTGGCGTTCAAGCAGAGCCTGGAATGAAAGCCTTTTTCCTTGCTGCATAGTATTTTGCAGTGATATGGACAGGGAGTGAAAGTGTCTCAAGGATACATCCAGGCTGCAACAGGCTCAAACACAACACTCAGTAATGCAGCAATTTCATGAAAATAACCCAAATTCATCAGTTATGCAAAGCCTCTCTACAGCATCCCAGTGAGTAAATTAATGAGGTTAAACCAGAACAAAACTCTGTCCCTGGGATAGGCAGTGACTTGCCCACAGCCCCGGAAAGAACAAGAGCGAGATTTGTTTTGTGCCCAGGGATATACAATTTCTGCTCTTGAAATCATTTCCTCGAAGGAAAGGGATAAATCAGAGGCCCTGCTTCCCTCTCACGATGGGGAAAGCTCTGATGTTGTTTTGCCTGAGGCATGTCATGAGCTAGGTTGGAATTGTTTACGTGGGCATCCCCTGCTCGCCTGTAGGACCAGTCCGGATCGTAGGTGCTGCCAGGGGCCAGCTGGGCAGCAGCAGTGGCCAGACCCAGACACATCAGTCCATGAGCACATGTCAGACAGGTGTGCCAGAAACCAATCCTATGGAACACTTCTTTCTGTGAGTTCAGTCCTCTGGGTGCATCCCTGAGGATCTGGTGCCTGAATTAAGGCAGTGGGGATATGGAGGGAGCCTCTCTCAGGAACCAAGTACAAGTATTGGTGCTTAATGTTGTGCACCCAACTCTGTAAACTGTGGCCAAAGCGTTTTAACTAGGCTGGGTAAGGGCTTGCTTCTCATATTGCTTCCTGTGCTTTTGTGCATTGTTACTTTGCGAGTTATTCAAAACATCTAAAGGAGGCTGGAGCAATTACACTGCAACTAAAATAACGTCCTAATTTTGTAATCCACTTCCCCCCTCACCCACACAGAAAAAATCCACAATGAAATATAGAGCATGAGAAAATACAGAATATTCCACCCACCCTTCAACAGAGCATGTATGAGCACAGCCCTATCACAGCCAGCACCAGGCTAGAGCGCTTTTCATTAATTCGGAGTATATATGGGCAGAAGCTTGATAAGCAAATAGCAGTGTTCCCAGCACACCAGCCAAGCCCTATGAAAACTAAAAACAATAAATTTATTGAAAGCTTTTTTAAAATAGGAGGAAATTATTACTCATTTGAATTCTGTTCATGTTAAGGTCAATGGTCTTTTTTTCAAATTCTGATTGTTAATATTAGATGAAAGGACATTTCCTTTACATTGTATTTATGAACTCTAGTGGCACAAGGAGGATAACAGCCACATACATTGCACACCAGAAACATTTCTCAATTTTGCATTGTTTAAGAATTAGTTCATTACTCATTTTCCTTTGACCTTTAAGTTAAAGCCAGGGTTATTTAAATACATTGGGCCTGAATCTGGTTCTAGAATTTGTGTGTGTGTGTGGATACATGATTTGTATTTAGTCAATGCAACTTAGACTGTGCACTGTGGTTTGAAAAACACTGGTCTGAGGGGATTCAGTTCTCTCATATTCTGTATGATGGAGAAATAAATCCCAAGAGGTTGTAGGATGTCACGAGTACCTTCAGTATCCTCTGTTGAGTTTGACAGAACAAGGCCTGGTTTTGCCCCTAAGGTTGAACACCACAGCATTCAGCTGAATAAGCCTGGCTTTGCATACTAAAAGTTGCCTGCATTGCATAATATTGTGGGTATTCAGGAGGAAATTTTTGATTGCTCAGGTGAGAGCTTTCACAACGCTGCACGAGCACAAAATTATGGTCTTAGATTTGCTGCGGCTTTCTGCTAACAGCAAACATAATTTGACAACTGAAGGTAGCCCCAGAGCCTTTTCTGTGGTCTGTACCATGGAATAATTATCCACAGAAAAAGATACTCCTGGTGACACTTCCACTGCTCCCAAAATTGCCTCCTTTCACTTAGCTGGTGTTACTGTCATTTCACAGAACAACAGTGACACTAGTCAGAAGCTTTCTGTTCATGTGGCAGGAAAAAAAGAAGCAAAACTCTCTCAGATTTGCCTGTGTTTAGGTGCTGGATGTTGCTCAAGGTACCTCCTTGCACTGGGTGGCTGCTAACAGGGACCAAAGAGATATCAACATCGTCAAACTTTCACTCAGCAGCAGAGATGTGTCAGATCTGCCCTGATGTCTGCGAGAACCAAGTTTGGCTGTGGGTTTTCCAAGTGCTCCCTCCCTTTACATCAGCTGCCAACTGTGTATTTTTGTCAGCCAGAGAGCAGAACTGTGTGCTGAGCTCAAGCACTGCCAGCAGCTCTGCGACTTCCACCAAACACCTGTGAGCAGTGGCTTCCTCCTCACGTGGCTGCTGAGACACTGCTCTCACTTTTCTCATGAGAGTCACACCAGAGTACGTCCTTTTCCTCCTGAAGGCATGACAGCCTGCGAGCAGCATGGCTGGAACACCATAAAATTTTAGTCCAAATCCTTTTCCCCCATCTTTTCCTTTTGTTTTAATGATAGGGTGAATGTGGCCTTCTCTTGCCATGTCCTCATGACCACACCTCCATCCCAGCTTCAGCAGCTCTGATGGAAATGGAAAGTATGTTGACACTTGTGAGTGGTTTGGAATGATTCAGAAGTCTCAGAACCATTCTCCATCACAACTCATATCAACACAGCAGCAGTTCAGTCTGTGTCCTGCAGTAACTGTTAAAGGCTTCTAGAAAATGCATGAAATTAGTAAAGGCATTTTCTGGTTTGGCATTTTCTGGAATTCAAAAAACTCTTGTGTTCTCAGACTCAGAATTCAGCAATAAACTCTGTGTTTGGGTATCACTGAGAAATGTTAAAATACAGAAAAAAAATTATCAGCATTCTAACAGAATGAGGCAGGCAGCCTTCTCTTTCCACTTTCTAATCTCTTCTGCTCACACATGATGCACAAGAGCAAAGCTGCACAGAATATTTTGAACAATTCTAGTTTGTGAAGAACTCCACTAAAATTTTTGTCTTGAGTAAAGTTTTAGGGCCTCATTCAGATTTCAGAGTTTTGGCCTAAAGAAAAAGCAGGTTGCTAAATTATGGATAATGATCGGGATAGCCACAGCTCATTTCAAATTAGCAAATAATATTGCCTTTGTGATGAACAGTCATAAATTTTATGTGAAAATTTGCAGAAAAGGCATTTGGAGGATGCTTTGCAGCCTTTTGAAACTGGGCAAAGAACACTGTTTTTCCCATTAGCCTTCCAAACTCACATGTCTAAGGGCAGCTTAAAGTGAAAGACACAGTGAGGGTGTCCCGAGGCCGCCCCCGCTCCAAAATAACAATAATACACAAATAGTTCAGCTATTGAATAGGTTTGGGTAATCCTTTGTACTTTTAGTATTTCACCATCTGCCATGTCTAAAAAGAAGTACATGTAGCCAGGAGCACTGTGAAAGACAGGCAGGCGAGGGATCATGACCCCTGCTTTTGACCTTGATGCTGAGAACTCCCATCTCAAAAGAGATCTAGGGCTGCAAACCTGTCACTAGTCCTGCCCTTCGGAGCCAGACAATTGGCAGGGCAGATTCATCTCTGTAAAAATGAGAAACTGTTGTGGGGGGCTTTAAGGGGAGGAGGGAACGAACACCAGAGAACAACAACTGCATTTCAAATAACCTCACTTACTCCTCTCAGCCCTCCTATCAGCATTTCCCTTCTCTCATTTCCATACCGAAGGCAGATATAAAGCTGTGAAAGATGTTCAAGATGTGGCACCCATTTGGAAACCTCCCAGGCAGTTGTACTGACATGTTTTTAAAGACTGCCTGTAGGTCTTTCATCTGGATTAGCTGCACATTCTTCCCTTGGCTCCTTTTCTGTACTGAGGAGCTCCCTCACTTTTATCCACTGCAGGACAAAGTTCCCCTTAAATCCCCACCTCAGAACTCACTAATTTACACAATAGAAGAGACTTGCTTACCACCACTTTGCATCTGTATTTACACACGAGGGGCACCTGGATCCGAGTGAAGTTCCTTTTGGGGATTGACTTCCCTTTGCAAATCAGGAGCACATTCCAGAGCTTCACTCACTTTAAGTTCACACCAAATATGCAAGTTCAGCTGGCTTGCTCATGAGAGCAAGGCAAGCAAGAGCTGGCCTCCTGCTCGACCTCACATATGAGCAAGGCCTCTCTTTTCTTTTTTATAGGTTTTTCTTGAGTGCCAGAAGTAAGCAGAAGTTTCTACTTTCGAAGGAAGGACTGGAGGATACAACACACAGATCTTGCTGTCCTGGTCTACTTCTCTTTCATTGGGTTGTTTTTTTTATTATTGTAGAGGAAAATAACATTGATGGAAAAAAAAAAAATCAGGAAGGTCTATGCCAGACACATAAAGCTGAGGTGTTCATGTTTTGCAAATTGTTTCTTCTCCTGTCTGCTCATAGATAATGGAGTTTTTGACATCGAGCCACAGAAAAACAGAACAAAAATGTTGCCTGCCTTGGCCAACCTATTGAAAGAAATCATCTCCTCTTTCCAGTGCGTTTCCATTCCCCTCATTAATCCTTCTTTCCTGCTCAGCTTAACTCTCCCATCCTCTTATCTTCGCTCCGTGATGTTTCACCCAAGACAAGGCTGATGCCTACCATAACAAATTCCTCTGAGAGACCTGGCAAAAAGAGAACATGACAAGAATCTGCAGGCAGATAGAAACCTGAATGGCTAGCCTTAAGCTATATTGATATTTCTGTAGTGATATATACAGGGACTGCAGTAAAAACCTAGACCTTTGGCTCACTAGGGCCAGTTACTTGTTTTTAGATGTGGCTGCTAATTAGCCTTTCAAAGGAAGATGAAAAGTCCCAGTATTACACCAAGCTCTGGTGTACTGCTATAAAGAAGAATTTTTTCTTGACCTTACAAATCAGCAAGATGTGTCATGCTTATTCTGATATTCTGGTATCCAAATACCTTCAAATATTATCAATCAATGTCAGAGTCCTACTCAAAATCCAGGGTAACAAATATGTGCATAAGACTATGTAATTGGGTCATTTGTTGTCATAAGTTGTCCTTTAAAAATGTTGTTTTCCCTTCATTTTGGAAAGGTTGAAATAAATGATCTGATTTTCTCTGACCTAGCGAAGGGAAATGAAATAAGAACAGCTGGGTAGGTCAAGAAGGAGATGAGTCATGTTACAGTCAACTCATCAGGAAGGGCCAGAAATCTGGACTACAGGAATTAGGACAGCTGAGTGGGAGTAAAGCAATTGCAAGTGTATTAGACTCTTATCCAAATCTCTTAAAATGGCCTTTGGTTTTTGCAAAGTCAGCAGAAAACTGGCAATATATTGTTGGAAATGCTTGACAAAAGCGGAAAAGAAATTGCTTTTAGCACAACACTCAGTGGAAAATGTCAGTGCTTCATTTGAAAATATGGGCTGCTGTCTTAAAACCTGGAAGGTTTTAGCAGAGAAATTGTTGCAGCAAAATACAAATTAATTTAGGTGAAATCAACAATCTATCAGAAATGTCAGAAGATTTCTTAACCTGACTTGATGTAGACTTTTTGGATTTCTTATCCCTGGAATATATTGCACAGTCTTAAATCAATACACTGAAATACTGGCAAGCATCACCAACAATACATATGCTTTCATTTTACTATTAGTGGCATTAATGTTAGAAAGAGCAAGCTGTGCTCTTTTATATGTATCTGATTACTTCCATTTACAAATATGGATTTGCTCTAATAGTGTTCTTGTAGAACAGGACACACCCTGCAATGCTTCACACTTTTCCCCCTATAAATCATGCCTAAACTCCTTCCCCTGGCCAAAACTGACTGCGTAACTTCTGATCACTTCCACTGTTTCTGCTTCTTATCCACTCACTTGATTCCAGTGTCCCGAGGTTATGGATGTCCTAGTGATGTCTCAAACCAAAACCAAGCCACTGTGGATGAGTCAAAAAAGCTCTGAGTCCACAAGACCACAGATAATGCTCTAAATACAACTGCGCAGCAAGACAGTAAAATAACTGAAAACTTTTTTTAGGTCGATGAAGATCAGGTAAAATTGGAGGCAAGCAAAGGCAGGCAAACAGTTTTTGGATTAAGCACACGGGTTTTTTTCTCTATGATTTTGCCTCAGGTTCATTTTGAAGTTTATAAGTTTTTATTTTTTTAATTATAGCTCCAGTGTTTGAGGTTTTATTGGAATTTGGGGGGTTCTTTTTTTTTTCCTGGGTATAAAGAATATCAAAATAGGATAAATGCTCAGACAAACTGGCAGGAAATATTTTCAGAAACCAAGAGGAACAAAGATGAAGATGAAAGTATCAGCAATTCACATTGTCCTTACTAGTAACTCCAGTGCTGAGGGTAAATGTTTTTTCATGAGGAACAAGAAGGAATGCAAATTCTCTGAAGGACCAGGGACTAGCACTGTGTTGCCCAGTACATGAACTCCCAGCAGCTCACTGCTAAATAGCTGCATAGTGGGATGTATTCAGACATCCCACAGCATCAAGAGAGCAATGAGTGCTTCAGAGAGCAACTGTTGTGGAGTCTCCGTCCTTGGAGGCACTCCAGACTCAGCCAGGTATGATCCTGAGCAACCTGATCTGGCTTTGAAGTTGCATCTGACTTTGAAGTTGGCTGTGCTGTGCTGCGAGTGGGCGTGTGACCAGGTGACACTGAGAGGTCCCTTCCACTCTAAGATGTTCTGTGATTCTCTCTAAAGCTGCTCAAATTAGTTCCCTGTGCAGCCAGAGTGACACAAAGCAGGACAGTGATAATGCTTTAGCACAGAACCTGTAGCCAGCAACACGAGGAATGTCTCTCTTTCCAAGGGTGAGAGTAATGTTTCTCTTTCCAAGGGTGAAGGCAAGGTGTGAGCGTTGCTAAAGTAATGATGATCCAACGACATAAACAAGACAGTTGTTTGCAAGGTGAGATACCATCTCTTTATTAAGACAGCTGATAACGGCGGAAAAACAAAGATAAGGTTCGGGGAATGTAAGCCTTTTTCAGGTCTGCTTTTTTCATGTCAGGTCATCTTCAGTTGATCTCGTAAATAATCATAATTACTGCATTGCTGAACTATGGAGAGATGGTGACTCTATGCATATAATTACTTGAGAAAGTGAAGAATGTGAGATCAGGCTTTAAAATGTGCATTAAGGAGACATACAGACTGATGGAAAAGGAAATTTGAATTTGTTTTGAAATAAAATACAGTGTAAAGGGGAATTCTACAAGCTGGATTTTTAACCTAATTTCAAAAGTAATTTTAATTTTCATTTCCTTTGGATACTCCAGATTGCACAGACTGCAAAACTACAGTTCAGTTCATTGGAAATGGTGATGTCTGATGAAGAGAATCTCTTGTCAGGGACAGCAGAGGAGATTTCAGGTCAGAACTAAGAAGTTCTTTGCTAGCAGTGGTGGCCTTCAAAGAGCTCCCAAGAGATGTGCTTGCCTCATGTCAGCCCTGTGAGCCACTCTTTTACACAACTAATAAACGTATCCAGATTATATATGCTCAATACAAGAAGCCAGGCTTTATATCTTGTTTTTTTAGAGATGTCTTATTTCCTCAGCTGTTGAACATGAAGACATCTCCCCAGTGCTGTGTGGCAGCCGTGTGTATCCTGCATTCAGAGAGCTGCCTGACCCAGTCAGGGCAGGTCTGTAGTTCAGACAGATCCAAACCTCCCATAGTTTTGCCCTTAGATTACCCTCTAGATTATTTGTGAAAAAGTCCCTGCCATTCAGCAGCAGAATAAATTATTTGTTTAGAGTTTGAAGAGAAGCCCAAAGCTTCCTTTCCCCTCATTCCATGCAGCTCAGCACCTCTCTTCTGCTGCCTCTCATTCTGTGTGGATTAACTGAGGGTGAAGTTACCTTGACAGGGTCCTGGGGGGCTTCTTGGGCCTTGTTTCCAAGTGTTGGTATTTTTAAAGAATCCAAGGTTATATGAGAGGTGGGCTACCTATGTCCAAAATAAGGCAGGGATTCTGAGAGAAGTCGAGATGTGCTGGTTGGAGAAGGCACAAAGGACCCACATCCAAAGCCCAGCGGATCAATGGAAGGATGTGCAACGCCCTAATCTGATGGGGCACGGGGCAATGAGACTCTCAGAAGCTGAAGCCTTTGATACCTGAGCCCTGTAGCAAAGATTCCCTGGATGCCACGGAGGTGAATTGAGGTTAGCAGGGAGCAGATAAATACAGGAGGGCGCAGACTTCCATACACCTGATGAGGGAGCACAGTTTGCTTTCATCTAAGCGGGGCCCTGTGTTTTCTAAACACTTCAGATGCTGCGTTCTTGTTTTGGTTTGGTTTTCGTTATTAAAAACGCAGCAAATGAAACCCCCAGAGAAGAACCTGGAGGGAGAGCTGCTCCCACCTTTTCACCTCTAGGTGGATTGCTTGACCCTGCCCACAGTCCCACCTCTAGTGAGTAACAAAAACATAAATCCCTGTGGGACATGGGAAGATACAGGTTTTACGTACCAGCAGAGTGTGCCTCAGGAAAAGGTATGAAATCATTGCCAAGGAATTTCAGCGTTTATGTGCAGCTCCAAAGTAATCATCTTCTGTTTATTGCCTGGGTAAAACCCTTTCTTTCTTGGGTGCTGCATACCTGAGTTCCTACCTATCACAGACAAAACAAGCATTTTGTTCTTGCAGCTGCATTCTGTATTCTCAGAAGTGCCCTGTGCTCTCTCAGATTTTCCCTTATTTTCTCTTTATTGGCATGATTTCCCTCACTGAAGAACTGTAGCAACATATTTTTTGCACAGGAAACAATGACATATACCAGGGCTACCATGAACATCCTGTTATCTGTAAGCAATGCTCCCTGTGCTTATTTTTCACTAAGAATATTTCCAAATTTTCAGACCAAAATGGCTTGAAAACTCATTAGTTTACACGAAGCTGTCCAGATTTATCAGGCCTGATATTTCTCTGTGTATAAGCCTCTGAAATCCACCCTCAGTGAATTATGTCTGCAGGGTATCAAGGGCCCTGTAGGGAGGGATGAAAGTTCCCTGTAACTCTCAGCTCGTGATTTAGGCAGTGACACCAGTGGCAGGTGCCCGGCCTGAGGAGAGCAGCCAGCAGCACAAACCACTCCATTCCCTGTGTACGTCTATTTCACGTTCCAGTAACGCACCAGGTTCATGTTTTCTGCAAACAGCTGATGGAGAATATCTTTTTGACACCTCCATGGACTCCAAATCTTTAGGAACATGGTCTCTTTGGTATGGGAGGAGAAGCAGCATCTCAAATGATCTGTGATTTGTGCCTAGCTTGTGTCTGCCAGCCCTTGGGGTGCCAAGGCAAGGAACACTCAGGCTAGGGAGATTGTTCATGTCCTAGACACAGACACCCTCAGTCCTAGCAATGGCAAATTAAATGAGTTGAGGATGTTACAGACAGAGAATCTGTTCCTGGGTGCCACAGCACACCTGATCAAGGGTCAGCACAAAACACAGTTGACTGGAGGGATTTACTTGAGCAACAAACCCTGGTATTTCTTATCACAAGCAAGTTGCGCCCCAGTTAGAGCTTCAAAAAATTCAAATCCATCTATGTGGTCAGTGCCTCCTGCACAGCCACGGTACAGTCCATCCCCACACAGGCTCGTGCACACCGTTGGCATGACTCAAGCTGTCCAAGAAGTTTGCTAATTAATCTCTGCATGCCAGCTAATGAGAAGCACTGGCTGGGTGCAGGTGGTGGGTGCCTTGGCTCAGACCACAGCACTCAGGATGACTTGGATCACCCTTTCAGCACTGCGCTGTGATGGGAACCCTGTAAAACACTTTGGCAAACACGAGTGTGCACTGTGTGAACGTTACAGCCACCAAATCTGTTGTGGGTCCCTGTCACTAACCAGAGCTCTAAGATTTTAGTAGGGATTTAATTTTGTAGTATCTCCTAGGGGCATGTGGGAAAGGTATCCTTCCTATAATTCCTTAGACCCTGAGGGGAACTGAGACATGGCTGAGTATTAATCTCACGTAGTTATTCTATAGGATTTTCCTAGAAGAAGGTACAGAGGTTTCATACTTGAGCACTCTGGGGCGAAGGATAGCTGAGCTAAATACCCCATCTTCCACAGACCCTGACTCACAGGTTCTAAAGATGTGCTGGGGACTGCTGAATGGCACCATCTCTTCTCTGGGTATACCCAGGAGTCTGGCAGGAATGACACGGCATCCCCTGTCTGCCCTTCTCCTTCTCCTCCATCCTGCACCTTCCCAGCCCACTGCTTGCTGCCTGCAGCTGGCAGTCCCAGGAGCTGGGGCACAGCCTCCCTGCTTCATGGCTGCACTCCTGGACATGCTCCTGCTCTTAGGGGGCTGCAAAACACTGCCGTGCCGAATTCATGTCTCCTGCAGTCTCACTCTTCGGCTGTGCTGCTTCCAAAGCACAAAGAAAGGTTTGTTAACACAGCACCAGCTACTATGATTTTAAAAAATCACACCTTTTGCCTTGTGCTGGGAAATCTGTGGGCGTTGGGGCAAGATATACATACACATACACACGTATTGTGTGTATGCATGGTATAGAGGTTCTGCATATCTGTGTATGTATGGATCTGTATCAACTTACATGTATGTGCACATGCACAGGTTAAGCCTTATCTGTAGAACAGGCTAATATGCCCTCTTTTTTTTTTGAAAAACAAACATTTATTGCTGACTTGTCAGGCATATTCCTTTTTGTTGTTTTTTTAACTTGGCCAGTTCTTAGAGTACAATAGTACATTGGCCATCTGTGCAGAGGAGAAGAGGGGTTTAATGAATAGACAAAGCAGGGAATGATTGACTGATTGGGACTGTTTCCCAGTCTCATTCATACCAGCCATACAATGGAATCACTCCCCATTTACACCGCCAGAAGTGAAAGGAGAATCACGTCTGTTTTGAGTTCATTCCTCAGAAGCTCAGATCATCCTCCTGGGCAAAAGACTTTAAAGCACGTGCTGCTGAAGCCAGGCTATCTGGTTTATTCAGAACATGCCCCAGCCTTTTATACGTGCTAGTAAAATTAGCTTCTCCTTGGCCCCTCTGACGGTGTCACGCAGCAGACGTGGCCTTTGTAGAGGGCTAGGACAGTTTGTGTCCGGACAAACTTGTTTATGCAACCCAGTATGCCCCTTCCTTTTTTTGTCCCCATGTATAATGACAAAGTTCTAGGCATGTGGGCAGATCACTTACTTTCCCCTTTTGTCAGAGTACAAATTTACAACAGCCTGTTTGCATACCGTGCGCTGGATTTTAATCGAGTTCACTGTAAGGAGAGATAATAAAAATGAGAACCATGATTACTTCACAGTTGATTTCATTTGAATAAAGAGCCGCTCAATGACAGATGGTTTCTAGAGCTGCTCTATATGTGAGCTGCCATGATGTTGAATAGTAAGGAGAACAAGAAAGTATGCTGCTGTGGTCTTTGGGTCCTTACTTTGTCTTATCTATATTCATGTTTTATTCAGAGAGGAAATTAGACTCCTCACCATTTTTTATTCAGAAGAGAAGGTTGGAAAGGGATAATACACAGTATGCAAACCTGCCAGCTTCTCTCGGATCAGGTCCACATCCCTCTACTCTGCCAATACAGCTTTAACAGTATTCTCCACCAGCAAAATGCCTTATTGTGAGTGTAGCTCATATCAGGGGAACTGCGCTTTTGGCAGTGTGACTTGTGTCACCTCCACCCGCAGCCCAGAGGCAAATGTGTTATCCCAGAACAGCAAAGCAAGGGGTTTTGTTTGTAAAGACCTGTGTGAGGAAGGGGTGTCCCCATGCACTGCCTGATGTGGCTACACCAGTGACTCTGCAGCACAGACATGAGCTGAGAGTCTGTTTCCACTGTCTTTGAATTTGGCTACTTCTGTGGGTTACTTTTGCCATATCTAGTACAGCATTACACAAAACTGCTGAGGACTTTGTTCTCAGAGTTTTACTCTGTGGCAGAAATGCCCCTCTGGCATATATTGAGGGAGTATATATAACCTGTACAAACCAAAGGTGCTTGGTGACATATCCTTGTACAAATGAGTGGTCTTTCATCAGCAACTTACAGCAATTAATCCCTCCCTCATTGCATGCTCACCTGATCCCACCTGCATTATTCTGAGCTGAAATGGAAAATCATTGACTTGATGAATTAAAATGTTAAGATTGCTTTGCATTTGGAACAAGTTTTTTCGGAAAAGGCAAAAATCTACAGTTTCTAGGATCCAATGAATAGCTAGGAATGTCAAAATTTGTCAGGAGTAGGAATAGCTTCTCTTAGACCACCTGCTGTGCTTGGAAGGGTTAGACAAGTTTTTAAGGACACCACTGAGTTTCAGAAAGTTCCAATCTTCAAAAACAGGTACAGGTTGAAAAGTGTTGCTTTGAAATCTGTTAATACACCAGGAAGAGATATCGCTTGAGATGAAAGGTAGCTGGTGCCTGTGGCTTGTTGGTATCACAAGGGACTGCTACTAAAAGTGGAGTCCCGAAGGGCATTAGCCCATGTGGTTCAGAGGGAAAGAGACAGGTAATTTATCACCTCAGGAACACAGAGGTATTTGCTGAGAATAGTTACTGAGGGATTAGAACATGCCATAAAACCACTGTCTTTATTGCATCCACTAATTTTGCATCCAATAATGATTAAAGCCAAGAGGTAAATATTTCAGCTCCTCAGGCCTCATTAATGGGAGTCTTTCCAGTGGCTTTTAAATGCTTTGAATTGTGCTCACATAGAGCACATTCATCTTGTAAGCTTTTGGACTAAACTTTTTTGGCTGTTGAGTCATGGGTTCAGCTAGTGACCACCTGTGACTCTTGAGATCACTGTGATTATTAGCTTAGGCAAATGCACTTGTCTTCCATTCCTCCTTCCTGTCTCCATTTATCCTACCAGGGTATTCACCTGTTGTGTACTGTCTAAATCCTTGATTAGGAGGTCTCCGGGTCAGGGCTTGTCTTTGTTTCCTTTGTTAGATCTCTTCTATATTAATCCCTTTCACATTGGCAGTATCTGAAAGGTGGATTCCTCTCAAATTCTTATTAAGTACCCAATTAATAAGAGCAAGAGCGTGTTAAGAGCACAGCACAGAGACAATGCTCCATTCAGATGCTGCATGAAATCTTGATGCTGATACTGTCACTTGAGTGAAGTCTGTCTAGGGCTGGGAAGAATCCCATAATAAGCACTAGGAAAGGATTATTAACAGAGCTGGACATATTTTATTTATTTACTCAGAATTTGGTGGGTGTGTGTATAATAAAATAAAAATAACAACTGCTTGCTTTGTTTTTCGCTACACACCATTTATACAGATTTTAGAAATTCAGACACAAATTGATCCTCGGTAAAAAAAAGAAAAATTGGCCTAAATATTAGCCCCTGAACCTGAGCATAATCTGGGGCTTCGTTCTGCTTTACACCTTCTCTAGAAACATACCACAACACAGAATTTTATGGTCATTTGGAGAAACAAGCATCCTCTCCTGGGATAGCTCTGTGTTTCTAAGGGACTCAGCAGTTCCCATGTGCCAAAGGATTAGTGAAGTTCAGACATCAGACCCAAAACCTGAGTAGAGCAGAGTATCTAAGAGCATCAGTGATCTAGTGAACAGCAACCTAGCAAACAACATCCCTGCCCATGGCAGCGGGGTTGGAACTAGATGATCTTCCAGCTCAAACCATTCCATTACTCTGACCAGGATGAATATTGTGGCAGATAGGCACTAAATAAGAGATGGTTGTATTAGCCTAAGAGATGAGCCGGAAGCAAGATGGCTCTTTGGGGCCAGTGACAACAGCGAATTGGCAAGGGCCAACTGACCATGAGGACAAGCAAGACCAAGGAGAAGGTTCTGGTATTCCTGGTTGAGAGAAAATTCTGGGTTTTACCTGAAACACCAAATTAAATAAAGTGCCAAGCTACAATATTTGCTTTCATAATAGATGGCTACAAACTTCCAGAAGGAGGAGGGCTTTCTCAGCCCTCTCAGTATGGGCTCGCCTGATGTGGGTCCAGTGGGCCCACACTGAAAGGGCTGAGAAACCTGGCTCTGCTTCCAGGATCCTTCCCCTTGCAGGGCTCCAGGCTTCCTTCTTCCCTAGCTCCACGTCTCCACACACACAAAGGTCAGAAAGCACAGCCACACATGGAGTGCCTTGAGTTTCTGACTCTGCCGTGGCAGTGCCTCCAACAAACATTCCCACGGTGCACCTCCGGCTGTGGATGCGAGGTGATGAAGGCATGCCTCTGTGTGCTCCCAAAAGGGCTCCCAAAGATACTGGGTGCTCCTTTTGCCATTCATTGCCCTATAGAGCAGCCTTTAGGCCGCTCTGAATGGGTAACAGGTGCTTCTGGCCCCATTGTGCCGTCCCAGCTGTCAGGGATTTCTGGGGACCAGTGAGTGAGATTGTGTAGGAGTTGCTTTAGTGGCTCTTTGCCATTCAGGAATTCTTTTGCGCCAAGGGAATCCTCCAACAGCTGTTTGGGCTGGCTTGGTGACAGCTTTGTGCTGCCGGAGCTGGGCAAAGCGGCCCCAGCTGGGCCAAGTATCTGGCTCCTTGCGTGTAACTTGCTTATTTAGGCCTGCCGCCCTGTTTTGTAGGTAATCGCTGCTACTGGTGGTGAATGCAGCAAGCTGCTGAAGCCAGTGGCCTTTGCCAAGGAGCAAAATACCGACTGATGTAATTGGAATGTGAGATCTGCAACGCTTGAAATTTCTGCCAGAAAGTAGTTAAATGGAGATGGCATCTCATTAAAGGGAAGAATGGGGTCTCTGTGCATGTGTTCTGTCCTTAGGCCGGGCAATGGATCCCCAGCAAGTCTCCTCTGCAAAAGATAAGCATTTGAAAGAGAGGATGGGGAAGAGCTGGATCCGTGGGTGCAACAGGTAGGTGCAGAGCTACTATACTCAAGGATGTGACATCCAGGTGCAGCAAATGAAGGCCTGGCTGAAGGCTTACAAACAAAGATAAGCTTTCCCATGCCATGGTTTTGGTTGTGCATGTGACCTGAATGTCTGTCCTCATCCCTTTGTGCTACTGCCTATTCAGGAGCCACGAGGAGCAAATCATGAGGCCAGCTAGCGACTGTCTCCATATCTACTGAGTCACGATTGGCAACGCACGCCCCGAGGATCAGCTGTTTGATTATCCAGAGAGCATGTGGCTTTACTCAGCTGCTCCAGGCAAAAAAAGCCAAGAAGGACAACTGACTGATTGTCGAGCAGTGTGGACAATGAGGCAGGAGCGGGAATCCATGTGACTGGTTTCTGAGTACGGTCCT
The DNA here is from genome assembly GCA_013397055.1 of Pachycephala philippinensis. Lineage (NCBI taxonomy): Eukaryota > Metazoa > Chordata > Aves > Passeriformes > Pachycephala > Pachycephala philippinensis. Next base: position 284,915 of record VWZT01014005.1, read on the forward strand.
TCAGCGCCCAGTCAAAACAGAATGGGCCTGAGCTGGCTGATGACCTGCATATGTAAAAATATGTGTCCTTATTCAAAAGGGAGTGGGACAACATACACTGTGAATGGAACAATGCATGCGAGCATTTGGGAATCCAAGATGTGCCTTGCAGCTAAATCATATGAAATGACATTATCTCCCCCAGTGTATTGTTGGTTGGGTAATCAGGTTCCAACAAAGCTGCAAAGAAAATAAAAGTGGCACAAAACAAACCCCTTGTTAATGAGCAAGCAATTTGTCTGCTGCTAAATATGTAAATACTGAAGCAGATTAAGCAACAGTAGCTTAAAGATAGGTATTTTTCTGTTCATTTATCTGTATTTTGTAGCCTAATGGATTAAAGTGTAAAGCTGACAGGCTGCTTTAAAGAGACGCTCCTTGGGGGACATTAAAAAGTCTTTATGCATGACACTAGACAAAACACCCACAGCACTGTCTTTGCTGAGTGAAAAATCAGCACTTTTTTTGTCTGCTTTTTATAACCAGTTACTAAAGAATACTCTTTATTTTAGTGACTAGACAAAGGAAGAATGTGCAATAGAGTTAGACATCACCTAGAAATTACAGTATTTGCCATTATTTGAAATACATTTCCCTCAGGACCATTCACTTCCCTCACCTCTGTTTCAAACACTGTTCGGGAATTATTTGGCCTGGGTTCATCCAAAATAATGCCTTGAAGGGACCTTCCCAAGGGAGGAGCAGTAAATGTGATCCCAGAGTGCTCAGCTATTTCCTTCTGGACCTCAGTGAAGACACTGCCTGCAGCTGGTGCTCCTGAGGGATGCCAGGCTGGATGGGCCAAGCGGGTCTGGACAGCATTCCAAAGCTTATCGAGAAAGGATTGGAGCCCCAACACATCTCCATGTCTGGTGGGGAGCAGGAGGAGGCATGTGGTGTCCAGCCTGTGTGGACTGTTCTGTCCAGCTTCCCACAGGAGGGGAGAGAGCCAGGGCTTGCAGCTATTCCAGCGCAGGGGTAAACTTCATTTGCACTCAGTGGGCTTGGAGGGAGGGAGGATGGACTCTCCCCGAGGTGATATCCTCCCTGCAAGGGACTCTCCAGGGTTTTTAAGGGTAGGCTGCAGAAATCTTTTTGATTCCAAGATACATGTTGTTCTTCCTTAAAGGAAAACAACTGCCTTTTTTGGTTTTTTCCCCTCCCTCCCTGGGCTACTTTAAAACCTTCTTCTCCCATGAAGACTTTTTCCAAAGATAAAAGATTCTTCATTTTATTAAAAAGAGCCCTTCTGGGTATGAGCCATTGCACCAAATTAAAAATAAACCTGGAAAATATTGGCAATAATAATAATAACGAGCCTATATGGTGTGAGACAACACTCTGTGAGCATATTAAAATAGGAAATAAGGGAGAGCTTTCCTGAAGTGGATCTGCAAGGATCTCTTAGAGCAAAGCCTGAGCAATGCTGGCCCAGCTCCTGCCCCTCCAGTCCTACTCCCATGCTGTACAGAGTCCTCCCACATCTCCTGGCTCTTCCCCATCACACAGGGACTCCTTTGCCACATGAACTGGCGTGCCAGATCCATCCCATGGCGCCCACACCAGGAAATGTGGTGGTTCTGTGCTGGGGATCTTGCTGTGGATTTACCCTGCTCCAAAGTTAGAGCATAGCACAGATTAGGAAGAGCAGCACCACATTCCTCTGGAAGTCTGTGTCATTACGAGCTGTCACTGAAGGGAGAGGGACAGCTATTTATTGACTTTTATGCAGTGCTTTTTGTCAGCTTGAGTGTGAGTAATGTCAGCTCACTGATATTTTTCATGCTTTAATAAAATGCATCCAACACTTTGGGAACAGCGTGCATCTACATTTTTTTCCTTTGCTCTCAACCACCCTAAAAATCAGCAGTACCAAAAGCTAGGCGGTTACCACGACCGACCTGCAGTCACTGGTGGTGATGGACCAGATAGGAGAGAGAGAATCCTGTTTTCTCAACACCCCTTTTATCTCACACTTTAAACCCCCATCAAAGAATTTCATACATATTTCTCTACATATTGCAACTTGTTGTAGGGGCTGGACTTGGATTGCCTTTTTAGTTAATTGCTACTTCACTTTATATTTTATTTAAAATACACCAGTTCTAAGAAGGTCTACTAGAAGGTGATTGTCTCAGGTACTGCATAAATGTCAGCTATGTTTTTTTGTGTTAGGATTTTCATCCAGGCCATTCCTTCTTGAGGTTCAGAGTCCTCGAAACTCTGTTCCAGCTTCTTTACTTTCCAGCTCAGCATCCTACTATCATTCACAATGTAGTTCCAAAATGCACACATTCCTTACAGCTGAGATAAGAATCGCTGGGGTTTTCTTCAAGGAGCTGGTCTGCCTTTGGCTTCACATGAAAATGGTGCCTTTCAGAGGCAATAAGTTTGCACCGCTTTGATTCACAAATTCATCTCCCCTGTCCTTGTGGACCTAATCCTGTAATTGGATCCAGACACAGAAGCCGCACACACACTGGTAAATTAAACATGGGCAGCAGCGCTCCTGGGCACTGCAGCCGGTTGGAAAAGGCAGTGCCTGTGCTAGTGAACTGCCTGGTTAAAGCTGCTCACATGGCAACCACTTACTGGAAATGGACCCTGGGCTGGTCTAAGTGCTGTGCCTGAGAACAGAGTTTGAATGGGCAAATGCCCAGAGAAGTCATGGATGCCCCATCCCTGCGAGTGTTCAAGGCCAGGCTGGATGGGGCTTTGAGCAGCCTGGTCTGGTGGAAGGTGTTCCTGCCCATGGCAAGGAGGCTGGAATGAGATGATCTTTAAGGTCCCTGCCAACCCAAACCATTCTAGGATTCTAGGATTCTATGTAATTCATGTCAGGAATGCTCTGACAGTCTGCTAGCACAGGCACAGCCCAGCACCTCCACGCCATATCTGAATTTACAAGTGCTGCTGCCTCAGTCTCTTGCTACAGAGCCTGTCCTGTGGGAGCAGCTCGTAAGGACCAGCTCACTGCTTTATCTGAGTGAGAGGTGGTATTGTGATGCAAACCACATCTGCTGGGTATTACAGCCCACCACTGGTGTCTCAACTGCATGTGAAGGTGTATTTGTCTTAAGTATTGTAAGAACACCATGAAGCTTAAGCCATTGCTAAGTGACACATGTTATCTGGATGTGTAGGGAGGCAGGTAGGTAGGTATGTAGATAGCTAGACAGATTGATAGATCAGGATTCTTCATCCTTTGGCTATTCTCCAAAGTCTAATTAGAGAAGATGAGGTGGAAGGGACCTCAAAGGGATCTCAGTCCTCACTGCACAGCATTGACATAAAAACCCTCACACAAGGCCCGCCATGAGTCCAGGTGCCCTCTCTCTGACAGTGACCTGCAGCAGGTTTGTAGAGTTCAAAGCAGGGCACGATGCAGTAATTCTCCTGTGGGCATGGCCTCCTCACAGCTTTTGGCAATCAACAACTCCCTCAACTTCTGCATTAGTAGACTCTAAAGGAATTTTTCATCATTAATGTTTCTGTTCCTTTTCTGAAACCAGTTATATTCTTGGCCTCTGTAACACCCTGGGCAAGGAGTTCCACCAATCCATTAGATGTGGTATGAAGCAGTATTTCTTCTTATTTGAGTTTGCTGCTTGATCACTTCTTTGCATGTGTCTCAGTTCTTCTATTGTACGAACAGCTGTCTTTATTTACCTTTTCTGTGCCATTTGGGATGTAAAACATTTTTTTTCTCAGATGTTGCCTTTCATCATCACTTTTTTCCCCATAAGGTAGATTCCTTTCTACTTGTTCAGTCTTTGCATAGAAGTTATTTCTCCATAAATATCACACCATATTCTGTCACAGTTACAGATGTAATATAGTTCTGCTCTGTGCTTTTCAGATGGGGGAACCAGACTATTTGAATGTACTTGGATCGGAGTAATGGCTTAATAATATCATTTTTTTTTTCCCTCTGTATTCTCTTTCCTGTAATTACCAACATCCCATTTGCTTTTTTGATCGCTACTGAGCACTCACTGGTGGTGTGATAATCTCATAGTACTGTCCCCAGTGACCCTAGTTTCCCTTTCCTGATTGGTAATTGGTATAGTAGAAGCCCTCATTACCTATGTAATATTCAGATTGTTTTTCTCTGCAGTGCATTACTTTGCACTTTCCAACACAGAATTCCATTTCTGTTTCATCATCCGGCCACTCAGTAACGCCAGCCTCTTCTGCAATTCTTTGCTGCCAGCAGTAGTTTTGAGAGGCAGGACCCACCAGATTTGGTGGAAACACCCAAAGCTGACTCTTTATGGTACCTTTAATTTCTCTCTTTTAAAAAAAGTCAATTCACAGAGGAGCCCATCCATTTCTTTGCAGACTCTCTCCAACCTACATGCTGTTGCTGTTGTCCTAACAGAAATCTTGACATGGACTTGCCATTCTTCTCCAGTTGAGGTTGAACTACCGAATTAAATCTCTCACACAGGTTGCTGGGAATGGGACTGGACTTCTCCTACTCCTAAAGCTGAGCTCCATTGGCGCCCCGCAGCAGTTTTCATCTCCACACATCAAAGTACTTGCAAAGATGGGGGAGTATCAATGTCTCCAGGTGACAGCCAGGGAAACTGATACCCCTTTTAGCAGTAACAGTATGCAGTGTTCTAGAGTGGCCTGAATGCTATTTGTTGAATAAATTAGTTAATGAGTAACAGCAATAGTTGCTAATTAACATACTCAATGAATATTTATGCTGGCACCTTGCCAGTTGTACATCTTATACAATGTGTCTTTCACTCTCACTTTCCCCTTAATTTCATACCATGAGCTCCCATCAGAAACGACCTATCCTGGCTCTGCCTCCCCAGCATCTGTCACAAGGAAAGTCAACTTCTTCTTCCCACCCTGCAAGGGCCAATTATGACCAAATGTAAGCCTCAAAAATCATCCCCAGCCTCACTCCTTCCCTGCTTCCCAATGCAGCAGTCGATCAGTGGCTCCTGCACAGCACCCCCAGGATTTACAGAGTCAAATTGTACAGAGGAAAGAAGTCCCCAGCTCATGGAATGAGACAGAACCAACAAGCGACCTGAGGGATTCAAGGTCACACCTACACATTTTTTGCCACTGTCAAAGACCAGCTTTAGAAGAGTTGTGCCTTCGAGACATAAGCGTCCTGGGATATTTAAAGCTTCAAAAAGACAATCAATAGCTTAATTTCAAAGTGGAATCCAATCTGCAGCCTCCATAGCTCGGGGCCCATCGCTGTATACCCCACAGCCTGGATTAACTCCAGTGCCTGGAGTAGCCCCAAAGCATCTGCACTACACCCAGCTCACCAATCAGGCACTTCAACTCTGTACTCCCTGTAGCAGGATGAGGCAAGAATTGGTGTTTATAATTCAAGAAATGAGGTGTTGGTGTCACCTCCCCTTTTCAGATGTCCAACACACCTTTGGTCCTTCAAAGAGCATCCTACAGGCACAAAACCCAAAGCCAAATGGCTTTTATCCAGTACTTCCCTTAAGGATGAGACCTTAACCATTAGCCCTGTATTAATCTTGCCCCACTGCTAAAAAGTGAAGGCTGACTTTGAACAGCAAAACAACTCATGCTGGTTGTGAAGAGTCACAGAAAATCCTGCTCTACCAGTGACTGCGATCTGACATTAGCAAATGACGAAATAGCAAATAAAAGTTTCATGATAACAAATGCTAACTCCCTCTTACAGGGAAAAAACCTCACCCTAATAATGTCTATGCAGTAATGGACATTACATTAGTTACTTCCTCTCAGGAAAGACACTGCAATCAGTGTGGATAGTGCTGGTAAGTACATAATTCAGGGTCTAGCAGCACTCAGAAAGCAAAACTGAGCATCAGGAACTATTAGGAAAGAAACAGAGGGAAAAAAAAGACACCTGTTCTCATCCCTGTGTTGCTGTGTACATTGATGGTGTGTACCCCTGCAGGCAGCGCTGCTCTCTGTGCCCAGGAGAAACAGAGCAGGGCCAGAAATGTTCACAGGAGATCAACAGGGATGATCAAAGCTATGGAAAGTCTTTAAAATAAAGAAGTATCATACGGGCTGGGACAGCTCAGCTGGAAAAGAGACCACTGGGACAGCAGATGAGAGAGATGTGTGAAATCAGGAATGGCCTGGAGATGTGATGAAAATATGTGTCTCATAGTGTGAGGACTGGGTAAGATGATTAAGTGTCAGGTTTAAAGCAAACACACCCAATGCACAAGCACTTTGTGACACCCATTGCCACAGGATGTCGTGGAGGCCAAAGGTATAAATGGGTCCAAAAAGCAATTAGAAAATTCATTAAAGAAAAGTCCATCAAAGGCTCCCAGACTACAGAGATGAAGATGCAGCTCTGGATCAGGAAGTCCCTAAACTCCAGATTGCCAGAAGCTGGAAGGATGAAGTGGAGGAAATATCTCTGTACTTGCCCTGCTCCTGTGTTCTTTTGCTGAGCATTCGCTCCAGGCTGGTCAGAGACAGGATACAGCCTGGGTGACCCCTCAGCCTGACTAAGCACTGCCCTTCCTGCAGCCTGGCTCCTTTCCAGCTGGGCTAATTCACATGATGGCTGCTCAGAGGCTGTATTTCTTCGTGTCCTGCTGTCTTGTGTAACTCGGGTTATCCAGAACACAGGATTTTCTCTGCCGGCCGAGACAGACCCTGACTGGGATCAAGACAAAGGGACACGAGTTTTCAGACACAATGATCAGAGCTCAGAAATTTGGTACTATGAGGTCAAAGGTCCTGATGGAGCTGCAAAAGAAAAGCAGTGACAAAGAGCTAAAACAGGGCTGCCATGACCTGACCAGAACTCTGGCAGGACCTTGTCGGGGCATAGGAAACCACACTCAGACTCATTTCGTCTGAGACAGTCCCAATCACAGACCAGTGCCATATGGAATGGGAATTTGGATGTGTAAGGGATTTTGGATCCATGCCATGCCCAGAACTCAAACAGTTTCTGCCGACTTCGGGTTCTACCAGGGTATAACAGCTCTGGGCTTTGCACTGGAGTTCCTCACTAAACAAAGGAGGGGGCGAGTATTGCTCCAGGCTCCCACCAGGCTCTTCTCTGAGACTTCCCAGCCTTCCCATGGCAGATGCACAGAGCTGCAGGAGGTTCAGATAAGGCCTCACTCCAAAATTTAAAAAAAAAAAAAACCAAAAAAAAACCTCCAAAAAACCAAAACACAAAAACCCACCAAAAAACCAAACTGCTTGAGCACCCAGGTAATGAGCAGCACCTGTGCACCTCAAGGCACACTGAGCTTCCCAGCCGAGCCCACAGAGCTGCTCCATGTGCTGGAGATGGAGGTGATGCCTGTGCTTCAGCATTTTGCAGTATCTGGGTGTAAAATAGTGCAGAAAATCCCTCCTTTGCCTCACTTTGCAAAGCTACAGCGTTTGAGAACACTGTGCTGCAGATAAGTAGTTTAAGTGCATTGTAGCAGGGCGGCTGTTTTTGAATTACTAAAAATCTCAGCACACGAGTTTTGTCTGTGATAAGCCTAATCTTCTCTTCTCATTATTATCATGCTAGAAATCATGCTGGAGGCCTCTGTAATCTGACTTCATTTTGCATTAACCATAATTGTGAGAACTCGCTTTCTGCATGCGTGTTTGGGCAGAGATTGTTTGCCAATGACTTTATACAATTATTTTACTCCCAGAAGTATGCCAGAATTAATTTCTTTTTCCTTGATTAAAAAAAAAAAAAAAAAAA
>VWZT01014005.1:292783-437399 GCA_013397055.1 Pachycephala philippinensis
AAAAGAAAAGAAAAGAAAAGAAAAGAAAAGAAAAGAAAAAAGAAAATGATCCCAGAGGAAAGACGAAAATAAGAAAATAAGATGAGAAGAAAGTCCTTGTTGTACAGCATGACTCTGAAGTGTACAGCAGTGGCACAAATTGCAAAGTTAGAGATACTGAATAACCAGGCTTCACAGTCAGCTCGGTGAGCACTGCTTCAGTGCACATTGCTGTGACAGGTGAGGTCCCCACACGCTCTGCAGACTGTCAGGAGTTTTCCTTACCTCTAGGGACTGATCCCATTCCTTTCAGACCAACAGGAGACCTTGCAGGAGGTCAGGGCCAGGGCCAGGGCCAGGGGCTGGGCTGGGAGCTGCAGGGCAAGCTCTCTGCAGTCAGTCAGGAGCTACAGGGATCAAAGAGCAGAGCCAGTATTTGCAGCTGCAAAGCAAACCTGATGCTGATCCCAACCCTTTTAGATCCCAGTCTGATACAAGAAAATAAATTTTCATAGTTTTTCCATTAAACACCTTATCAGCAATGTTAAAGCATCTGGAGTGACGGGGTGCTAAGGAGGAGAGACTCATCAGGAGGGGTTTATAAAGAGGAACACCTAAGAACATGAAACCAAAGGTATTATTATGGCTAATGAAACAAAGGCATTTGATTAATTACTGACATTGCAGAAGTACATTTTTAAAAGTGATTACTATAACTAGAGATGTCGAACGTGATAAGGTGCACTAAACAACTTACAATAGGGCAGGGCAAGATTTATGAGATTCCCCTGCACCTTGGCTGCAACAAAGTTCATCAAATCCCAGGAGTTCACAGGAAGAGACCTGAAGAGCTGTGAGTCTTCTGCAAGCCCCTAGAGAGCCACATTAACTATCCAGGACTGTCTGTGATCCAGATAAAATACTGGGAGTCAACTAGGAGGGTTAGAAGGCAGCAAGGCTGCTGGGCTCATGGTCTGTTCCCAGTACAGGGGGTGTGGTGGTTTGGCCCTGACCAGAATGTCCAGGCAATTGTCCAACAGGGGGCACGTGAAGGAATCGTGGTGCTCAGGCTTTGATGTGCCACTTTTTCCTGGCGGCCCTCACGGAGCAGTTTGGAGGTGGCAGGGGCATTCTGCCACAGAGCGGTAACACTGAGTTTTCCTGAAGGGCTTCACCATGGGAGGAATTCCAGCAGATATGAACTTAGTTGTCTGCTGGTGCTTACAACCATCCTGGCCATGCTGGAGTCACAAAGCTTCCCTCTCCTTTTACTTTTCGTCCAGCACTTGGCCCTGGCCAGTTTCCTCAGGGAACACAATTATTCATGAGCCTTCCTCTGCAGGGGAGGGAGTACATCCCACCTCCATTTGCCACTGCAACCCCAAGGAGATGGGGCAAACTGGCCCAGAGAGGGGAAGCCCTCTGAAGATGGGCTCTTGTAGCCTCCTGCTTTTAGATCAGGATGTTTCCAAGAGCTGGAGCTACTTGCATTATAGAGACAGGTGGTGGAAAATAGGTAATTTTTCATCAACACCTTACCAGTCACTGCACCTGGGTCAGATTAGTCACTGGTGGCTGGCAGAGCAGGCTGGGGACTATCTGCTCTCTGCTGCCCTGCTGTTATCCTCTTCCTCAGACACCAGCCCCTGGCTGCTCTCTGAGAGCACCAACACGCAGCCAAAACTCAGGTTACACATTGCATGTTAATTTGTAAGCTAATTTTGCTCTCTGGGCTCTGTTCGTGCCCTGGCTCCGAGTTGCTGCTCACAGTCAGAACTAGCCATGCATATTTAGACAGTGACGGTAAGGAGGGCACAGCTCAGGAGAGGCAGGCAGCGGGGACTTTCACATTTCCACCTGCACTGAGTTGAGGATATCACCTGGAAACACTGCTCCTCTCTGCCTTCTGCATGGAAATACAGCTTCATTGACTGCAGGCGTGCAAACAGTGTCCCTGAAATGGCAAACAAATGGTGATTGCAGAAAGAAAAACAAGTTACATAAAATAAAAAAAGAGTCAGATGTAAGAAGGCAAGTTGCAACAGTGAACACTGGGGACTTGTCCAAGGGCCAAGAACTAACCCAGTGTTCATAGGTGCTCTTGGACAACTGTAATGTAAAGATTTGGAGCCAGATTCTCTGTCAGGGTAAGAAAGCAACGAAGTGAATTGCACTAATGTGATTTACAGCAACAGAGACTCTGCCACTAAAAGCACAGATCCCTCCAGAAGAGCAAGGGGCATCTTTGATGAGTCGCTGCACGACAGCAACTCCTTACGCACTGGAAAAATATCTCAGTGATTTCACTGGCAGACACATGCCCGAAGGGGTGTTTCAAAAGGTGAAAAAAATAACAATATCCTTAAGCTACCTATAACAATTGCTAATTTCCAGCTACTTTCTCTTTTAATCATCGAGACTGGCGTATGTTGACACTCCTCTATCACTGCTGTTAATCAGATTTGACTATCTCTGTTTAACTACCACCTTCATACGCCCCATGGCACTTTTTTGCATTTGTATGACAGCTCCATTACCTTACCCGTGTTGCCCCGCACTGACACCGAGGGTAATTGAACACCTCCAGATAAAGGTGCTAATAAAAAATCCCGCTTGCAGATGCCCCGAACTCGGTGCTGTGGGAGGGAGGGAGGGAGATCCCGGGTCCTGCCCTTGCCAGCAGAGGTCACTGCAGAATGGGAGTGTGAACACTCACCCGGGAGCCATTTCAAGCCAAACACCTAAAAAAGTTTCTCTCTTCCCAGGCATAACCCACACGCATTAAGTATTTAAAAAAAAAAAAAAAAAAAAAAAAATTAGACTTGTGGAGATCTGAATCCAAACAGTGCCAAAGTCTCCAAGCAGCCCAGTGGATCTCCCCGAGCTCAAGTGACCAGACACAACGTTTTTCCAACGCTCACGTCTCCCATATCACACTGGTTTTAGGTGAGGGACTCCCACTATAACCAAAAATGATACATTTTCTGAACATAGCAATACATTTTAATACCATTGCTTGCAGATTGACTACTGTTGATAGCAGATCTATTGTGTGAAAATAAAAGGGGGCTATTTTTTTTACTTGTTCTTTATCTCAGTTTCGGAGGCGCTGACGTTGAATGCTGTAATCTCAGTGAGATTTGATCCTGATTACCCAGTATGGAAATATTTCTCCCATTCATCTCTCTGTAAACACACTGTGAATATGGACCCTATGGATTTCCCAGTGTACCCAGGGTCACACAAGGGTTGTCAGAGTAAGGACTAAAGGCTCTTGGTGTGGAACATCAACTCTGCTGTACATTCAGTTTTGCCATGGGAGCTTTCATGAACTGCTGTATAACCCTGATACAAAATCATCTCCCATGAGCTCCTCTCCATCTTCAGATGTTGCAGAGGAGATTTCAGGAAGTCATCCACTCTAGATTTAAAGGAGAAACTGAGAATCCAACTTTACTCTAGTAAGTGGTGGCTAATTACCTTCAATTTTTTTACTTGCTTTCTGTTCTGGATGTATCTAGCATCAACAACCAACCACTAGATTTTATTATGGGTTTATTTTCTGCTTGGAACATCTGTTGTATTTTCCCCATGCTCATACTTGTAGACCACAAGCAAGTCACCCCTCAGCCTTCCTTCAAACAGAAGAATTCCAGTTCTCAGTCTCCTACCATAAAGATTTCCAGATCTCAGGCTGCTCATGTACCTTTCCCTGATGCCTTTCCAACCTGTCAACATCTCTTTTGAAGTGTGGACTTGAAAACGGGACAGAGTGTTCCCGTGGTTGCCCCGTGCTGTTGTGCACAGAAATAAATCAAGGTCGTGGCTCCTCCTGTGCATGTTCAGGACATTCTGCATCACACGAGAAGATGACATTCACCTGGTTGCTTACTGTCACCCCTACATCTTCTCAGCTCCCCCGTGGTGCAAGGGATGGAGTCCTTTCCCAAGGGATCTCTGATGTCCCAGCACTGTAATGAAAGGCCAGCCCTGAGCTCGGGGAAGAAAATGGCTCCCCTGATCCTTGGACCATTTGGCTTAGGACCAAGCCCAGGTTTAAGTTAGAGCCTCAAGGGAGACTCCCCAGCTGCAGCAGCACAAAAAGGATGGAGCTGGGAGCAAGGGTGGAGCCTGCATTCCTCAACCTAAAAGGAGACTTTTAGTCTATTCCTCACCTCCCTTTCTTTGAAATGTCTCTCAAGAGATGGTTAGAGAACAAAGGCAAGGAATGAATAAAACACACATTATCAGTAGTTTGCATGAGTCCTGCAGGGAAAGGTGGCAAGCTCCCTCCTTTTCTCCTCCCTTTCTTGTTCCTCGCTCGCCACACTGACTCTCCCAGCTCTGGCTTGGAGTGACTCTCTGGCTTGGCATCCTCCTTGCCATTCTTTGCAGATCTCTCCTTGGAGACACCGGAGATGCTGGCTCCCTCCTCAGAGGGCTTCACTCCTTTGCTGCTGCTTATTGACATCCCAGTTAAAATTGCCCCCATTGGAATGACACAAATGGCAGTAGCAGAGGAGAACACACAAGAATGGGTACAAAATGCTGCACAATGATAAATGAAAAGCCATAACTATTGCGGGGTGGTGCACACCACTGACTCACTGGGGAGCAAAGCAGAGCCCTACTATTCACTGCCATCAGGAAAACCTGGAAGGACTAACGTTATACCTTTGAACAATGACATTTTTTAAATGAATATATTCTTTCTTTTCTGTCTCTTGAAGCATATTTTTGAAAACTACATTGTCCAGTGCTGCGCCATAATCCTTTTTTTCATAGGATTTTAATGGAAATTACTTCCTTTCCAACCCATAGATCTTTACACACAGCTTCTCCAAGTGCTACACCATTACTGCCATGCAATAGAAAACCAAGCCCTACAGATTGTACAAATTGTTATTTGTTTAGGCCAGAAAATCTTCTGAATGCATTCTTTTATTAGCTATTAGGGGGGCTGTGCCTTTTCCAAGCAAGTCCTGCAGAAGATGAGCATTTGCAGTCTGCAATATGTCAGCATAGCTTCATGAACGATGTAAAGCCAAATCTGAAAAATGCCATTGCTGTTAATTTGCATGGCTGCTTAATATCATCACAGAAAAGTTGGATAGGGATGGACCGTCAATTGTTTTTTGCTGTGCATGAACTGGGTGCCAAACAAGAAGTGGTGGTTTTGCATGCAATAGATAGCAGATCTATGGAATTGCTTGCCAAAGGATGTTGTGGATGATAAAAGTTTTAAGGGTTCAACCAGTGACTGGACAAGTTCACAGTGAAGAAAGGCACTGAGGTTACTAAAGAGAGAAAACACACCTTGCTCAGGGAGTTCCTGACCTGAGAACAGCTGATGCTAGTAGGGGAATGTATCTTACAGGTTTTCCTCTTCCTTCCTCTTCCCAAGGCATCTGTTTACGATAGCAGTCCAAAGCTGGATGCCAGGCTGGATGGACCTTGACATGACCTGGTACAGCTGCTCTTCTGGTTTTGTGTTTGTGGTACAGACACTGCTGGCAAGGAGGCTGTAGCTCATGGAATCAGAGAATGGTTTGGGTTGGAAAGCACCTAAAGGATCATCCCATCCCAACCACCCTGCCATGGGCAGGGACACCTTCAACTAGACCAGGTCGGTCAAACCCATTTCCTGAAGTGTTTAGTTTCTAAGAGAAAAATGACTTGGATATTTGTATTTATTTCTACCATTACAGTATGCTTTGGGTGATGCATGGCTTTCAAGAAGCAGTGTTGGTTAATGGCCCTATTTCTTATATTTTCTGTGGATAAGTTGTGTCTTCTTTATTCACATTCTCACAAGAAAATCGGGACAGTTAAAAAAAAAAAAAAAAGAAAAATTTAAAACAAAGAAATGAAGTACACGTGTTATTTTGACCCAAAACAAGTCCATGACAGCTTAGTACACACAGACATTTCAACAGGCATGTTGGCTTTATAATCCCTTTTTTTTGGCGTCAGTATAAGTGATGAAAGGTAGCCATGTGTCCAGATATCTCCATATGAGTGATTAGAAAACCTGGTCATTTTTCCCATGGCACAGGCCACTACCTGCATTTTTAAAGACAGCTTTCATCCCAGATGCTTGATGAATGCCAGCTTGTTGCAGTATTAGCAGTAATGTCATATACCTGTGAATGTGCAGCCCAGCCCTGCAAGAAGCAAGTGCCAGGGAAGAGGATGAAAAGCAGACCCTAAAAGCCTGAATACTCCAGATGGGCAGGCTGTCCCCAGGGAATAGCTCTCCTCTTGTTTCCATCAGCAAGCAGAGGGAAACAGTTAAAAGAAACAGGCCTTGTTTGCATTAATATTTAGAGTGTTTTGCCCAAAATGTAGCTAAATAATGAATCTGAAGGTACTAAACACTGTTGTGTGAAGCTGGAGCTCAGACGAAACAGAGGAAGAGAGGTGGCAGGAAGGCATCTTGGGGAAGCAGGGACTCTACTTGGCCCTGTGTGCCATCAGGATCTTCCTGGAGGATTCCACAGAGATCAGACTGTGAGACCATGACAAACCTGACAGCAGCCTCAGGAGGAAACACTGATGCCAAATTAATGGCCACTGGAGACCTTTCAGTGAAGCAGGTGAGGGCTGCAGCTCAGCTGACAAAATCCAGCAAGGGCTTGTCTATCCAGCAAGCCAGAATCATGTGCTGAACCCACCACTGAAAGCAGGAAAGGCATCACTTCCCTGAAGGGATGGACATCACCTGGACTTCCCTAACGCTGGTCAACAGGACAGTGGAGGAATGGGCTCTAAATCAACACCACTGTATGGGGTGTTCAAACTGCAGGTGGAGAACTGAGCTCCAGAGCTACTGATGATGCTGCTGGGGGTGGGAAGCAGGGAATCTCACTGAGCAGCCACAGATTAGATCTAGATGCAGACACAGATATTGTTGGGTTATTAATGCGCCCGCTCTCAAACTGGGTGGCAAGTCCCCCGGGGGGCTGGAGTGCAGAAGGTTGAATAGTTTACCTCTGCAAGGGAGAAAGCAAGGCTGAGGCAAATCCCCCGCACTGCTTCCCTCTGTGTTCCTGCTTGGATCAACCCGAGTGGCTCTTCCAGGATGCCGAGCCCCACAGGCCACATCCAACATCCACGTGGAGCCCCTGGCTCTGCACTGCCTGTCCTTTCCCAGCCAGGGATGTGCCCAGCTGCTCCCACCATGGCCCTGGAATCGGCCTGGCTACATTCCCAACCCTGCACCAAACAATCCACAGCTATTCCTCCTGCTCTCCCAAATTAGGATATTTTCCCTGGGGACTGCAGTCTGTCAGTTTTTCCAAGCTGAGGCTATGCCAGCTTTGCATTTCCTCTTCTTTCCTCATACACTAACTCAAGCTTTGTCTGTGGGAAGCTTTCTCTCCTAAAAGCACCTGATGAATATCCTAGTTTTCCTAGGCTTCTGGGCTAGGGCTCAGGCTGGTGGTAGCCATTATACCTGATGAAATCACTGGGCATGCCAGTGTCAGCTGACAGGCTGCAGTATCAGGCTACACAATAGCAATATATAATAAAGTTAAAAATTTATAATATTTATAATGTATAAAAACTGACCAAAGATTAATGTTCCATGTCTGATGCACAGGTGTTCCCACTGCAGAGAAAAGTGGTCCACACTAATAAACCAATCCTGATCCTCCCGATTCTCTGTCACATGTTTTATTTCTGTTCATGCAAGTATTTGAGATCGTTCCTCTGGTGAAAGAGGTGGGTCCTGGCTCTTGCTCAGGAGGGTGTGCTGCCACAGCAGTGTCCTTGTCTGTGCCCAGGGCAGAGGCAGAGCCAGTCCTTGCCACCTGGACACTTCTGGATGAGGAGCATGGACACCCATTTGTCAGTGGTGTCCCAATCCTCCTTCAGTTTCTGGATCATCTGGGAGAGCATCAGTGCAGAAGAGATGTGAGAGTGGGTCAGAATAAAGTTTCTTTTTTGTTTCCAGTGACTGGATGCTGGCTGAGGTCCTGCCAGAGCCCATGGGTCTTCTATCACAGCCAAATGGTTGGGCAGGAGGTGCCACTGGGATTATCTGATGGGAAACTGAGGGCGGAGGTGGGTTTAGTGACCAATGAACAGACCAGTTCACCAGGGGCACAGCAAGGGAAGTGCGTAAGTCTAATAATAATGAGAAAGATCACCTAATGATGGGGGAAAGGGAGGAAGATATTCAGCCTTAGTCTCTTCTGAAGATCACCACAAATTTGAGTCCTGAGTGTAGGTTGGAAGAAGGCTCTTAATTTTGTGATGAGGAGTGCAGAGACTGGATTTGATGCTGGAGAACTCCCCACTGGAAAGCTGGTGACTTTCCATAAACAACCCCAATCGGCTGAGCCTGACGCCACTTCACAAAGAACTGAATCTCACTCTAAGCAGATATATTTGTTTTGGAAAGGTGTCTGTAAAGGCTGAATGTGGTGCAAGTATGCTGCTGGCGGTGAATTTTCTGGCACAGTCCCTCTTGGCATGCAGCAAAGTTACCAGTCCAGCCCCGCCATTCATGCTGGGCCTGAATCACCAGCGTGTTGCTGCAGCTTTGTGCTGGTACCATTCCAGAAAAACAAGTGAGAGGCTCCAGAGAGTTCCTGAACAATGCCATGTCCTGCCTGCATGGCAAAGCCCGTGGCAAAGCTGCCTGCCAGCGGCTGGCTCTTTGTAGGAATGTTGCTGCAGCCATGTCAGCATCGTCTCAGTGTCATTTGCCATCTGCCTGCCTGCCTGCGCTTCGTTTTCTCTCCTACACCAGGCTGGGTGGGCAGGGAGCAGACAGTGAAAGGGGTAAGTGGCTCCTGCGCCTCCTCCGAAAAGCAAGAACTGTGTCCCAGCTGTGCTGCAGAGTGGTGATGACAGGGAGGCCACAGTGGAAATTGAGGAGAGCCACAGAACCCCGATAAAGTTGGCATCTGACCCGTGCTGAAGGTTAGCAGAGCCCTGCCTTGCTGGAGGAAAGAGTCAAGTGGCTTCAAGTCAGAGGTGTGCCTTGGACACACAGGCAAAGAATCATTTTGAAGCCAAAACCCTCAAAAAGGGGTTGTAATAATGGGATTTAGCTCTCACCACTGTCACAACTCCCATGTGTCACCCAACAATGTTATTTCTCCGTGTTTCAGTTCCTTCCCTGTGGAACAGGGAAATCTTCCGTCTCCTGCCCTTTGCTGCTCCTGCCTGTTAAACTGCATCTTGTTCAGGCCAAGCATCATTTCTCACAAGGTGTACACACAACATATTCCAGAGCATATTACACACATCTAGGAATAAAAACGAAAACTTAGGACTCCTGTGAGACTGACAAATCTGGATAAGGGACATGCTCACCCTGCAGGCTGCGTCTACCAAGTGGCTGCACACGTGGCCAGCGCTTTGAGAGGCATTAATGTGATGTTTCCTTATGCCCTCAGTCTCTTGGACTCCGTGTGCTGCCAGACATCCATGGCTACAGCAAGTCTCCCTAATCACTGGCTGCTGGCAAATACACAATCAGTCACCAGCCACTTTTGAAGTGTGCCAGACACATCGTGGAATATGTGCTCCTCTCAACCCATCTGCACAACAGGCTACAGATGCCAGCTGCTTTTCTTGGAGTGACACGGACGGGAGAGAAAGAAGGGAAAAGGAGAAAACCGAGTAACTGAAAACCACGTTCTCCACACTTCCTTTAACCCATTTCCCTCTTGCCTGCATACTACTTGCAAATTGTTGTCCCAATTTTTCTGTCCTTTTCATTTTTCCATTGATTAATTAGGTTGTCATTGAGTCAATGAGGTCTTAATCATATGACAATAAAACAGGAGATGTTCCTAAACTGACACTGTAGTTTTCTTTGGGAATATTCCCAATTTAAACAAGGATAAGGTAGAAAAGAGCACTGGGGATAATAAGCTTAACCTTCTTCTCCCTTATGCTTTCCCAACACTGCTCTGACTTCACTGACCATGATGACAGTACTATCCTGTTGCAACACTATTAACAGGGTGATGATTTCACCAGGATTCTTGTGCAGGATCATACATATTTTGTGCCAAAATTTTAGGAAGGAAATTTACTGAAAATTTTTATCCTCTTGGTGAAAATCTACATGCAAATCCTCCTTTAAAAGAAATGTAGCTGGGTATGATTCTGCACATGAAGGCACATGAGCATGGCTGAATCACCTGAATGAATCCCAGTTCAATGGGATTGAACTAATAATGCAACACAAAGTGCATTGGAACACTTGGATATAGGAAAAAAAGAGAGGAGTTCTCACCGTGTGCAACTTTTCCTTTTGAGAACAAAATGAATGAAAGCAAGCAAAGGTTAATTATTCCATGTGCCTTCAGATGAAAGGTGCTTGATGAGCACAAGAAGTCATCCTGGGAACCTGGTATTTTTTAGAGCACAACTTTCTGTGAAATTCTCAATTTGGGCAGCATCTCCCACATCAAGCTCCCCAGCTTATCTGGGGGCCCTGCAGACCCTCCCCTCGTGTGTAATGAATAAATCAGGATTGCCAACAGCAGAAGCCACATTTCTTCTGGGTAAAGTCTGTCTGCACAGACACACCATATGAATGGAACCATTTTCAATTCACAACTCTTATTAATTTGGTGACAGAGGGGCAGAACACAAGACTGCTGGGTACAATGAGCTAATTGGATAAAAGGCATGTGAAAACACCGTACCTATAATGTACCTTGTTAGCATATGCAAATGACATAATTATACAGGCTGATAGCAGTTAGGCACAGTAATACATAGTCCATGTGAACTGTCCACAAATACTTCTGAGATCAAGAAATAAAGGTAAATTCTTTAAACATCCTAATTGGTTGCCAAAAGGAAATTCATTCCAACTAGAACTTAATTCAGTGTAAAGTAACGTAACTCATTTGATCTCAATGAAGATCAAAAAAACACAACCATATCCAGACAATCTTGGATTACAACACATTGTTTGTATATATTTACTACATAAAGTTATTATGCAAAAAACAATCTTAGTGAGATGAAGGCTTTGTGAAATCATTCATTACTATTTCTTATGTGTTATTTGTGAGTCAAACATTGTCCTGTTCGTGCAAGAAGACACCATGTCTTCTTAAAATCTGGGTTTGAGTGCAGGATTTCTACCAGCCAAATGCATAGTCAGATGTTTCTCATTCCCTCAATTGCACTCAGTGATTTTGCACTTCAAATTTAGGCCAGCCTCTCACCTCTCAAACTATTAATGTACCTCAGAGACATTTTCTAGGGAATTATTCAGGTAGACAACATTTTTTCTACTTGATTTGCTATGAAATGACAAGCACTGTTAAACCAAAGGTTAATCATTGATTGAGTTTAATGACACTAAAAGAAACAGGTCATGTGAGAAAGCAACTGCACTTTCATTTTTGCTGTCACAGGTCATTTATGGCTTTTGATTCAAATTCCACCCCACGCAAAGAGTTGCTAACAACATCCTACTTCAAATTCTAATGTACTACAACTGCAGAGCAAGCATGTGAGCTGGCAGTAATCAGGTCATTTGTAAAGCATACACTGATTCTTTCATTCATCCTGGCCATTACACTGCTTGAAAAGATTATTTTATTGTTCTGCATTAAGAGGCAGTGCTTTTGACAACTTGTTTTACAGAGAAGCACCTCTTTTTATTTCTGTGCAAGACTGTTCTGCCATTTTCGTGTATTTAAGGACCTCATACTCATCATCACCTGCAGTTCTTCCCAATTTGGTATGGACACAAAACAAAACAAAACAACAACAAAAAAACCAAAACAACAGCAAAGAAGGAAAATAGCTTGAAAATAGATAATTTATTTTCTCTGTCACCAATAGCTCTTGTGCGCCAAAATACACAAGGAGCTGAAAAGTCAACTGTAAGACTTTATGATTCTTTCAAGGATGGCTGCATCAGCAGGGAGCTGCCCAGACAGTAACAGAAACCCCTTCTGATCTCATCCTCCTTTGTACCCTGCCATATCCATTTGGTTCCAGGTCATGACTCTTCCTTTACACCATCACCGAGCAGATCAGAATCAAATCTTCCACCTGCTGAGGGAGAGTTAATGGGCATTGTTAATCCAATATTCATCTGTGCTTTGGCCCGTTAGACAAAACAATTAGCCCTCTAATGAAGAAAGGACCCTTTAAAAACTTAGATATGGGCAGGAAATAAGGAATAGAAGTAGATCATGAGGCTTTATAAATCCTCTGTAACCTTTCTTTTCTTCCTTTTCATCCATGTAATAAGAAAAAGAAGGGCCTAGTCCTAGAGCTAGTCCTCTAAGCTTTTGGGCACTTACATCAGAACCCACTTGATGCACAAATGTACAAGAATTTTCAAAACTGACCTTGTTTGAAAGAAGAAAACCATAAGGACAGTGATACAAGCTTGCCTTAAAAAGTAAGGATTTTTGTTACAAAAAGCACTTATAGGCAAAGGGGAACTGTACTTTCAAAAAGCTAATGGTGGGACAAAAGACACGAGATTGCCTTTATTTGCAGACTTTACATGAATTCAGAGGTGAGTCTGGCTCTTTGGAACTAGGCTGTTGCCAGATGCAAAGCTGCAGAGAACAGTTTGTCTCTGAGGCAGAGCACTGCTTCTTCCTGCAATGGGCAAACGACTCCAGGTGTGATTTGATGAAAACGGGCTGTTGGTATAGACCAGCTCCAGAGTATCACCAGAGCTCATATCAAAAAATTGGCCTTAAAATGGTAGTAGAAGTGATACAACAAAAGTAATGCCTTGAAGCATTGAAGTATTTCTCTTTTTAAAGAATTCAGTGAGGATTGTTCAAATCTATAAAACACGAGGAGAGTGCTCGTTCTGCAATAGTGACAAGATTTTTTTTCCCCTTTAAATCTGGTTCAGGAACGACCATAAAAAGTCTGCATTAAAAATTCTCATTTTCAGTGTGGCACAGCTGGACTATTGCCATGGACTTAGTGAAGAGTCACTTCACATCCACATCTTTTTTCACCCTTTCAACCCAATTCTACATTGTTACTGCTGAGTGGTGGAGCTGCCTTTGAAAACACACAAAGCAGGTGATTTTCAATTGTGTAAAGCCATGTTTGACTTTAGGCATTTGAATGCATGGGAATAGCCTTTCAAAGTGCCTAGTCCAAAGCATAGTGAAGTCAGTGGAAAATCTCCAGGTGACTTAACTGGACCTTGGATCTGGTCCAAACTGTGGAGCCTCGAAGTCTGGAAGTCTCAACTGGGCTTGAAGTTAACCCTGATTGTTCAAAAAGGGAGTAAGAATTTTGCTAGGTCAACCTCCTCCACACGTGCTGTGTCCTATTTTGCAATGGCTAGAGAGTCTCCTCAAAGGTTGCAGGCATTCAGGACCTTGGAAAATGACCCCCCATCTTAGGATAAACCTTCTCACAAAAGCCACTGCAGTAGATATGCAGTGGATTCATTACATTGTCTCAATCCACCTCTGACAAAATTCATCCAGCTGTGCAGTCTAGTCATCTTTAGCCACAAGTTATGGTTGCAACTCATCTGCTAAACTTAGCAAGCCACATGGAAATTCACTTCTAGGAGACTATTCCCTCCAGGGACTGGCTATGAAAAATAAAGGAATAAATCAAAAATACAAAAATTTATATTAAAAGTGTGATCTGACTTCCAAAACAATTCTTTATCCATAAAGTTCCCACCCAAGGAACCAGTTACATGTTTCAAGGGACTATATTGTTTAAAGAAACTGTAAATGCCACACAGTTAAAAGAGAGAGATGCAGCTAGATTTAGTTAAACAATTGACTAATAACTCAGTCAACATTATTCTTACCCTAGGTAGTAGTTATCAGCTTAGACAGCTGTTACAGTCTTTCACTGTAATACTTAAAAGGCAAACCACCAAATTCAATACCATATTGTTTGTGTAGTAGTGTTTGTTTAAAGGTAAATCACTCATAAAAGTGTAATTTCCTGCTGATACATAATGGTGGATAGCAGCAGGAAGCCGGTCGGAGCAGACAGACCCTGAGATATGCAGTGCTAAATCACCAGCAGTAGCTACCCCAGCTCTGAAATGACTGTGTTTTTACACCCAGTCACACCTAAATCAGCATCAGCATATTAGGCCCTCTTGCAGACGCCTCTTTTCTCTTTGTGCAGCAGAACATGATAAGAAAAAGTGCTACAATCGACACAATAAAGTTGTGTTTCTCCAAATAAAGATTCCCTTCCTGCCAGGGAGACCCTGCTGGGCAAAATTCCCTCCCCAGCCTGTTTTTCTTAGTGATTTTCTACAGAATCATGCTTATATTTTGGGAATCCTTCTGCTTGCTTTCGGCTGATGCACCACCTCATAAGATTCCGTCATTTTTGGAACTGCTAATTGAAAATCCCAAATTCACAGCATTTTGCTCTCTGGTTTCTGAGTGTCGGTGGCACAGACAGAGAGCAACTGCTGCTGGCTTTGGGAGAGCTGCTCTAGATTCATGCCAGTATAACCAAAACCCCGATTGACTGGCCAGCATGTGCTGACCCTTCACCCCCTGGCCCCTCAGCCTGTATAGGGCCTGGCAGTCTGAAAGCCATGGGGATGCTCCCAGGGATTAAGCCTGAGACACTGACACTGTATCAATCATTGGACGAAACATGCCCCGAGAGAAATCACTTTTTGTTTCCATCTTGGCCCTTGGAGCTGAATGCTTTTTGCCCAAGTTCCTCTGCCTAAATCTCAGGTTGCTGAGTCCAAGCCAGCTCACTCTATGATTAAATTATAATCAATGATTAGAGAGGCAGAAGGTAATTCATGCTGTGCACTCCATGTACCTTTTTTTGGCAGAATGAATCAGCATCCATCTTTCAGATAGTCCCTAGTGCCCGGTGTGGGTGGATATGTATTTTACTTTCCTGCATTTCTCTAAAGAGATTTCCTGGGATGCCATCAGTATGCCTTGATGGCCTGCTGCCAGAGCACTCCCCATGTGCCATAAGAACGCACTGGATAAAATCTCACAGCCTGTAGCTCAAGCCCACGCAGAGTGGGGAGGAAAGGACTCTCACTGCCTCTCTCACCCTTTCTCTGCCAAAGCCTAATTGCTCAGAGAGATTAAGAGAAGAACAACGTGTGTCCTCTGCTCACTCTTACCCATCTATACCTGAAAACCTGGACCCAGACAAACCTGGATCCAAGCCATAGCATTCAGAGGAAGTTTTGAAAGAGTGAGGATGTTGAGCCTCATTTGGTAGGAAGGGCAGTTGCTGTGCAATTTGTACCAAAATTCTCTTGTTCCTTTGGACAGGAGACACTTCTGATATGTATATACACAGATATTTTTACAGAATTCCTTTCAGCAGTCCATAGAAAGGAAATAGGAGTCCTGAAAAGATTACAGAAGAGTGAATTACTATGCTAAATTTAAATTCATAAAACATTAATAGAAGGCTAAATTGGAAATCAGTTCCATCTTCCTCCATCTGCCAAGCTCTACTTTCTCAGCAGCAAAGCACGTAGCTCAGGGAAATTCTCCCATCTCACTCCATTAGGGTTTGATGTTATCAGCATTTTCCTGTCATATACAAAAAAATTATCTTTAATTAGCTCAGCTTACAGCTACACTACCCAGACTTGGAAACTTGTTTTGGGATATGAGGAACTAGTTGTCTTCTCAAGTGTCTTATGAATCATCAGCAGCAATAAATACATCAAAGTCCTGCAGCTCAGGACTGGTGTCTGGCATAACCGAGGCCAATGCTTACCCCTGGAGATAGAGCTCCAGTGCCCATTCCATGCCCCCAGTCCCTCACCCAGTCCAGTTCAGCCATCCCTTCCCCCAGGCTACCAGCACTGAGAGGAACAAGAACAAAAAGCTACCTTGCCTTCCAGTGACAGGAAGTGTATCCCAAATTATGACCTAGAAAGAAGAATTGCTTGCCTAAAAATGCTGCTTTTTTCACCTACTTTTAGTTTGGGTTTTTCTTCGTTTTGTTTTGTTTTAAAACTCAAATGTATTTAGGAACATGAGTTTCCAGCATAGTGTGATCTGCTCACATTCCCTGAAGTTCAAGTTGTTAGAAATGAAGGGGGATTCATTTCCTGGTAAACTGGATAAAATCCCTTTGCAGGTTGCATTGGTTCACAACTAAATATAGCACTTGTCAATGCTTTCCTCACCCAGAGGAAGAGAAGATTGTCTATTGGTTTCCTCTTCATTAAACAGTGGCTAAAATAAAATGTCTTTGTTTAATTGAATGCCTCTGCACACCTACTCAGGCTGCACTCCTGTTTGTTCAAATAAAAAGATAACAAAGGAGCATGGATCTGCCGTATAACCTCATCATTTGCTTGGAGGGGAGGAAGAGCTGCACACCAGCCACAGACTTCCCTCAGTGCTTCAAGGACAGAAGGAGCAGCTGCCAGTCTGGGGCCAGCAGGATGGAGGAGGTTCACACACTCTATAAAAGCAGAATAGCGTTTGGAGAGAAATTGCAATCAGCACGGGAATGATTTGGAAAAGGCTGTGAGTGACACAATATTGTCATGGCAATTCTCTTTGCTGGTCCACCAGGTTTCTGCTGTGGTAAGTGGTTCATCACCCAAAAAGTTATCTTGAAGCCAAGAGAGATTTTACAACGACCCCGGTGTTTGTGAAGACACCATAATTTGGCATCACTTGTGCAAAATGCACCTATTTGGTATAAGGATTGAGCTACTGACCTGAGTCAAGGATTGGGTAAATATTTGTCCTTTCAAAAATAAATATTATTTCTTTTAATAATATTTATAATAATATTGCAGGTTTGTACTGCAACCCTCACTGAGGACAAGACCTCTTCATACTGGCAGAGGCAGACCCTGCCCCTCCAAACCTGCATTTGGAATCAATGAGAGAGATGTTGTATGGCAAAAATAACAGAAATGGAAAGGGAAGGATTAGGTTGTCACAAATCACACAAGAGGTCAGTGGCTGTGCCTGAATGCTGATTTTAGGGTGCTAATGATAGAAGGTAGGAATATGGAGAAACAATTAAAGAAACCCCCCAGGTATTCACAGTTGATTAAATTCAGGGTTTTTGAATAACACTGTGTTATTCATAATAACAGAATTCAGAATTAGACACTCTGAACAACAACATGCATAGAGACATGGTTTTGTACTCCAAAAAGCACAGGAATCTCAGACTTTTGTTTTTTTTAATTGATCATGAATTTGTTCTCCCTTCAGTTACATTTGGGTCTCCTTTGTGGGAAGCCACTGAGTTATACCAGAACGGAACTAAGAAGGGAGCAGACCAACAGCAACTCCCCTGCCATGCAGTTGCAGTGAGACTCCACCTGCTTTGCTGCTGTAAGACATTTTCCAGCCTGTAAACTACCTCAATGGGAGCCTGAATCTCCTCATCCCTTTCTCCCCACCTTGAACGGGACAGCACAGGCAAAGCCCCATGCTGATCTCTGGCTGTGGCAGCCCATGCACTCACAGCTCATGATCTCGTGATCATTCAGTCTGACCTTTGGAGCAACCCAAGGTGAAGAAATTCATGCAGAAGCTCCTGCTCAACCCTGTGGTCTCAATTTGTGGTTGCTGGTGGTTTA
Organism: Pachycephala philippinensis; assembly: GCA_013397055.1. Classification (NCBI taxonomy): domain Eukaryota; kingdom Metazoa; phylum Chordata; class Aves; order Passeriformes; genus Pachycephala; species Pachycephala philippinensis. Next base: position 310,320 of record VWZT01014005.1, read on the forward strand.
AAAAGTATGGCTTGCTCCAGTCTCCTGATGATGGAGAATCACCACATCCCTGGTCAGGTATTGCTGTGGTTTGCTACACTCAGTGAGTCAATTTAACACAAATCCTCTCAAGTCTCACAGGCCTCCTATCCGCTTGCAAACCTGGAAATCAAGATATCTTGCAGATTCTGTTTCAGTATAATACAAATAAAAATCTCATGTTGGGTCTATTATTCAGCCTAAAGCATCCACCAGAATATGTGGATATTCTCTAAAAAGTGTCACTGAAGACAGGAAAACCTACTTTCTACCTCCATCACAAATTTACAAGTTGATGCATTAGCCAACCCAGATGTTGTTAAAGCCAGTCTTGGCCTCAGAGAGATGGTCTAACTTTGCTAAGAGGCTCCTAAGGACATTGAAACTGAATTTCTTTTCCTATTTGAAAACATCTCTCACTGAAACACTCTTTGAGGGAAATCACAAACGCAGGAAACAGCAGCTACAGTGCCGCATGTTTGTCCGTATAGAAGGAATGTGATTATATCATTTTGGAATGTGCTTTCTTTCTCAGGTTTTTGTTTTGGTGGTAGGAATGTCACTTTCTTTAAAAGTAAAGCACATTCTTGGCCGTTGTCTCCCTCCCCCTCCTTCTAAATTTTGCCTACGAATCAATATTCCCATCTCCTGCCATGTGTTTTTCCCAACCTGTCAGATACCATTCTCATGTTAGTAGTACAACCATCTGATGTCAGGCAACCCAACAGGCAATTATAAATAGTCATTTACTATTAGTTTAGATGGTTTATTTCCACAGATATAAGCTTCAAGATGTTTTTTGCTATTTTAACTTGAAAGCATTATTTATTTGCATTTGGCATGGAGGATGTGACCATTTAAAATACGTCCATTTCCTCCATGCTGTAGTAAAACCCCAAGACAAACCTTTGCTGTCTGAAATGATCTGTAAACACCTCATTCTATCAATTTTCAGAGGAGCCCAAAGGCACATGTTGTCCTGTTCTCTGCAAATCTGACTGGGTACCTCTGACAGGCCTGCCTGAGAGCACCCATATCCCAGTGGATATTTCCTTATGGCCAGAGTCAGTGCAGATGAAGTTGGCCAGGCATGGAGATCTACTTTGCTATGATTTTCTGTGGAACTGTCTCATTTTTCCCCATTTATACCTCATCCATGTGCTACATACTGCTACTACATCCCCTATTACATCACGATTTTGAACTTCTACTTCCAATTGTTGTTAAGACTAACTTAAGGGTAAGCAAGATCCTAAACCAGTTCCTCAATGCCCCCAAGGGACTGAGATCCTGGAGAACACACCTGCACTTCCAAGAGGCAAACCCTGTCTCATCATGCCAGATTGCTGTCCTTCCATCTCATGAAGCAATGAAAATTCAAAATTAACCAGGAAACAAACCTTCAGACAGAAGAATCTGAGAGTTTAACACTATTCTTCTCATCTGAAGAGGCCTCTCATTGTGGATTTCAGTGTGCTTTGCAGGTGATCAGGAAAAGGAATGATTCTTTCAGGAAACAACACAGGGGAAACTCTATGTGGTTGGAAGGTTCCCTCGTCCACACAGGCATGATGAGAATGGCTTTCTGAAAAGACAAGTCTTGTGCATCATGAGTTTGTCCTGCAGGAGTCCCGGACCTCTCCAAGTGGCAAGCGGATCCTTGCTGGTTGGAAGGACAAAATGAACTTCTTGTCCACCCCAGCAGCCAGACACACAGTGTTTAAATTGTGATATTGAGAAGGGCAATGCATATGAAACCAGTGAATTGCAAGAATCCTACTGATCCCAAAAACCAACATGTTTTCTGAAAAAGACTGTGCTTCAGCAATGAACATCTGGTAAAGTATACAGCAGAAGAACAGCAGAGCATTGCCAACGTGGCAGGCAATTCAAAAGCAAAAATGTTGCATCCTGGGTACGTGAAGCTGATTCCAGAAAGCTGTCTTGGAATCTTCTTGTCCTAGCATATCTCGTGTCTCAGAGATGACATGGTGTGATTTCTGGGTCTTTATTCACAGAGAATAGCAACGTTAACCTCAGTCACACTGCAATTTCTGATCAGGATCATAATGTTAATAGCAATGAAGCAGTTTTAGTGAAACCCAACACACTGATCTAATGTTCTGTCTGATCTCCAGGGTCATTTGCAATGAACCTGCTGTGGTTTTTTTTATCACACAAGTCCTTTTATTGAAGAATGTTTGACAAAATGCTAAGGGTCTGTAATTTGCCAGAGAATCAAAATTATCTGCATAATCAAGGACACTGCAAGATCAAATACTGACTTTGCATAAGCAGAGTTGTCGCTACAAAAGAATTAAGAAACCTGGCTGGGCAGATGTAATCATGCAAGCATCAGCCAATACATTTTTGTAAGTCTCTATACTGGCTACAAAATGCTTATGCAAAACCAGAGGCTTCCTACTGGCTTAAATCAGGATTGTGTGTGGGCGTAAGGGTGTGCCTTTGCTGGAGCAGCTTAGATGTCAGAGGCCAGAAACCCAACTCAACAAGTCTCTGTATTCTTAAACAATTAGATAAACCAGTAATAAGTTCATAATTGCAATTCCACAAGGTAATTTCATGTGCCTGGGAGATGACAATATGCATACAATTAAAAGAAGAAAGCTTTTCATCCCTGCAAACCGTATTACTGAATCCTGCAATCTTTTCTATTTGCAGCACACAGAAGAAGGGAGGGCAGGGGTCACCCTGCACAGGGTGGAGGTACCAGGAGAGGAAGAGGGAATCCCCAAGGCTGTACATTCACTGAGTTCAGTTCAACGGAAAATATGGAAATGTAGGTCTCTCCTGTGCTACCTCTTCTTAGCAATTTTCATCTTTTTGGTTGTATGCAAGAGGAAATGTCCTGGGATAAGGTTCTTAGATCTAGTATAACAAATGGGGTATGAAAAATCCCCTTTACTCTGACCATCTTTGAAATAACAAAGCAGCTCAATTTCTGAATTATTATATTTAAGCTGTCTTTCAACTTTCCTTTTTCCCCCGACAGCTTTAAATCTCTCTGTGGGTGGAGGTCTAATGTCAGCACATGCAATTCTATACTTTAATCATTTTTTAACTACAAGATCAAAGCAAGTAGGTTTTTATTACTCCAGTGTCCGATACTTCAACTTAACTATTGAATATCAGGCAACTGCTCTTCTCAATGCACCACATTAAAATAAATCTTTCCAGCTACACTTCCCTTCCACCGAGAAACGTATTAAACAAAAAAACCCCCTTATTAATCATATGAAAATAACAAACCTGTTTTTACGTTTACTCTGGGGGTGTGCAAAGAAGCATACTGCCTAAGAAGAAACCCCATGGTAAACACTGTTAATATTCTCATCTTATTTTCATTTCTAACACTTTTCTTCACTTTGACTGCTTCCACACAGGAACCCAGAGAAATTAATACCTGGCCCGTGGCCAGACTGTCTGGGAGAGCAGTCCCCTGGGGTATTATTCCTCTGGCCATGGCAGTGCAGAGGCAACCACACGAGACAAATGAAGGCATCTTTCACCCCCCTGGTGTCAACCCCTCCCTAACTGCGCCCAAATCCCATCCATGGTCTCTCTCCACTACCCTGTCTGTGGGAATTCTTCCCATCCATTTGCTGGTGTCTCATTCCCTTGGCTGGGTATCACAGGAGTAGTTTTCTGAACTGGCTGCACACTTGTTTGTCCTTTTATTGACACCACCAGCTTTGCATTTGGGACAGTAACTTCAAGACAGGGCAGAAAGTTGATAATTCCTTCATGCTTCTGGAGAAAAGGTGTCACTTACAGTTATACATGACTTATTAAAGTGCTCCCTACTGCTCACAGGGGAGTGATATACTCCTGTTTAGCCCAGAGGAATCTTAACAGTGTCTTACTGTGATTACAACAGAAGCTCTGAGCCAACCTTTCTGCACAGTAACCACTTTGGGTGCCTGGGCAGTCCCACTGACCCTCACCACTCATCTGCTCTGCACGGACATGGATCTGCCAGGCAGCATTTCCAACAGAGCCGCGCACACACAATGCCTGCATTTTGTTATCCTCCCAAATACTTCTCTGTCACAAGCTGTTCCAATTAAGAAGGCATGTAATAATATCCCTAATTACATTTTACTTTGATGAGAGATCTAGGCTTTTTTTTTTTTTTTTTAAAACGCATGTTGTATAGGGTTAGGAGAATCTTCATTTCAATTCTTTGCATATTTTGGCAGGAGCTGTGTCTCCGCCCTCGGCGGGCTCCAGGCCCTGCGGGGCACGTGCATCCCTCCTGCTCCTGCAGCCCAGGCTCTGGATGCCAGACACCAGCAGAGCAACACGGGGCCAGTTTTTGCTGACTAACCCAAACACTACATCTGTGAGCTCTGACAGCTCCAACACGAGAATTAAAAAAGACCCTGAGCAGTCCGGGGGTCTGGATGGAAGGGTCCTGCTGTAAAATGCTCCCTTGGAGCTGCCAGGCTCAAGCAAGTGCTTGGAAGGAGATTTATATTTTGTTGATTACAATGGTAATAAGCCACAAACACAAATTCAAAGAGTAAGAGTGAACCAAACCCATGTTCTCTTTGAGTGAGATAAAATCTCTACCTTTTACACGCCTATCTATTGATGTGTTCCTGGATAAAATGTGTAATTTTAATTAACTGAAAGTACCTGCCTTTTATATTTGACTTGGTGCTAAAAACAAAGAAAATCAGACAGCAAAAATGCCATGCTGGCTGAGTGCATTTTTCTTTTGTGCTGAGGAATTGGTGTCTGCACTGCTTGCCTCTTAATCAATACACATTAGTGTGTAATTGGTGACTATAAAGATATCCCCCCTCAAGGTGTTCAGTGTCAATTAGCATCACTTTGCTAATTCTCTTGCCAAATAGGTACAAGCATTTTTATGTTAAGCTTCTCTGATGCAGGCTCCATAGGTAAATTTCTTTCTATTAGTGAAGCAGCTACAGGGAATGTAATTATCCCTAAAATTAGGAAGGAAAAGAAGAAAACCTAGAAACAAATGTGAAGGTACAGAACTGAAGTTAAGCACAAGGAAATTAGATTCTTTACTGTTATTGTTTAATACTATTCTAGTATTAAATATTTGTCTCTATTATGTCAAAACCGTGTCCATTTAACACACATATTTGTAAGTATGGATGGAGATATATATGTTATATTAATCTACGTATACCTCAAGAGTGCTGTGTTTTTGTTGGATTTTAGGATTATTTGGTCAGCTCAGGTCCCTTGATAATAATGAAGAAGAATTTTAGGTCAAGAATTTATATTTACAGTGAACTAAATATCTGAGCAAATGGGTGTTTCATTAGAGCTAACTTTTCATCTCCGTCCAGGCCCAAGTTTCAAACACTTCTTCCTGGATATCCTCTCTCTGCCCAAGGGTTTTGCCATCTCACTCTCTCTTTCAACACCACCCTGTTGTTTGGCTAGCGAGACACGTTGTTTCTCTATCTCAACCACGGATTTTGCCAAGTCCTGTTCCTTCCACTTCTGTAGCATATTTAGAATTCCTCCAGCCCTCTCTATCTCAAAATTCTTGGCCCTGCACAACTGTTTTATTTTGGCTGCTAGAAGCCCAAACTAACCTCACCAGATTTTGGCTGGCAACACAGATCCTTTTAACCATGTCTGTTTTTCCCTGGGCACATCCTTGTTTACTGAGTCTGGTGGTGGTGGAACCAGTACAGTAAAACTCGGCACTCAAAGACACCGAGGAAAATCCATGCTGGATCTTTAAAACAAACAGAAGTGCCACAAAACAGAGCTGAGGACATGGCTTAGCCTAAGTCTCAAATTTTCTTTGTTGAGGTTTTTATTCTTGAGGATAGGTGTATATTTCTACTGACTACGGGTTCTTTTTAATGTTTCCAAAATGTAAGCGTACAAGGCACAGTTTTCACTTTTTCTGCCCAGTTTGCACACAGGTGACTGCCCACAAGCAACTCTCTCTGGATAAGGGCAAACATGATGGAGAGACTCTGTGATTCTCTCCCTACATCTGACTGAACTGGGCTATTGCAGCTAATAATGTCTGTTAATGTATTAGTGGACTGCTGGTTAATGTACACTGGTAGATAAATGCAGACGTCAGCATTGGTGATGGCAGTGATAAAAATATAACAGTACAAACACAGTCTTTGCTGCAAACCACTTTTTCCTTTATTACCTTCCCCAAGTAAAATTCAGCTTTGATTCTAGTAGCAAACTCTTAAGCAAAGCTCAGACAACATTTATCCCAGACCATTTTTATCACTATTATCTTCCTTCTCTAGTAGGTTAGATAGAGCACCAACTTCAACAGTTTTCCTACATCCAAGGTGCATGAGATTGCCTTCATTGAAGAGTTGCTTCAGTGGTTTACTAAAAGACAGAGTTCATCTTTCATTTTCTTTATTTTTTAGCGCTTTTTATAAAACCCATTTTCACTGCACTTGGAAAATGTGACTGTACAGTGGGAAAGGGCAGGCCCTCCTTTTTTTTTTTCTTGCCTGAACACAATGGCAGGATAAGGGAGGCACCGCTCATTACAAGGAATACACTTTAATCAAAGTTGCCCAGCACCAAGTGTTTGTCTTCCACCACTTTAGATGCCAATGTTTATTTTCTCTCTGGGAGAAGAAACAGACAACACTTTTAATTTTAATAAAAATCTTTCAGAATGAAGCAAACAGATGACCTAATTTGGAGGACCTACTTCTTTGCTTAGGTTGCAAATAAAAGCAAAGATGACTGGCAGGCTCCCATGCAGCATTGCTGGAGGAGATTTAACACTTTCCTGCTCAGTTTGTTAGCTGGGAAGTGTGAGATGGATTGCAATGCTGTTTGATTCCACTCTCCCTGCTCCAGCAACGGTGTCATTACTATCACATATTGCTTGGCTTGAGCAGGAACTGCAAAATATGCTGCTGTGACTAAAGCTCCAGTTGGAAAGGTGGAAATCTGATTTTATTAAATCTGTGGATCTGTTAAAATCTGTGGATGATCTTTTTTTTTTTTTCTGCAGCTAAAGCCAAGACTTCATCTTCAGTTTCACAACAGTCTCATTCTCTGGTATGAATCCATTGTTTCCAGGTTTAAGGATATCAAAGCAAATCTTCTGATGTGTTTCTTTAACCTACAGTACTGGTTGTCTAAGTAGACAAAGACAAGAAATCATAATGATAAGAAGGACCCATCTTTCACCTAAATAATTCATTTCAAGCTTCCAAGTTTGTGAAGAAAAACACAAAACCCATGAAAGACTCCTAGCGCAGGGAAATTGAAATGCTTATTTATTGTGAATCCTCTTGGCCAGTTTCCAGGAGTTGGAACTCAAGTGCTACATTTTTTATGCTGTTGGCTGACAACAGATAACAACATTTGAGGGCTTCAAGCATCTTGTCCTGTCTGGATGTACCATCCAGTAACAGCAGAAACTTACTTTATGCTCTGTGAGCAGGTAGAAATAACAGCCTGAAGACTGTTCTCTTCTGTTCTAGGATTAATCTCCTTCAAAGCCAGGTCTCCCACCCTTTTCTCCCAGCAGCACTGAACTCCCAAATTCAAGGGAGGGAAGGACAAAAGGAAGGGTGAAGATGCAGAAACATGAAACCTAAGTTCTCTTTTCCCTACATCACCTTGATACCAAGGGAGCAGCCCTGTTGTCATGGAGCTGCAGGCACAAATGGTGCCAGCCCTGCAGTTTGTCCTCCTGAGGCTCCCTGCTGGGAACACAGGAGGGACACCAGGTAAGAGGAGACAGGAGGTAGCAGAGGATTGGAACCACTGTGTTTTCTGCCATGCACTTCTTCCCAAATAAATCCCTACTTGCCTTGCTCACAGTCTGTAACAGATGAAACTTGGTGGAATCTATCAACTTGTCTACAAACTACCAAAAAATATCATATTAACTATCACCAACCATGCGATGGTTTCCCTTGGAACTTGTGCTCCCACGGTGAGTGATGCCCGCTGTTGGAAACACACTTCTTAATTTTCATTTAAACTTGCCTTACTGTGGCTTCTTACTGCAAATTCTGGCTATTGCAATGCCATACAGCATCTCCCTGCAAGGGTGAATTGGGCAAAACCGAGGCACTCTATGATATTGTTTTTTTTGTTTTTTTAATTTTGTGAGCAGATTCTGGGGCCTGCTTTTCTGCCTGCCTGCACTAGAGCATTCAGCAAGCATTACTGACAGCAAAGAGCTGCTCTGGAGGTCCGGGATACTGTGTAATGCACCTAATGTACAAAAATAAATGGTCTGTTGTAAGGATATTGCAGTGATATCTGGCTGGACACTGAACACCTTGAGGGGGGCATTGACTGATGACAAGCATGGGACTCAATCTTTGTCCCAGATCCATCCATGAATGGATCAGTCCTCATTTGCACAAAATCATTGTTTATTCTACTGGCCCACTAATTGCTACTATTAAAGCAAATGGTACCATGTATGGTCTTGCAGAGTATCAACAACCTCGAGCTGCCCGGCACTGAGGTGTGTAGCAAGGTGCTGCATGCCAACACCTCCACCCAGAAGATGGGCATTTCTTTGATTATGGCTCAGCTTTACCTTTGCCATCTCTTAGGGGAGTTCCCTCACCATGGGCACTATCCATAGATATCAGCTGCCTTCCTGTTTAGCCAGCAGCTGCTACCAGCTCTGTGCTATTCATCTGGCAGAGCTCTCACTCCTGAGCAGTTTGTTACAGTTTATGGACATTTTCCTGTGTTGGAAGAAGCAGGAATGAAGGTGCTTTCATGTGCTTTTGGCCCACATCACTTCTGTGTCACATGGAATATCCATCTCCCTGAAACCACATCCCCTGTTCTCTGCTGACATTGGGGAATCACCTGGATTCCAGGGTACAAGATATGATTTGCTATGTACTTTTCCTCCCAGACACTGTAAACCACCTTGGGGTTTACTTCACCATTTATTTTAGTATTACCAGGAGGATGTTGGATTAAGATTATCTCTACCAAAACCAGCAACACTGTCAGCAGAGTTTGTCCCTTAAACTGCACGGGAGCCGGACATGCAGGACTCCTGCATGAACTGTGGATTGTTGTGGAGAATAATCTGTAGAAATTCTGCTATATCTCACCCACAGAGAGGTGTCAGAGATCCCAGGCTGGGGCTAAGGAGTAACTGCTGGCACCCAGGATAGATTCCTGAAGACTTCACTACACACAAAGCAGCCACTAGGCTACTCAACTCCAGCATAAGCGTTTCATATAGATCAAAACAGTGCAAAACAAGCATCTCACCATTCATCAGTCATGTTCTTTTATCTTTTTTTTTTTTTCTTGTTGTGAGAAAATGAGCAGAAAACAAGTGGAGAAATATAAATTTATTGTCCATAGACTGGAAATCTTTTTTTTCCGGTCAGCTCCATTCCTGAGTCAGCTATCTGTGTACACTGCCAAAGGAAGTAATGGAAGTTGTCTATACAAAAGAAAGGGAGCACAAATCAACAGGAGAGAAAATTGGGTTTATCTTGAGCCGCTGGCAAAAACAAAGCTATCAACCATGTGAAACAAGACAGGGCTCACTGCAGAATTGCAGAGCCCCTATGCTGTATCGATGATATCTAAGTTGCACGACTGCTTTGCAGCTCTTTTGCCTTTAATCCAAATAGTGTCAGCCTTCAGATTGCTTCTCAGCCTATCTGTCTGCCTGCAGACACTACTGCATTGATTTCCATCTGGTGCATGCTTTAAAAGTTTTCCTCACAACCTTAAGGATTAACTGCCTTTTTTAAAATTTTTTTTTTAACAGAACTTCAGATTCTGAAACATGCTGAGGAAAACAATCACAGCAAAGAAGCCCAAAATCTCCTGCAAACTCTCCCCTGATCAGTGGGCATTCAAAGATCTACCAGCAGCTGTTAATGTCGCGTTATGGATGATTAGCAGGACTTCCTGTATCTAATGAACATGGCTCTTTCAGTGAGGAGACACAGTACAATGTTGTCCCAGGAACATAAAAACTATGTAATATTCAGTCAGGAATGCATTTACTACATGGCCTGGAATTGATCTCATGCTTCTGTAACAAAGATCTCATCTGTAGTCCCCGTGCACTGCCGGCACTGGCACGGCTTCAGAACGAGCCCGACGATCCTGCTCCCAAAAGGAACTGATTAGGAGGGATGTTCTAGGAGCTATTTGATATGGGTAGCACAATCCAGAATGCCATTTATTGAGCAAAAATAAAATAATACAGCAATCTTTAAGTATTTTTATGTCCAAGTATGCCAACAGCATCTTCTAAGTGACAGTGAAAATAAATTTTAAGCACCCCTATAACCACGGCGTTCCTGGATTTTAAGCAGGTAGAGTGGATGGACAGATGTTTTGCTGTGAGCATGGCAGATAAAAGATAAAGATTCAGTTTAGTTTTTGCCATTTTCCTCTTGATTTTAACTGGAAATATAAATGTAGGTCCATTAAAAATCCCACTGCTCGTATCTCCACATCTTATTGCACACACCAGGGATCCAGGATATCCAGGGATACGTGAAATAAAATGTAAAGTTGTGAGATGACCTATATGGTGAAGGGAACAGGGATGATGTAAATACCACAGGCAACTTGTAAGAAAAGCTTTTAGAATCTTTTGCCAAATATCCAACTTGTGGCAACAGTGCAAGCAAGGGGGTGAAAATGTACTTGGAGTTTTTCTTCGTCAATACTATAAAATAAACCCAAGTTAAAATGGGTGTTGCCCAACCCAATTGTCAAACATCGCTCCTGCAATACAAAGACAAATGTTTATTGGCTTAACTTTGAAACTGCAGTAAATGCTCTTCTATTCAATTAGACAAACAAATACAGGACGGAGTATATAGTAGGGTCCTTTCAAGTAAATTATGCTTTCTAAGTCACATGTAAAAGAAAAATGACTTTAATGTTTATATTTCTGTAAAATAAAAAACCATCAAGGCTCTCCTTCTGCTATATTCTAAATATAAAAAAAATAAAGAATGTTTAAATGATGTCCATTTTATCACAAAGTCAGCAAAGCAAAGAAGCATAGCCAGGCTGACAATCCAGCTTTTCTTCTCACCATTACAAGAGGGAAGGAGAAAAAAATTCTCTATTCTGTTCTCATTTACAGTAGCACAAATCCCCAGGAACTGCACTGACTTCAGTATGTTATTTGGATTTACGGCACACTGAAAGAGATTAGAATTCAGTCACACATAAAGGAAGAACAGAACATCCACATTCACTCTAAACATATTTTCCTTTCTTGTGTACACAGAGCAGCAATGCTGTCCTCAGCAATGACAGATGATGTGCTGTTGGTTTACCTGCTTGCCTAGAGGTATTCATACAGGTACCAGACAAGATGCCTTAGTGAAGGAAGCACTTTGTTCATACCCTCTCCAGAAAATGCATCCCAATTTATGTCCAGAGACAACTGCCTCCTCTGCAGCATCAGGGCATCAGGCAAGGGGCTAAAACATACTCACAGCATGATGCACCCAGTGATGGAAACCACCTGTTTGTGAGTCTGTTCTACTGCCTCTGCCAAAGACTGGCTCTAAGTCCTGACAATTTCGCATGCAGATACATTAGCATACGTGGATTGTATATCTTTAAAATACAAGTAGAAAACTGTAGTAGTTGTTAGACAGCACTGTGGTTAAAATAATGCATAATTCCTGATTTTGATTGAGGAGAACATTTTCTTCCTACAGGTTGTTTAGTTATGAGAATCTCAGATCTAGTCTCAGCAAAAAGGCAATGCAGTGAATAGATCCCCATCAGTCTAAAGGCAATTATATGCCCTGCACAGCACAAGCCAGCTTCATACCCTAGAGCCCCATGCCTTGTCCGTCGTGTTCAGCTGAGGTGCAAACTCCTCACACACGAGCAGGGAGACAAAAACAGTGCCTTTCCTTTGGGCTTGACACCTGTCAACATTAAACACATCCGCCTCTCCTGCTCCGCAGGCTTTCTAATGAAGTGGCTGCAGGCAAGGAAGAGGCATTAAGAGAGGGAGCATTGCAAAAGTAAAATGAAAATAGGCTGCTCTGGGAGATCAACAGAGATTAGGGTTGGATATCTCTGGGCTCAGTTTTACCGTGAGCATACTAATGCCTACATCTCCAGTTGAAATGCTCTGGAAACCTTCTCTGCAGCCTCCAAGAACACAGTGCAAAATAATAATTCCAGCAAGACAGATCACAAATAGGAAAGGGGAGGAAGGGTTCGTTTTTGTGGGTTTTTTTCTTTTCTGAACTATAACTAAAGAATTGAAAAGTATGCAGAATATTTATTAAAAATAAATTGTCAAGGCTTCAAAGTCAGGCAGTTTCCTAAGTTAGGAAAGGTCAGTGCCAACAGTTTTGAGAGTCCAGTATAAAATGCCTAGGATTTTGCTTTTCAGAACTTTGTTTTTTATGGAGATCCAAATCTCTTCCAGACCCAATCTTTTAAAGACCCAAATTCTAACTTTCCAGCTAGCCCTCAAAAACAAATCAGCTCAACTATCTGTAGGTTACTTGCTAAATCATTTCAACTCACTCAGTCCAACCCTTATATTGCTTCCTGACTTCGTGTCTCTGGTAATGAAATCCTGCTGCTCCGTATCTCCAGCCCACATCCCACACTGCCACAGCACTCCCAGAATCATTGTCTGTGCTGTCCTTCAACCACACATTTTTTGAAGAAAAGTTACAACTCCCTGAACTAAGTTGTGGAGAGCTTACCCTGTCCTTCCTCTGAGCTCTTCTCCAACTCACTTCCAACCACAAGAATCTCACTAGAGCATTTAGGCTGTTTTGTTCTGTGATTCGATACCGATGAGCACAATAAAGCTCTGGGTTCAACAGAAAAAAAGCACTGGCACAATAGAAAAAAACATGAAAATAATATACCTTACGAAGAAGAGCCAGGAAAATGGCCAGCTGTGTCTCTTTACCCTTCTATCACATAAAACACATATACATATATTTATTTATATTTAAATATGTCGACATAGAAACCAGGTACCTGCTCCTTACATCTGATGAAAAAACCTCTCTGACTATATTTTTATTTTGGAATGTCTCAATTTACCAAACAGAAACATTTCATCCAGACAAGTATTCAATTAAATTCCTTTGAAAAACAGGCAAGCTTTCACTGGAGCTGTGCCAGCCCCAGCTTCTGAGCAGCCCAGCTGGTAGTCTCCTGAGGACCAGGGCTTCCAGCTCCCACAGTTTCAACAAATCTTGCTAGACAAATTGCCTGAAGATTAAGGACCCATGGGCTTATAATGCCCCCAGTCCAGGGCAGAGCACCAGGCACAGCACAGTGTCGTGGTAACTGTGGAGCTCAGAGACACAAGGGTCATGGCTACAGCCATGGCCAACACTCCAGTATCCAACAACTCTGGCTCCAGCCCTTTTTACAGGCAATTTCAAACTGTTGGAACATCAAGGTTCCCTGAGAAATCAAAATACTTTTCTCCTTCCAGCTCTATTGCATACATATGTGGCAAACAAAAGAAGATTCTTCTTGATCTTTTGCTCTCCTTCAGCTGTTCCTTATTACCGTACGTTCATCTTGTTTGTTCTTTTGTGCAAATTATTTTGCTGCTTTTTTGTGAAAGACGCCATTTTTTCTACCTGTATTTGAACAGTTTCCAGCATAATGAGATCCAGATATTGGTTGTATATGGTTCTCTAATACAAACAACACGGCGTTATCATTTTTTTTTCCCTCATTAGAGAGAAGTTTATTGAAAAATCAAAGCCTTCCTCTAATCATTTTCACTCTGTTAGCTGTAGGCAACATTTGTTGGGTAGTAATTAAAATAATATAAAAGTATCTAAATTTTGCATGCATATTGTTTCTTATTTTTTCACAGACTGTGTGTTTGTTCTTCCCCCAGCTGAAAAGCTAAAAATGAGAATTTACTTCCCATGTTCTCACCTCCCCTCCTCTACTTTATACCATATTGCAACTTGTCATATTATATTGTGAATAACTTAAGAACTATTTGACATATTAGTTACACATTTATGTTGAAGAGCTTTTTTCCTTCCCTATTTTTAGAGACCAATTTTACATGTCATGATATCCGTATCTATATTTATACTGAATATGTTTAATTTTTTTTTTCTTACCATATTTAGTTCAAGGCATTTACTGATGACAGGCACTAAAAAAAGAGCTATTTATCAGACCTTCATTTCACAAGGCAGATGGATAAATTTCAGCTCTTCTGGGAAATCACACTATTCTAACTAGACACAGGTGAGTTTCCTACTACAGCCATGAGACAGTTCCTGACTTTGCAAAGTAAAGACCAAGATGGTTGTTCTCGTTAAGAGAGATACACTTTTTCTGAAAACAAGGTGGAGCTAATCAAAACATCTAAGGGAAACAAACAGAAATATTCCTCTAACTCGCTGTGGTGCACATCAGCAATACCACACACCATGCCTGTCTTGATCGTGCTGTCAGTCCTTACAAACCAAATTCAGGAATAATTGCTCCAGGTTCTTCAGACTCAGGCTATTCATGGGTTAAAGCAGCCCTGAACCACTTGATGGTGAATAAAATTGTTGGAACATAATGTTATGTACTGCAGTGTGGACCTCTAATTTTGCATTTTGTAATCGAAATGTAAATAATTTAATAAAAAAAAAATCGTCTCTTAGCAAAGTTACTACTAAAATCAAAACAAATTTCTCTAGGGCTCTATTTACAACGCCAAAAGAATTGCACAAGCACGATTCCTGACTTTCATGAATGTAACCAGGGTGGTTACAGAACTGAATAATAATTAAAAGTTAGATATTGGCAGCTTCAGGCTTGCTTTTCCCCAGGAGCCTAAGGGGTAAGCTTTAGAAGGCAAACTTCACAACAGCCACTTCATTACAGAAAGAACATACATCTGATCCCCAGAAAGGCACTCAAAACTAACGTCTCTGTGGCCATGCAAGCATGGCCCACATGAAGAGGATACGATTTCATGCTGTCAACCATAAGGATTCCCAACATGAGTTTACAAAACACACTTCATTTTGGACACTTTCATCACTAAACCTGTGCAGCAAAGGTGTCCAACTCTTCTAATACCCCTATGTGACCTTAACAAAAACTGCATGTGGCCCAGGGAGCTGAGGGGGAGGAGGAAATTCTGGGAGCAGTTTCTAGGCAGAAGACAACGGCTTTGAAGGCATCCCAGCAGGATGGGGCTGATGTGGGCACACAGCTGGATCCAGGGCCAGCCAGTGCCTCTTGGCTTCAGCAGCCTCTGCTGGCATGCTTCTGCCCAGAGCTGGGGATTCAGGTTATCTGCCACCCCAGCAGCAAAGCCTTTCTACCACACATGTGGCATCACCTCAGCACCTTAGTTTAACAGCTCACAGACCATTAGGTTTGCCATCATTTACATTTCCACCATTTACATTTCCTGGCTTTTTTCCCTGCAACCACAAGGATTAGAAATATTTTTTAAAAATGAAATTTGAACTGCAAGTCAACATGCCTCTAGTTGTTGAGGCTTTCATACTTGTAGTATCTTAGTAACTACTGCACTCACAAGTATCAAAAGTAATGATACTCTGCAATGTATTAAGGAGTCCTCTGGAGATGAAAGGCTCAGGACCTGATGATTTTTTGTTTATGAGCCATGGCATGTCAGAGAACAAAGTGAGCCTTGCAGGGATTGACAGAGATTAAAAGTACACACAGACACGTACACACACAAAAATCACTACGGAAAACGTGCTGCCTAACTCTGCATGAGTGAACCCAACAGCTCAGGCACCTTGCTAAGCTCCAGTGGGAAGAGGGAAGTACTGCAAGGGACATTCCTGGGTGTCCACTCACTGTAGACCTGCAAGCAGGCAGAGGTGAGAGGATGTGCTTGGCTCCCGGAGCCACCGCGAGCAGAAGGGCAGCAGCACCGGGCTTGCGACAGAAACATTCCCGGTTGTGTCTCAAAGCAAACAGCAATAAAACAAACTGCTAATGAGGATGCAACCTGACCCTGTGCAGAGTGCATGCCCAAGGACCGCGCGGCTGGAAGGGGAAGGGAAGGACAGCATCGGCAGAAACTTCAAGCTCAAGGGGACTTTTTAAAAGAGCAACAAAAAAAAATGTTTGGGTACTTTGCTGGTAATAAAAGTTACTCACAAGGTAACACAGAGCAAACACTGCTTTGAAGGAAAGAGAAGTCTGTTAAACAAAGAACTTTACCCTGAGGAAAGAATTCCTTTTTAACACTAATGTTAACATTTCATTTTTTGTAAGAAATGCCAGTGAATATTCCCTTAAGACTCTTCAGCTCCAGACAGGACACTTCTCTTTTTTCCCTCTCTGCCTGCTGATGTACTCTTCTTTCCAGGAAAGAAACAAATTTCTGTTCACACTTTCTGCTTTTCTTTATTAGGTTGTTTATCACACTCTTACACAAACCATTCTCAGAGCTATTACAGCCTAGGCCGAAAACATCTAGATTTGACTATTTTATTGCAGGAGACCAGCAGCTCCAGGAGACTGAAGAACCCAAACTACTCATGATAGCATTCACAACCTTGTATCTGTTTGGTTTTTTTAAAATAACAAGAAAACAATCCAGAAGCCACTGCTAAGGGTGAAAAAGTTATGTGTTTTATGTAGTGAAAGGCAACCTGTCATTCTGACACATTCTTGGTTTTCTGGAAGTCAAATTAACAGTCATACTTGGCAAGGAAGATGTGATGGCATAAGGCACTAGGTTTGTGGAAGGACATCAGAGGTAGCTATTTTGATTAGAAATGCAATGATAAACCTGGATAGTTCTCTGTAAAAAAACTGTGACAGACAAGAGTAATCCAGGATGTAAGAAGTTTGGGAACCGATGAACTAGAGAAAGGATTGTAGAAACGTAAATGAAACGTTGTATGTAGAAACTACTGGAGTAGTGCTAATCATACTCAAAAGATTCTGCAAGCAGTTAAACATGGGCTTAAACTTACGTACTGGAACCATCTCATTGGAGGTAACAGGCATGAACACAGTCCTTTAATACTCTGGAATTATGGATGTCTGTTTTCCCAAGTTTCTGGAGGAATACCACCACTAGTATTTCTGCTTTAAAAAGGAGCAAACACACAGGGATGTCAAGTAACACACAGCAGAGTAGTTGGGGCAGTTTACTGAGCAAACACACCATGTCCTTTGGAACCAAGGTGGGAACAGAGCTCTCCTGACCCCTGAGCTGAGGGGCTGAGCAGCATCTCTGCATTGTACCATCTCCTAATTCTTGCTGTGAATTCAGTGCACTTACAGCCAGGTTGGTGTCACCGTGCCAGTCAGCCACAAAAGCAGTGAAAGGGAACAGGAAAGCAGGAGTGTGTCTCACCCATACAACAGTAATTTGTTCCCCTTTGTTATTGTCCCTTTGAATAAATGGTAGCTGAGAGAAATTTCCATCTTGGGATTGTTCCTGGACTAGCAAATGCAAAGCCAGTTGCTGCACAGGGTATCTAAGCCTTAACAAAGAACTGTAATGAAATTCAAGTCCAGGTGCTGAACGATAGTCCCACGATGCATGACATACTTTTCCTATTTATTTTCTTGCTCAGATTTCACCTGTAAAATGGGAACACTAAGGCTGCTCCTCAGTCTCAGCCTGTTAAATCCTCAGTTCAGCTGGCATACTCACAAAGAAGATTTTCCAACAAAGGAATCAACAGCTTTCCGTTGCAATTGCAACACAAGAGAATCCCGAAATGTGTTTTCCTGTGACACTGTGCTCAGCCATTCCAGGTACATTAACGAGATTGGGTCTGTCACACATCACAACCCCAAAAGCTTCCCACCTAAGCCTAGGAATGGAATAAGCAATCCATCACACAGTATGACACGTTCCCCAAAACACACATACACTCAAAACCTGAAAGTGGTGTCAGAATGTTTATTGAAGAGGGCAATCTGACTGGCTGAACCGACCTGGGTAGCCGGTAACTTTTAACATAAGCAAACAGAGATACTGTAAACCTGCTGTGCATGGAAACTGTGTTTATACTTAAATTGGACTTGGAAGACTGAAATGACTTAGTAGAAAAATATAGCTTAAGTTCCCAGGAGCTCTGAATGACCTTGAGATCATTCTGAAAAAAACAGAAATATGTAGACATATACAGTGATGCAAACAGAGTTACAAAAATATTTTCGAAGTCAGCTAATAAAATACATTTCCTTGCCTATTTTTTATGATAGCTTTGCAAACATACTTTAAAAACCACACTTTTCAGCCCCACCAAGCATTTTTTTTGCCACTTGCGTTATCAGAACTGACTGTAAGCATGCTGCAACGTAAGTGCTGCCTCATTTACTTCTTAGCGAGTTTTGTAATTGCTGGATCTGTTCCTTTTAGCTAGACTGCTGAAATTCTTACTACCACATGACAAGACAATAAACTTTCCTAGTAATGCAGTGGAAGTACAGAGAAAGACAAAAAGATAAACAGATACATGAAATTTCAGATTATTCTCAGTGCAGTCGATACATTGACAAAATAATTTGATTTATATAGCAACTAAAACAGCTGTACACAGGCAGATCTGCATGGAAAGTGATCACAAATCAGAGAGATAACAACGATGACAAATTGTGAGCTCTGTTGCTCATGAACCTAGAAAATCATTATTAGGAGTATTAAAGCACCCAGGGGAATGTAACCTAATAACTGCATAACTGTCATCAGACTCCTATGGAAATCAGGAAATTGCTAAATCTAATAGTATTTTGCTTAAAAAATAACGAAGTGAAAGGGGAGAGCATAACTATTTTGCAACTTTGTTGGTGAAAACAGCCAGAGGAGTCTAACTGAGATGCGTTTATTCTCCTTCCATGGGCTGGGTGCATGCCTAGTACTGGAAGCTGACCCTGAAAAGAAAAGTTGGAGAAGCATCAAGCAATGGATTGCAGGTTATCCATGAATCTGTATTTGTACCTGCATTTTCCACAGCACTCATACAATCACCATTTGTCATGAACACACCAGACAGGCAGGCAGAAGGGACTGTGCTTTTCGCAGCAAGGTGCTCATTCTGCAGAGCCTGATGATGTCCAGGAATGGGATAATGTGATGTCCAGGAATGGGATAACCTGGGAGCACGTAGATTGCATCAAGGCTTTGGAGGAGGGAGGCAGGTTTCAGTTCAGTGCCGGCATACCCCATGAATTTTGATGTAAAGTGTGGGAATAACTGACCCTCTGAGAACATCCACCAAGCTCCTGAGAAAACAGGATCGCAAATAAGTGTATCTGGAGAATAATTCAGCTCCCTGACGGGAGGCTGTAGTGAGTGAGGGGCGGTCCCTACCGCCGTGCCTGCAGTGAGAGGACAAGAAGAAATGGCCTTAAGCTGAGACAGGGGAGATTCAGAAGAGATATTAGAAACATTTTGTTCACTGTTAGAATGGTCAGGCATTTCAACTGTCTGCCCGAGGAGATGGTGGAGTCACCAGTTCAAGAGGTGTCTGGATCTGGCACTGGGCGTTATGGTTTAGTGCTTTAAGGGTTACAGGTGCAGCGCTGGGTGGATGCTTGAACCGGATGATCTTAAAGGTCTCTTCCAAGCTTGGTGATGCTGTGAATAAAAGCGGCGAGGCTCCTGTGTCCCCGTTTCGGGGGTCAAACTCAGCATTTCGTGATTCCGGCTCCCTCTGAGGGGAGAGGCCGAAGAGCGCCGCGGCCGCATCCCGTCAGCTCCGGGGCCGCTCCCGGCCCGTCCGCCGGCGGCTGCGCGCGCCTCTCCCCTTCCTCCTCCTCCTCCTCCTCCTGCCGCGGCCGCTGCCCCCCCGGCAGGGATGGAGGCTATCGAGGAGCTGGCGGTCCAGCCCTGCACCTCCTCCCTCTACCTGCGGCCTTTCCGCCTCTCTTACCGGCAGGTGAGTGGCGCCCCCGGCCTGCCCGCCCGCCGTGCCCCGTCCGTCCCGGGCCCGTCCCCCCCGCCTGCGCCATTTTGGGGCAGCGCCGGTGTCGCCTCATGGCGCCGCCCGCCCCGCTCCGCTCCGCCCGCAGCGCCCCCGGGGCGCCCGCGCGGCCCCCGGCACCCCCTCGGCCCGCCCGGAGGTGGGGTCGGGGAGGGCAGCGCAGGTGGCCCGAGAGACCGTGGGGTCACTGCCTTGGGGTCACTGCTTTGGGGTGCCGCCGGTTCCTGCGTCCCCGCGGGTGTCCCCTGTGCCTGCCGCCCACGCGGGGCTGGAGCTGTCACTTTCAGCCCGTGCTGGTTTTTGGGTTCACCTCTCGATTTGGGCGTTGTTTTGTTGTGGATTGTTCACATCTCGAGTCCTTTGCTTGGCCAGACCTCAGCAGGCCGTGACTTACCTCCACGAATGTTTTAGGGGTCTGGGGCTTCTCTCTTAGGAGGAGAGACTGCGGGAGCTGGCACGTTCAGTCTAGGGAAGGGAAGACTGAGAGGGGATCTCATTAACGCATATAAAGATGTAAAAGGTGGGGGTCAAGAGTATTCTGCCACACTCTCTTCAGTGATGCCCAGTGACAGGATGAGGAGCAGTGGCCATAAACTAAAACACAAGTTTCACTTCAGCATAAGGAAGAACTTCTTTACACTGAGGAGCAGGAACAGGGAGGTCATGGAGTCTCCCTCTCTGGAGACATTCCAAACCCACCTGGACTCATTCCTGTGATACCTGCTCCAGGTGACCCTGCCATGAGAGGGGGTTAGGACTGGGTGATCTCCAGAAGTCCCTTCCCACCCTGACTGTTCTGTGATTCTGTGAATAGCCTCAGTGCCTGCAGGTAGGAAGCAGGGAAGGAAATCCTGTCCCTTATCATGTTTGTATCAACATGAGTCACCTTTCACAAGATCACTGAGAACTGGTACCTCCAACAGCGGCAGGAGTGCAAGCTGTGAAAGGAAAGTCACTTCTCACAGCGCAAAGCGTTGCATGTTCCTTGGGTGCTTTCCTTGGGCCTGGTTGTTGGCTGGTCCAGGGTGAGCTTTTACCCAGGCAGAGTGGTGGAAGGGGAAATGAAGGAGAGTTTGGACAGCCCTAGAAATTCAAAACACATCTCTCATTCCTTCTTTGCTTTGCTTCTAAACACATCAGTTGGAAAGGCAGAAGAGGAATGTATTGAGTCCCAACAGTGAGATAAATGAAAATGAAAATGAAAATGAAAATGAAAATGAAAATGAAAATGGAAAGCAAGTGTTCAAATAGGTTTCATCAAAGCAGATAAGATGATTTTTAACATTTTTTAAAATACATTTTGTACATGGTTGTCCTAAAGAAAGCTCTCTTCTCATTGGTTGGGGTAAATAAACCATTTTGATTCATGAACAGCTGAGAGCTTTACACGGAATATGTCTTTTTGTAGGTATCAGAAGTAAACCTGAAAAACATAATTTCATGTTTTGAGTTTTTGCTGGCTTAGCTTACAAGTGATGGGTCTTACTACTTAATTCCATTTTCATTTCTGAGTCATGCTCTATTTACATGAAAAACGGGATTTAATTAAAGTGTATGAAACAGTATTGCAAAATTACATTTAATTGAATAGATGTGCCTTAGATGTGATGAGTTTTGTTAAGAAATAAGGATACGTTTGGTCACATGCTGTGAATTGACAGAGACTAGCATTGCCACCCAGTGAAGTAGACTTGCCCTTCTTGCTACTTCCTCTCCTTGCACAAGTGTCTGTGCAGCAACTGAGTGAGCTGGACCAGGGTCAAACATAATCTAGCCAAAAAAAGAAGTCAATTTCAAACTAAACAAGGTCAGTGATTCAATACCTTATGCTGGCAGAGGGGAGGTGGTAATGTGGTAGTTAGGGATGAGTGTTTGGGGCCTGGTGAGGCAGAGATTGTTTCTCTTGGCTGCAGCACTGTCTTGAAATGAACTGAAAATGTAGTTTCTACGGCATCTGTACAGAGGCTGGCTTGGGTCCAGCCTGCTGAGAGCACGAGCTCAATGTGAGCAGACTGTCTGTACCTGACCTGAGAGACAGGCCCTACGTTTATTAAAACACATTTTGCATTTAAAAACTGACTTACTAACCAGAGGAAATACTAAATATTTTCACTCATTTGACTAATTGTTTCAAAAGCATTTAGGTCTGCTGAAAACCCCATAAAACAGCCAAGTGTGTAATATCCAAGAGAGTTAGATGCCTGTTCTGCTTAAGAATTTTTGAAAATTCCACCACTCCTCTAAAACTGACAATTGTTTCCAAAATCTAGCCCTTGATCTTAGCGCATTTATGCTGAGTAGGTCTTCCCTTGTCCAACTATTTTAATTCACTAGCTGGAAAAAGAAAAGAAACTTTTCTTCTTCCCAGTTCCTAATTGCTGTATCTTACGGTAACATTAATTTCCCCCTTCCATGAATTCCCTGCACTTGCTTGCTGAACTTGACCCAAATCTAATAAAAAAGTTCTTCTGAATAACAGAATAATCTAATGGGGAAAAACTTGAATAATGGCATTTGTTGCACTGTGAAAACTGAAACTAGTTTGGATACTTAAATTGTGCAATATGTGGCATTATGCTGTAATTGGAAGTCTTGGGGTGGTCTTATAGGTACATTTTGTGAAGCTGTGACACATCCCCCATAATTCATTGTAGTCTGAAGAAGATTCATTGATGCATTTTTTGATGTTTATATAACATTAATGAAGGATAATTGAAGACTGAGAACTTGAAATCTGTTTTCAAAGAAGTATATTCCTAAAATAGGCATTGATTGTTTAACATATATCCTCTGTCCAAGGACATATAGAGAGTGAGAGGTTTTTTATTCATTTGGTTTTTTTCACAACTACTGCTTCTCTGTACAAATAGGAAATTGGGAGAATTTTTACATGCAGCGTAGGATTTTGAGATTATTTCTAAGCATTTGTGAATGCTTAAGTAACAGCATTGATTTCTAGACATTTCCTATCAAAATTATGCTATTTGTGTGGAGATAATTTGAATTCCACTACTATAGCTAACACAGTAAGGTCTTTAACATAAACATAAACTTAGATAAATTTAGATAGGTGATTTACATCTCAGTGTACCCTGCTAGTCTGATTTTATCCATTCAACCTGCACCCCACTGAGTTGTAAACCACTGTTGTTCTAGCAGCTTTACAGACCACTCAAAATCTGCAAGACATCAGAAAAGGATCCATTTGGGGGCTGAAATCTAAACAAAATGCTGAGTAGGTTAGCTCAGTTGGTCAGAGCATGGTGCTAGTAACACCAAGGTCATAGGCGCAATCCCTGTGTGGGCCATCCACTGAAGAGTTGGATCGATGATCCTCGTGGGTCCCTTCCAGCTCAGGATCTTCTGTGATTCTGGAAATACTGTTGTAAACGCACACGGAACGCACACGGGTTACACATCTTGAGAAGGCTGTGGTCACACCTGGTGAAAAGCGGAGCCACAAACTCTGATCGTTGTCTACCTGCTCTCAGAGGCATTTTACACATTTACAGTTGCAGGCCCAAGGATTGGATTAATGTTTTGGCCAGCTGAGTATTTTCCTTGGACATACAGATGCTCAGCCTGGGAGCTGTGGACAAGCACAAGAACAGAGTTGTGTGTAGTTAGAATCCAGTCAGGCAGTTACTGTCACGTTAGAGAGATCCCCAGCAGTGTCCTTGTAGGTTGTGCTCGAGTCCCAACTTCCCCTGTGTTGTAAGAGCTTGACTCATCCTTTAGATTGTATTTGGTTCCATATAGAAACACTCTTCCAAAAGATCATGAGAAAAATGTCAGTTTCTGGCTGTTTAGCTGAAGTGATGATTGTTAGAAATCATGGCAGTTTGTGAAGTTACAGCAATTTATGCCCATGGTGGATTCTGTTCTTCACAGAGAGGATCATGAGATCTTTTCATATGAGGTCTTTCATCATCTTCTCCTTCTGCCCACCTGTATTTTAAATGAAAGCGATGATGTCTGAATTTTTCCTGTAGAGCATAAAAGTAGGTGTATACCCTTCTGAAAGACTTCCAGGTTTTGAACCTCGCAGATTGAGGCACCCTGCAGCTTGGTGTTGGGCATCCAAGCTATGGAGAATAGCCTGGCTTGCTGGACAAATCCCTGCACCAATCACTCATTTAAATGATTAGTTCGGTCTTTGTATAGTGTAAAGGTAGAAATGCAAGTGCAGCCAAGGAGGTGTGGAATTCAGCAAACAGTAGTCAGATTTTGGTGAGGGCTAATATGGAGGGGTAAAGTACAGATTACAATTATATTCTTCAAAATAAGCATCTGACAGAACCTCAAGAGAGACCTCAGCTTCTGCTTGGGATTTTCAGCTGTCACCCTGCTTCAGGTGGGGCCCTCAGTCAAATAGGCCATATTTGAAGTGAGGTAGCCTGGAGTTGAGAGATGGACAAGGTACCTCACTTAGCCTGAGGAATATTCTCTTCGTTTTGTCAGTAGGAACCCTGTGATCCTACATATTTTGGTTCTGCTTGGTACCGAGGGAAGAAAATTCATTTTTCTCACATATAGGGTAGCATCTGTCTAGCTTTTATGTGTACTTGGCCCTGAAGTGCAAATTGATTTGTTATCTAAATTGGCCTTTTTTTTAAACATACATCACCTCCTGAAGAATTGGCTTCTTTACCAGGAACTCCATGGTAAATCTCTTTTCACTTTTCCCTATTCAAGTTTTTCTGCTTTTCATAAATAATTTATTCAAGAGACCAGAGGGATGGCTAATGAGAGATTAACTCAATGCCCAAGGGCTAGGGCATTTCCCTGGGATGTGGTAGAGTCAGGCTGCAAGATCTCACTTCAATTAATATTGCTTCCCACATCACAGGAGAGTGTGCTCACTGCTGGGAAACACATTTGTGTGTAAATCTTCAGCTCTCTTTTGTGTACGCTAGCCAGGCACTAGCCTATATATTAGACAAAAAAAACAAAACCAAGTTTAAGAACTCTGCTGAGAATCCAAGTCATGAAGTCAACTCTGAGTACTAACAGTTGAGAAGAGTCGTTAGGATTTTGAGCAGCATTAAGTATCTAAATGGGATTTGGATACAACGAAGTCTTCTTAATCAGCACCTGAGCAGGGAGGGATTTCAGTGGTTCTGCATGTTGGGTTTGGACCTTTTCACAGGGTTTTGACAGAGCCATGGTGGATCTTTCTATAGCAATTTAAGAAGTTACTGCATGCAATTTTTTCCCTGTGCTAGTGGTTCGTACCCCCTGGGAATCAGCAGAAGGTGGCTTTGCTCCAGCTCTCTCTCTGTTGTTCCAATTCAAACCCACTGCCATCAGCCCTTTAAGCCAAATCACTGAGCTTTACACAGAACTAAGTGAATTGCCTTTGCATATTCTTTTTGGTGACCTCTGTGCTAGGGACAGCACCCTTCAAAGGGGAGGCAGAGCATCCATCAGCTGGGGGGAAGCATCTAGCTGGGGGAATAATACCTTGAGCTGTTACAGAAACTTTTGTCCAGAGCTCACGTATCAAAGCCTTTGTGGATCTCGCCCAGACTCCTATAGCTTTGTTTTTGAAGGTTGTTGTGGCAGAGGAGCTCTTGCCACTGTTTCCTTGCATTGTATAAACATATATGTGCGTTCTGCCCAGGAACTTTTAGAAGTTTGCCACCAGGCTAGAACCAACTGTCAGTAATTTTCCCAGTGTGTTTGTATGTGAGTTTGTGTTTTGAATCTGTGGAATGGTGAATGGGCATCTGTTTCAATGCTGCGGGTGGGATAAACCTCAAAAACTCCATGCATATCGACTGAACCATGCAGTCTGTAGTGGTAAACTGGAACTATTTGCTCTTTTCTGAGCTTCACATTCCTTCCACATTTCAGAGTAGGTCAGTGCCTTAGCATCACATTTCTTCTATTGATTTAACGCTTAGAATAATTTATTTTAAAGTTAAACATGAAAAAGGCTCCCTTCAAATTCATTTTAATGCATTATGTTTTTCATTCACTGTTAAGGGAATTAAATTATTATATCTTTTAGTTTTGCAGTCGTTCTAAAGTAATTTTCAAGGCTGCTGGAGATTTTAACACCTTATGAACTTTGTAATGGGTAGAAAATGTGCTTCATGAGCAGGGTGCAATTCATCAGTGAAGAAAGAATTTCTTATTTCTAATCTGAGATTTGCTACTGCTTTCTTTTGTGACCATGAACAACCACTGTGTCTTACAATTTTAACTGTCTTGGAGATGTCATCAAGATTAAAATATGTGTATACATGGAAAAAGAAGTGAGGCCTGTATCATTAATGTCATGAAAACTTTGAAGATGAAAAAGCAAAGAAGGGCAGTGTAACGATAATATTAACAATCTTCTTTTGTATTTAGAAATTTTTTTGTATGGTAATAGCAACGTGAATGTGCCCAGCTGCCTGAAATATTCTCTGGAACTTCCGTCTGCTTTTTTATAAACATAAAACATTCTTTTCTGTTTTGACAGTTAAAAATTATGCTGTTGAGGGAGTAAACAGATTTTTAAGTTACCTGTTCAAACAAGTAAGTCTTCTGTTGAATCTTCAAAAGGTTCCAGTAGTAGGAAATATGTTACCAAGTAACACATTTATTTGCAGTTCATTTTTTAAAGCAGTAGTGCAGTGAAAGGAGATGCCATTTTTTCCTGTGAAGTTTGTCTCATTTTCTTCAGCTTGTCAAGTCTTATGTCAGTGTTGAGTATTAATCTTAAATGGAAACATACTGCTTCTAGCTCAGGGAGTCCCTGAGCTGCAAATTGCAGGAGTCTGAGAGTATTTTAACAATATATCTTGCTTGGGCATCTTGCCTTCTGTCAGAGGTAGATCCTGGATGAGACTGATTTTTGATCTGACTACTGCTGTGTTAACTGTGAATGCTGTTGAGGTGCAGTATAATTCTTTCATATGGATGAAAGAAAAGAAAGAAAAGTTTTTGCAGAGACAGCATTAGGGAGTTAAGTACTGAGGGAACATAATTTCCTTTGAGAGAAATAGTGTTCTCTGCAATTAGAACACAGATTTAAGAAAAGGAACTAAGGAATCTCGGCATATCTGCTTCTAGCTCTGCCATATGCTTTGAATTCAACTCTGAAAATTTGTACATGTTATTTTTGTATAAGACACTTATGAATTACTGAAGGGGGAAATGAGAAGCGTTACTTAGAGCAGTAGTTGAAAAGAACACTAGTACTTGTTTTTGTTTCAGTGAAATTACGTTGTGTTAGTCTTAATTTCTTTATCCAGCATGCTTTGACAAGTGAATGTAAGCTTTGAAGTAAATGCATGAAAAGTAGTTGACAGTGACAAAACTTCGTATTTTTAGGTCAGTCATATTACAATTTAACACACTCATGACAGCAAATGTCACTTAGTGGAAAGAATAAGGCCTTGTTGAGCACCTTTTGTAGCTGAAATGTGTCTGCACTTACATAAACGATCAGTAAAATCTCATTTAATGCCATCAGACTACTTGGGTTACTGCACAGTAACTGTGAAGTTAAGGCTGAGTGTGGGAGGAGGTACGTAAGTTGTAGTGAGCTTAAACAAGTACTTCTCAAGTTCTGATATGCAGCTCACGAGGGCCATTGGAATACTTGCAGGTCATCCATATGGGGAAACTAAGAAAAGCAGATCAATTATCAGCAGACTTAATGAGCTGCCAAGGCCTGCTGCTTCACTGGAAGATGTTTCCAGGTCCGCAGATGAAGAAGTTGAAAACCATCAGCTCTGACAATACCACTCCAGTAGCCTCATCTGCAAGGACTTGTCTACACAGGACTTTCCTGATTAACTCCATGTCTCATTGTACAACAAAGAGTCTGGGTCTGTTTACGTTAAACCATTTTCAAAGTACGATTGCACTTTGAATTCATACCCTACCTTAATCCATGTTAACTTTCCAGTGCGTGCCCTAAGGGAGCACTAAACTAAACTGGATGACTGTGTCCACACAGGGGTTTAATGGAGTTTAAGTAGCAGAATTCAAGTTCATCCAGGTATTTATTTCAGATTCATTCTCTTGATGTCCTGGTATAGACAAGCCCTAAGAATAAAAGTGGTTTAGTTCTAAGTGAATGAACGACGTTATAAAATTAATCACTGAGGTTTTATTATACTTCTGTGTGTGAAATACAACTACTGTAGGGTAAAAAGTAGGCTTTTTTTGTCTTGTTTGGTACCATCTCTTTTGTAACAATTGCAGTTAGATCTGAGAAACAAAATAGTGCTCATGTTCTTCCAACAACTAAATGCTGTATTTGTTTTTCGGTTTGGATCAAAATTCACATGATTGCTTAAATAGCAGAAACTTTTCCCCATACAAAAATCTGTCATCTGAATCACAATTTCAGCTATGACATTATGTGTATTTGATATGTTTTAAAGCAGATGAACACTAAAATTTTAAGTGTTTATAGCAAATCTGAATATCATGGAAATTAGACATTTTCTGTAAATGGCAGTATTCTTTAAAATGTCAGTGTTTGGTGTTCTATAGGGGATGAAACCATCCTACTCTATTCCTGAAAATAAGTGTATTTTAAATAGTATTATCTCAACTGCTGCCATATTCAAAATACGTTTGTATTTTCAGCTGTAACTCATAAAAGGTCAGCTCCCATGCTTTGAAAACTCTATACAAGTTGATACTGCATAAATAAGCATGTTTTACACAGCAGGCGTATAATGTTATCTGCCCCTCTGACATGCATTCAGATTAATTATTCTTCATAATTTTTAACTAAAGTTAAAGGATTTAGCTTTTTGGCTCTGTCCTTCAGACATTGATCAAAATCTTGTTAATACAGTAACACTAAAGTTTACTGAAGTTTAAACAAAGTAAAGCTCAGTTTTTCTTACTGGTCAGCTCATGTCACACTAAAGCCCTGATCACTGATCAAAACAGCATTAATTATTTGTTTCACGTTGCGGTTGCTGTGTCAAAATCCTTTAAATACCTCTTGGAGCAGAGAGGGAATCTTACGGCCTGTGACAGAGCAGCTGGTGTGGACATGGGCTGATGCCCCAGTTGACAGGTTGTTGGATTAGAAAGAATATCAAAGGCAGTGAGTAAGATTAGGGATAAGTGAACATCTGACAGCAGTTTGCAGCAGGGGAGAACAGATGATAAACAATGGGAGCGGGGTGTGTGGGGGGGGTGAGAGGTGAGAAGGCCATGGGAAAAGTGTGGCGGCAATCACTAAAGCTCCAGGTTGCTGAGCCTCATGAATAGAACAGGAAATGGGATTTGCTGGGACAGATGTGCTGAGTGGTGATGAATACATTATAGGGAAATGAGGCTAAACTCCTGAAGGTGAGAGATGTTCTTTCTCTGAAAATAGAAAATATGGGAAAAGAAAAGTTTACCCCTCTGGAGAAGTAAACATTCTTGAAAATGAATATAGAAAGAAGTAATGCTAATGCTAATTTTAATTAAATTATTATTCTGCAGGAGCGTTCATGGTAAACTCTAAGTCCTGTACTTCCAACATAACAATCTTACAGTGCTATTGCATATATAGGATTGAAAGTGTTTATTTTAGTCATAAGATTGCACAAATGTTGGAATAGTTTGAATGATGGAACAGCCTGGAATGGAGGCTCTGACTGGATAATGCTTAGAAGCATATTCTGTATCTGGCATGTATTATATAGCACTCACATAACATATGTTTGATCCTGCCACTGTTAAGAGACTCGTACTGAGTGATCTTGTGGGGTCCTTCCAGCCTTAACATTTTTTCAGTTCTGTAAAGTGAGTGAATGCATGTAGAAAATCATATATAACTCTTCCTGTTCTTTAAGGTATTGTTTCTTTACTTTTTGGACTTCCTTAGCTTATATTCTTGATGGATCCTTTTCCAATATTTATGATATAATTATGTCAGAAAGCCAACAGAAACGTTTTGTATGTTTACTCACAGGGTTGTATGTCAGTTCTCTGACTTAGAATTTCTTATGAGATTTTTTTTCTCCAATTGTTTAAAAGAAAAACTCATTAAAAAACATCTCACACTAACATTTTAATAGTATATTACTTTAGCTGAACGGAGGAAATGCAGAAAGTATAATTGTTAATGTTCTGAGAAAGTACCAGTGAGATTTTTTCACAAGACGTAGAACTCTATTCCACAATGTATTCTCACAGTTTGAGTTACAAATACGAGCTTGGTAAAATAAAGTAGAAACACAAACTGTGAGAGTCACCAACTGGAAAACATAAAGCTCAATGTTGTAAGGACAAGAGGTGACTTAGCTGTAATGGGAATGCCCACCATCTGTCCTTCCTGACCTCAAATCCCTCATATGTGCTGCCCCTGTCCTCAAGTTGAGGAGACATGAGGCTGGCCTCCTTTAGTCCCTGTTTGCTCGAAGCCATGTGCACTGTAACTGTAGCTCTCATTTTTAAAAGAACAAGGGATTGTAACCAGGATCTGGGGTTAATATAATCCCATGGCCCTGCTTCATGGAATTAGCTGTTCACGTTTGAGAAAGCCTGTGTTCGGTATCTTGACCACAGTGACATCACTTGAATACAACAACTGAAGAGTGTGTAGAGCTCTGGAGTTACAGATGCTCCACAAAATTAGTGATCAGTGAAATTTGTCCTTCAGTTGGCCATAATCAAAGAAATAAAATTATGTTGAGCACAGCAAAACGTAGACAAAAAATCTTCTCTACTGATTCTGATTAGCATAACACTGTCCTAATAGGTGTGTTTTCCATAAAACTGTGATTTCTGCATTTGCAGGAAACTATAACTGAAGAATTTACCATTTGTTACAGGCAGTTCCCATTTTAAAGATCATTTACAGTTGGCTTGCATAGCTCTTTGCTTTATATCCCTGTATTGAAACAATTCAGTTACAGGGTCACTGTCATGAAAGTTTCGGAAATACTGCAGTAACACATAGAACTGTATATAAATCACTAATCAGTTAATCACCAATTAATTCAATTTACTGAATGCCAGTAGTATATGGTATTTAAGTAACAGGTACATTTCTCACTAGTAGTGCTCTCTATTAGAATGGATGACAGATTAGGAGGTGTTCACAAGTTACTTGAACCTTTCCGTGTATTACTTTTTCCCAATGGAAAGATGATAAGACGACTGCCTCTATGGGAATCAGATTTCAGTTGAGTCTATCAAAATTGAGAGGTAAAAGTGAAATTAAGAAAAGAGCAGAATCTGGAGCTAGTTGCATCTGTCGCTTTGAACTGATTTTTGGGAGGGGGTGGGGAGAAAGGAGAGGATGAAAAGCCCTGAGGATCTTTTTGAGGAGGGTCTGTGAGAAAGTCTTAGGAGAAAAATCCAAAGATTGTTCCTAAGCCTTGGCTTCTGTTAGCCCCCTGCTGCTGTTCTTCATCAAGTTGTTTTAATGGCTTTCAAAGCAACTGAGTGGAAAATGGTTTCTCTGGAACTTGAAGGAGCTTGAACTGAAAACTGTCATTGCTTTATAAGTAAAACACATCAAAGATTGATGGAAGAATTGCTTGTTAAACACATTGTAGATTTAATTAAAAAAATGGGCGGTATCATAAAAGAGACATCAGATCATCATAACTACCTAAAGGTGAAAGTTTAATGGCTTGTCATCTGCTCAGGAACCTGTGTTAAGTATCTCTTTCATGGCTTTTGTGACCCCCTATATGTCTGCAAGATTATTTTTTTTCCAGGAGTGTTGTGGTTTTTTTCATAATGTACAGATGGAAAAGTACCAAAGCATAAAAATGTAGGTGGTCGTAACTGTGCTTTTTAATTTTCTGTCTGTCTTTAGGGATGCCTTTTTCTGGTATTTTTAATTAACAAGTGCTTCAAATTCTTATCTATTTCTGAAATAGTTGTTTTTCTTTGTGTTGCAGTGCATAAATTTGTTCTGTGTGTTCAGTGTGTGCAAAGTGCATTTGTGTATCACCTAGTAATTGCATGTTTCTTCTGGAACCTGTCCTCTCATTTTCCTCTCCGCTCCCCACTGTCATTTTCCTCCACAGTCCTCCCAGTCAGTAAATAGCGTGTTATTTACTGTTGTGTTGTAGATCTAATACAAAAAAGAGAAGAAAAAAAAAGTGTGCATTGAAAACAGCATTTCCACTGAGACTATGAACCTCATTCTTTTAAACCAAACGCTTTTTCTGATCTCATGCTGCATATGATCAAGGTGCACATTTAGTAAACAAATACAAACAATTCTTTTTAAAGACTGGAAGAATTCCTCAGTAAGCTGATAAAGCACAATATCCATCTTCAGATTTCAAAAATATTCAGTGTTGTTGTTCCAATTTTAATTCACAAGTTCTTTCGGGAGTAAAACAGCTACATCTATGCTTGATTCTGACTTTAGATCTGATTCTCTGAAATGTAGAAAATTGTTTTTCCCAAGAGCCTAATATGTGATAACTGCAATTATGGAATTTTCTGCACATGATAAGGCTTAGAAATGGTATGTTTCATCAAAAAGCATGACGTTATTTGAGTGAAATCTCTAAGATTTTCATGATGGATGAGATCATTTAAATAGGGAGTAAGAATATTGACTATCCAATCAACTACATAGAATTTGGTCACTTGGTGTTACCATTTTAAGGATTCTTTTCAATGATATTTGTCATTTTAGATGATGTTCTAATTAGCTGCAGTGGTTATTTGTGAACTTAGAATGGATGTAGCATTTTGATTTGCTGCATAAAAAGATTCTAGACAATAAGTGGGTTTGGCCAGATATTGAGATCCTTGTCATGAATTTTTATAAACTTCCAAAATTCCAACCTTGCTGAATAAAATGATATTTTAGCTCCTCTCATTGATGAGGCCAGGTCGTCCCTTATGTTGGTTCCATTCAGTCCTAGTTTAAGGAAATTTGAAAGAAGTTTGAGTAATTTTTTTTTACTTAGTAGGTAAGGTGATTGAAGTAGCAGCAGTTCAGTGCTTTTTAACCAGAAATTATATATTCTGACAAACTGAGCTGGAAGTCAAGATGTGGAGGAAATAGGGGAAAACAGTAAATTTGTATATTGACTATAACATTATAAATAATTTTAAAAATATTTAGGCTATGACACTATATAGCTCTTGCATATATTCTTATCCAGAACTGCTGAAATAAACCATCACTGTTGACTTTGTTTAGTTTCATTTTGGCTTCAAGACTTACCTTTGTTATCATGATGCCACTTAAATTTGTTGAGCTTTTGAAGCAGCAGGATTAGAAGAAAACTTGGCTTTCAGAAATCAAATCTTTTGGCAAATCTAACATAGAATTTCGTATGTTTGTCTGCACTTAGCACTCTGCTTTCAGCATTGTAACATTTCAGGCACTTGAAAATATTGGACACAGGCAATTTCTGGTTTACTTTGCAAAGCTGTGTTGCTCTTCAGAGTGACATTTCCATAGCACTGCAGTTTGTACATCTTAAAATTTTATCTGTAACTCATCTGATTTGTACTGTTCAGATAAGTTAACAAACAATGTGAGATTATTTCATGTAGTGATAGGACAAGGGAGAATGGCCTTAATCTGAAAGAAGATAGATTTAGATTAGCTATTAGGAGGAAGCTCTTAGCTGTGAGATTGGTGAGGCACTGACACAGGCTGCCCAGGGAAGTTGTGGGTGGATGCCCCATCCCTGGAAATGTTCAAGGCCAGTGTGGATGGTGCTTTGAGAAGCCTGGTCTGGTGAAGGTGTCCCAGCCCATGGCAGAGGTTTTGGAACTTGATGATCTTGAAGGTCTCTTCCAGCCCAAATCATTCTGTGAATACTGGCCTCCTATTCAGTGAAACCAATCACTAATCATTAGTACAGAAATTACTACTATAGAATTTTACAGGATAGTTCCACCAAATTTGAAACGTAAATGTCTCCCTGATTGTTTCTGTAAACCACCCTTATTTCTTGTCAAGGAGAGGTAGTTGACCTGTCAGTCTGGAGAACCCTGTTTCTTTTTATCTTACTGCTTTCTCTTTGATCTGTCTAGGAGTTCAAACCCCTTGGCAGAACTCTCACAGGACTCATGGGAATATACGAGCCTCCCTAGAGCATTATGGTACACTCCATAGAGGAAGATTAATTTGTTAAATTAATAATATAAATGTCAAGGTTTAAGTGTAAGAATTATGTTGGGGGGTGGAAGAGTAGAGATGTAATCACACCCAGGGGCTGAAAAAAGTCAAGGAAGCTATTTCACTAAACAGAAAAACTGTTGGGATATTTGCTTTTGAAGTATTTCTCAAAAAACTTAGATGAATGCCAGTTGGCATTATGTTTTCCCTCCCCTCTGTCTGTACATTCTTCTGCAGCCCATAGGACAGAGCAGTGTCATGCCTTCCAGTCCTGCAGTAAGTGGGATGACAAACCACACCCAGCAGTTGTGCCTTGGGGAGAGCATGAAAGGGAGGAGAAACAACTTTCTGCAGTGGTGTGTCTTGTATACTTTCTAGGGAGAAAAGTGTGTCTTGCTCTTGCAAGGGAGGGTGTATAATTGCCTGTAGTAGTTGTGGACATTGAATCTTCATTCTCAGACCAGCTGTGGTGACCCTGTGAACTTGTGACCTTCATCCTTTGTCTAAGATTTAGGCTCTTCTGTATATGCTGGGTTTATGCCATTGCATGGTCAGAATAAAGTCTTAGAGCTTGAAGTATCTTGGTGTTCTGTTGAAGGAGTCAACAGAAGCGCCCAGTAAATAGTTTTAACATGCTCACAGTGTTCAGAACTGCTGAGGAGACATGCTCAAAATCCTGGGACCCTGTCTATGTACATACTCGGAGGAAGTGATAACCTTGAGTTCCTGTGAGATTTGGTGTATGGGATGTGTCCTTCCCTGCTCTTACTTCACCACAGAGACACAGCAGTGCTGCACCTGGCTTTGTTCCAAACTTCGATGGAACTCGGGGTGTCCCAAGTGCAGCCTACTAACCTTGTCAGTCTTGTTAATGCTGGTTCTTTGTTGGCAGGTGCCAGCCTGGTGTGTGAGGCAAGGTGTACAGTTCATTGAGCTGTATTTTCTGCATTGATTTGAATGCTGCATCAGAAGTATTTTGTCCTTTGTAAGTTATATATACATAAATGAATAGATTTGTTAACTATTTTAAAACCATACTCATGTGATCTGCAATATTCCTTATCAGGTGCATTAGGAAAACCAAGTAACTTTGCAGTTATGCATGATGGATTGTTTTCTGTGTTGTTTGGGTTTTTTTTTAAATCGGGTTTTAATGATACAACAGTCTATGGACAGAGTTTTTCTTATCAGCATTCTGCTTCAGGTAACACAGTCAGTAGTTGGATTTCTTTTTTTAAATTAGAACAGCGTTCATCAACTGCATAGTTTTTGAACGCAGATTTATTATCTGTTTAAATATGGAGTGGCCCAGTATTGTGGTAGAAGAGGGATAGTTTTATTTTCCTGCTGGCTCTTTGTCAGCCAGAAAATATTTTAATCAGATCCTATATAAGTTGCAGTGGATTGTTAGAATGACTAAAGAGGTAATGAGAAATATTAGGCAATTGATGGTGGTGATTACCTTTTGGCTGAAATACCAGTGGCAACTTAAACTGTGGTTTTATGGTGTTGTCAGTGTTGTTTTCCTGAATGACATAGCAAAATTAATGATGAAAGGACAGTTTCTTTCCTTCCTCTCTGGGATGAGGGTCATGACCTAGGGTAGCAAAGAAGAAGAAATTATGCTTGTAGGCGTAGTGGTTGCCTTGGGACTGATGATTTTAAGATTCATTTAGTCCTTCTACCTACTATACTTGTGTCTGCTTCTCTCCCTGCTGTGCCTGCAGAGATGAGGTGAAAGCCCTAACTCCCAGCAAAGTCAGAGATCCTACATGAGGCTGTGCTGTGTCAGTAACTGGCCTGGGAATCACAAGCTGTGGGAATGTGATGTGGACCAAAGCAGTGTTTGTCCTGTGTGTAGCATTTGGAGAGTCCTCTTCCTAAAGGGTTGAAAGGTTATTTTGACTAATGAGTGCACAGGATGAGTACAGGAAGGAGCTCAAGAATATTCAGTGAGAATTCTCATCAACTGTGGGGTCTCGAGCTTGCAATGGGTATTTTATATTGAATTTCACTCTGTCTTGAAGCAGCTACTACAGACAGACATGATTGATCTAGGTATGTTATGATGAGTGCAGAATTATTGCCCCTGCCTGTCATTAAATATCACTAGTCTGAAATTTCAGTCAGGCCCTTTATCTTGGTAACTCGTCAAAAGAAGCAGCTGCCAGTGGACAAGAAAAGATGAAAACAGATTTCCTGGAGATGTTTTTAATTCTTTTGGTCTCTCTGAAAAAAAAAAAAATTAAAATTTATCTTTCTTATAGTTACGTGTGTCTTAGTAAAATTTAGAAGTTTGGAAAATGTTGTCTTTAGTAACTTAGGAGTTTAAGTGTCATTTTCCAAAGGAATTTTCAGGAATCAGTCTCACTTAATTTCACTAATGCTCCATCAGGTAGTATAACAGAACTAATTCTGTAATCCTAGACAGATATTGCAGTTTAAGTCCCACCACAGAAATTGCATTATTCAGTAAAAATGTTTAGATGCACCTGGGGGGTTCTGGCATTTGGCCGAAATTGCAGTGCTCCAGAGTAAAGTCTAAATTCAATTCTTCAGTCTTTCTAGTGAGGGTCTTTAAGGTGAAGGTTATTGAATGCTAAAAAGTGCTTTCTTGAATCTCATCTTTTCGAGTTATTCATGAATTATTATAAATTGGGAGTAGGCTATGAACCCATGTCTGTGTTCCCGAGATTCATTTATTACTGAACTACAAAGGCCATGCTTGTTTGTTTGTTTGTTTCCAACTGAATGAATATGCAACAATTTATACAAATAGGGAAAACTCCAGAAAAAGAAATGAAGCACGGAACACCCAGGAGTTCTCAGCAGCATTTGGTTGAAGTATTTCCCTGGCTTTTATTCTCTGAGCTGGAGCCAGCAGATCTGCCTTCTGGATCTACATTTCTCAGCCTCCTATTACAGTTATTGCAAATTGTGTGAGATTTTTTCTTTAACAGAAAAATATTGGTAAAAGATGAGAAGAGGCCTTTGCTGGGGAGGTTTTCAGCAAGTATGGGTACAAGTGTGAGATGTGCAATACATCTGTTTGATAGTACAGCACTTATTTACAGTAAAGCATTTTCCTGTCATATCGACTGAATGCACAGTTTCCAAATTGTATTATCTCTGTTAAAACTTCTTTTGTTATTAGGAATATATTTCTTATCTATGACCAGTCAAAGTTTCAGGTTTTATGTTTTGCTGTAGTGTTCTGGAAAAAGGAGTGTAAGTAATTTTGTAAATATGGAAGGTGTATGTTCCTTTTATCCCTGCAAAGTAAGAAAGTGTGTCAGAAACTTCAAAGGGGAAACACAGTTTAGTGAAAATGGCAAAATACATGCAGCAAAATTCAATAATGTAACAGGAATTTATATAAAAGAAAGTTGAATATTCACTTTAAATTTTATCATTTGTATACAACGACAGAGGCGTCTGGAGACTCTACCTGTTAGCAGTTGGTTCCTTTGTACAGAATTGGATTTAACTTAATACTAGGAAATCCCCATCTGTATCTCAACTTATAACCTTAAATTATATGCTGACTTGGCAGTAAAATGATGTGAGAAAAGTCATAAATTTGACCTTTGTGCATGTTATGTTTCTTAATGTCCTTATTCTTTGTAGTATAGATTTCAGTGCGCTGCTGTGGATTTGCCGTGGAATAAAGCGTGTTTGATCTGTACATGCAATTGTTCTTGGTAATGGTGTATTAAAAACAGAAAAACAAGGTGAGAAAGGAGATTTGATTTAATTTAATGTACTTATATATGCTTAATTCTCATGTTTTATAAATTTCATTCAAAGATAAGCGATCTTAATGATTGCTGAATGCCAAGGTAAACTGCAACAACTCCATTGTTGAAAAGTACACACAAAAAAACAAACTGTGACCTGAAAAGTAAACTTCCAGAAGATTATAGGAGAAAGTTTACTTACACATCAGGTATCTTAGCTGTAATTGTTCTGGCAGTTGATGTACATAAAATGAACAAAGTGGCTTGGCCCAGTATTGCATTAACAGTTGAATAAATTAATGCATTCTCCATTGTTTATTTTACCTCCCAAAGTGTGAAAAAACTGCACCTTTGAACAGTAAACTCTATTGCTATAACCATCTGTTTGCAGTTTCATTACACGCTCCTACCAGAATAACCCTCTCTTTGAAGGGAAAATTGATATGGGTTGTAAAAATTACGGTCTGTGACCTTAGGTTTTATGTCTCTTGAGGTATCCCTGGTGTGGTCTCCACTGGTGTATGTTAGGGTTTCTTCAAGACGTACCTTTGTGTCTTCCAGCTAATTTCAGATAAGAAGCCCATGCATCAAAGAGTTGGCTGTCACACAGAGCTGAGCACTCCAGTCTCTCGTTCAAGCCTTAAAATGAGTGTAGTGAGACCACAGCAACTTTGTCCTGCCCTGCCCAGAGCTGCTGTCTCAGCTGGGGCTGGCATGGTGTCCTTTAGTGTAAAGGATGTTTTGTCCCCGTGGACTTCACTAGCTCAGTCTTACTTCTGAAACTGTTACTATTTTCAATTAAAGCCAATTAGCAGCACTAGTATTTTGCTTCAGGTAGAATGTTCACTTTTAATGCTGTTAAAAAGTCATCAGTTTGTGTATTCTTGGATGCATGTTCCACAAAGGCACTAAAGTCAGTTGTTTCTAACTGAAATACTTGAACAGGGAAGTTGAAAACTGAAAAATGCCATTATTTGTAATCATGATGCTTTTAAAATAAACACTCTGGATAGTTTAGAAATGAAATATTACAAGCTTTGTTTAAAAAGCAAACACTCCCCCCCTTCCTCTTGAGCTTAAACAGTGCCTTGTTTAAAAAACCCAGTAAAATTCCATAACACTTAAACTCTTTTGAAGTAGTTTTTCAACATCAGCAAGTAATTCTGCAAATTGCTTTTGAAGATGAGGCTTCATTTACTCCAGCGTGTGCAGTCTGATGGAGTGGATTAGTGGGTGTGGACTGAAATGGTAATTTAGGCTTTTTTGTGTGCATGTTTCTCTCTGTAGAGCACTCCCTATCAGACACATCTCTGTCCTCTTGGAGCAGTTGTGAGTAGACCAAGGCTGTTCTGTTTAATGGTCGCTGCTGAGAACTTGCAATCTGAAAATGACATTACATTCACGTTGACTAATAATTTTTCATTATTAATTTTTCACTTTCATTTTACTAAATAATTTTTTCATCAGTTTTTGGGTGTTTTTTTTCTAGAGAAAGAAAAAAATCTTTTTCAATTAGGTCAGTTCCCAGAATCAGCCCACACACATCTCTGTGGTGGGGTAAGGGTAGAGTAAAGATTTGCAGCTGGAATAGGAAAATGGGCAGCCTGGGTTTTGTTTGGCTTACACTGTTTTGGGACTGCACCCCATGACAGAGTGACTTCAACTTTGTATTTGAATTAGTAGTTAATGTGATAAGATGGCCCAGCATAAAACAGTTCCCTAGTACTGGTGTGTACATTCAAAAGGAAAAAAAAAAAATTGCTCAACTAATGCAAATTGAAATTATTTTATTGATTTTAATATTTTTTAACTGAGTTGCATGGTTTTATGCCAGATGAAAGTGCCTGCTTTCATTTTGGAAGATAATGTGGAACTTTCTATGAAGGCTGTAATTATATAAAAAGAAGACAGCATTCTCTCTGCTTGCTACAAATCAAAGCTTTCAAGTAGACAAAAAAAATTATGATAAGTCATTATTTCAAACAGATTTCAGATGCAAAGTAGTCTATTCAGGACAGGGTTTTTCTTTTAGATGAAAAAGTTGAATATTAAATGTCCTTGAATTTTTGACTTTTCATTTGCATTGGTTTGGTTTTTTTTTTGTGGATGAAGATTTTTAGATACAGCATGGCAATTCTTTAGCTTCTATAAACAGAAATCCACCCCAATGACTCATTAATCCAATAAAATTTTTCAACAGGAAGCAATGAAGCTTTAAAAGTGTATTGAATAGGTATTTTATTATCATTTGGAAAACTTCAGAAGTCCAAGTTTGCTTTAGCTGTCTATCTCAGTTTGATTTCTGTTCTTCATACAGGTTTAACAGTACTGTGATGACGACCAAAGCTTTATTTCTTTAAAAAAATTCCAAACTGTGTATTTAGGGGGTGATTTATATTTTTTTTATTAATTCACATAATTTTTGGCATGTGCTGAAAATACTATGAAAAATGTTCAGACAATGCAAGGTAATTTGGTGACCAATTGTCTCTGATAATGTAGTGAAAAGAATAGAGTCCTGCGTTTGTCCTGGAAGTGCAGCTTTTGTGGACACATCATTGTGGGCACAGAAAACATTTTGTATTGATTCTATAGATCAGCGAGTTCCAGCTTTAATAATTTAGCTGACAAGAAATGGTTTACATTAGGTTATCAATCCTCATATGTTGCGCTGAAAACCACTACAGATGTGACACCAGGTTCCATTAGGCTGAAAAGAGAAATGTAACAAGGAAACCTCAACTGAGAGCAGCACTTCTTCAGTAGTGAGCGGAGAAAGGAAGGGAAAGGTTCGTTTACAGAGGGATGAGGATATAACTTTTATGCCTTTACCGCAGGGGAAGTCCACTCGGTTTAGCCCAGGATCTGTGACTCGAGAAGCAGCAGCTAATACACATTTTTGCTGTTGTAGAACAATATATTTTTATAAACAAAAAGTTCTGAATTACTGAGTTGCTTTTATTGCAAATTTATCACTTGGCAGCTTTTACTGGTCATAAAAAGCTGAATATGGCTGAAAAGCATTAATCTAAGACCACTTAAGGAAATAAAGGTGTCAGGAGGCAGCAGGAGCTGGTTGTGTTGGTGCAGATTTTTGCCTTCATGAGTCAGTTACTTGACTCCTGAGGCACACTGCCCATCTGGATGAACCTGACAAAAACCCATCTAGTAAAATGACAAGTTCAGTGTTCTCTTGCTATGAAGGTCTGGGCAACAAGTAGACACCTCAACAGGAGAATGCACAGTGAATTTCCAGATAGAGGCATTGCTCTATTGATACTAAACCATGTGAATACATTTGTAGAAGATTGGTTGAATGTGAAAATAAATGCAATAGAAAAATAGGCTTTACACTTTTTGAAAGAAAAGCATAACTCTCAAACCTTTAACAAAGTTTTTTGAGAGCAGAAAAAAAACGAAAAATTGATTATTCCTCTAGGGAGTTTTACTGCTTTGGTCCATGTAAATTATTAAACAGCGACCTCACACTTGCTTGGCTTTGCTGACTCTGGTTTAAGACCGTTATTTGCCAATTAGTTCTCTCACCTGTTTTTCTGTACCTATAATATAATTATTTTATTACATGAAGAATGCTCGTTATCCTTTTGCATTAAGGACATTAACTGCTTTTGTGTCGTAGAAGCATGGAAACAGAGGAAATGGAACAATGAGCATGGAGTTATTTTTATGTTATAAATGCTTCAACTTCTCCAGTTGGATTTTTTCACAAATATGGAACATTTACTTCTTGGCTGACTGCTTTAAACCCAATCCAACTGGTAGAGACTGGGGGATCATGACTGTTGTTTGTCATTTTAACCCTTATAACTTGTGCATGTTGCTTATCTAAATCATAATGTATTTGTCATTTTGCTTAACTGCCTCTGTTTGTTTACATCAACTTTTGTCTGGGCTCTAACCGAATTGTAAGATCATTGAACAGGAACTGTTCCCACTACATGTGTTTAGTGCCTTTCACAATGGGTCGTCAAACCTCGTGTTGTCTCTCCTGTAATGTAAACAGAAAGAAGTTAATCATTGTCATGGACAGATTTTTTTCTTTTAGTGGTATAGGCGAAGCTAGTTTGCTTATTTTGGACGTACGTCTCCTGCATTATAAGTGATCTGCCTGCATGGCCTGTTACCTTTCTCGTAAAAAATATGTAATACAAGGTACAAAACCTTTTTACTAAGGTGGTTTTGGTGTAACTTTACAGTTCTTGGCCACTGAGACTTTCTCTGTCCAAGCAAAGTTTTCTGTGGATAAACATGGGAGATGACATAAGGCAGTGCCCTAAATTTGGTCGCTTTTAAAA
Organism: Pachycephala philippinensis; assembly: GCA_013397055.1. NCBI lineage: Eukaryota > Metazoa > Chordata > Aves > Passeriformes > Pachycephala > Pachycephala philippinensis. The sequence continues at coordinate 352,381 of VWZT01014005.1, forward strand.
TTATTAAATACTTATATAAGGCAAATAATATAGGAGAAGCTTTAAGTAGATTTTGGGTAAAGATCGTTTCTCCATCAGTCATGTGTTGTCTGTCCAGAGCTCATTTCAAGGAGTCATTAACCAAGTGACAATCCAATGTAGATTTTGTTTTGTTGAATAATCTGATCTATCAACAGAGTAACTACAAGAAATATGTTACTGTAAACCTGTGTGTGGAGGATTTATTTTATACACCCTTGTGTGATGTTGTGAAAAAATTATTGCGTGGAGTTACAGGAAGCATTTAAAGCGGTTTTGTGAGTGTTCTTTCACTTGTTACACCAACACGTTTTCGGTTTACTCTTCAGAATAAAACTTCTAATAAAATCTAAGAAGGATAAGCCTTTAATTGCACATGTTTAAAACATACATGTAATGCAGTTTGTATGTAGCTGTTTCAGAAGCTGTCAGTTAATTCTTTTGTACATAAGCAAGGCAAACCTCTCTGTGCAGCTGCAGGACTTGAGCAGTGGTTCATTGAGAGGAGACAGATCAGTGCCCAGAAAAACCTCAGCCTTTTTCACAGGTAGCCAGCTATGACATAGTGTTCTATATTATGAGAAATAGTGAATATTTGTTTCACATTCACCACCTCTGTGTCATTCATGGTTTTACAGACTTCTGTGGTGTCAGCCCTTAGTGTGGTACTGTACCAAGGTTACCATAAACTGAGTGGCATGGATGACAGCACCACTGTCCTTTCTCTTCCTCACCTTGAAACTCAGTAGCATCTTACAACTGGGGTACCACAGCTCTAATTCAATTAAATTATTTTAAAAAAGGATCTTGTTCTTTGGGAAGATTCTTGGAATGATCCTTGAGGAAAGGCCTACATCTCTCTCTCTAAAATTTTGTTTAAGTACTTACTCCTTCCATTTGAAAAAGCTGCATCTACAGAGAAATTGTGAGTCCCAGGAGGGCTGTACACCACAGCCAGTCTGATGGGGTTGGTTTCTTTGGTTTGGGGGTTTTTTGAAAGCCCAGGATGGTATCAGTCTAACAGTGATGAGTGTTGGTACCTATGCAGGCACATTTACCCAATGCATGAGCGGGTTCAAGAGCTGCTCAGGTGGCAGACTGTGCATGGGCACTGCCCTCAGGGAAAAGGAGGAGGAAGGCATTCAAGCTGCCCCAAATGAAAAGCAGAAACTCCCGGTGACTTGTGTCAGAGCATGTCCAGGGTCTGTCACATGTGGAGCATACCCAGTATCACCATACAGTCAGTGCCAGTGAATGTTTCTTTCTACATCATTAGCACAGCAAGTCTGTTTTCTTTTCTTTATTGGCCCGCCTGGGCTAAGTCTTAGGCGAGTTCCTCTATCAAGCAAGAGGAACTTTAGGCGTTCTGGCAGTGATTTGACCTTGTTGTTCAGATATTATATTGCCTCAGGTGGTGGAGGAAAGCAAAGGACAGCAATATCCATGGCACAGTCATCCTTAAGGCATTTTAGCCAGAGGGTATGTGGGAAAAAGAGTGGTATTTTGATAGGCTACAGACAAGTCCAACTTATCCATAACAGACGGTGTGAAGAGACTCCTGCCTGTAATTATGGCACTGAGCAGGTGTAGGAAGAGTCTTAGGAAAATGATTTCAAGGATGGTAGCAGGACAGAGAATGTGAAGATCGAGTATGGGTGACATGAACAGCTCTGCACAGGTAGGAGTCACATCTGCTGAACTTGCATCCACTGTCAGCACTTGTCCAGCAGAGAGCACCTGGCAGTGCCTGGTTGTCCTGGAATCAGTTGAACCAAAAGGCATTGAGTCTCCTTGTGCAGACTGTCAACCTGGGAGCAAGCTGCTGTAATTCTGATTAAGTTATCAATGCCATTACCAAGTCAGTCCTACAGACAAAATGGTTTTGTGAGACACTTTGCACATTCGGGTAGTACAGAAATGGCTATTTGCATTTGCTTTTTGGAGTTGAGGGAGGATTGTGTTTAATTTGGATGCCTTTTTGAGGCACTGTCTTTTGCCACCCTTCAGCTGCCTTTTGTCAAAGACTTAGAGGAGTGTTCTGGGGAAGCATTGCTGTGTGCTTTCTCTGTTCTTAAATTTTAGAGATGGGTTGCCAGGCAAGATGGACATCTTGTCTGACCTGGTATGGCTTTCTTATGCAATTAGTACTTATGTAAGCGATCCGTCTTCTGTGTAATGTGAAACGAAGTTGTCTCACATGCTGCCTCTCCTGGAATACAGCTTTATTAATTTACACATACTATATGCACTAGTTGAGTGTTGCAACATCACAGAATCTGATCACTGAGCACAGAACTAGAGTGTGATTACTTTGTGATTAAAGATTTACCAAATCGATTATGTGTTACACAAGGTTGTTGCAGTATTAGAACTGCTATTCTGAACAGATTAAAACTAGTATAAAATACATCTGACATACTCGTCTTTATAAACATCACAGGACACATTTCCTGTTTGAAGAATAATTTTTAAAATCTTTCTCAAATGTCATAATAGAATCCTTTCTCCTTCCTGTCATCAGTGTTTAGATCTCTCAGCGATCATGTGTACTCAGTTCTCACTGCATTGAGAGATACTGTGATTGTTCCTTATTAGACATTGGAGAATGGACTACTTGTAATAATGCAATTAATATGCTTATTAAAATGAAAAATGTTAAGGGTTTGAGAGAGCCTTTGTGTTTCGCAAAGATACTTCTCTTTTTTGAGACTCATGTTGACCGTTGATACCTTTAATATTCCAGCTATCTGTAGCTGTGGTGATAGCAGAGCTTTGTCAAAGACCAGGATATATAGACTGGAACAGCTTAACAAGTAATCATAGCCATTTGGCTTTTAAAACCATGAATCTTGGTCAGTTCAGCAAGTAATACTTTTGTCTTAAAGATAAGATAGAGATACTACATACAGCTTGATATAGTTGGTTAGAAGCTGGCTGGAATTAATGTTCTGTAAAGTATGTAAAGCAGCATAAGAACCATTGGTAACTGTTTACATGCTATTAATAATTAGCAACCTTCCTACCAGTCTGTTAGGAAAGAACCATGCATTGGGCACAATAGAAACTCAACTCCATACGGTTGGGTTCAAATTACGTTTGACTTCGACAATAGGGCATGAATGGGGCTCATTTGAGTTTCTGCCACTGTAAACAAAGAGATGTTGGAATGTTTCATTTGTTTATTGATTTATTTATTTGGACAGGTGCAACTTGATCATATGAAATAATTTTTTTATTCAAATATAGGCAGAAAATATCTTAATAAGCATTGTCCAGTCAGAGTCTATGATACTAACCAATGTCTTGAGTCAAATTAATTTAGCCTGTGGCTGGTTTTGAATTTGGATCTTAGAGTTCTAGATAAAGTGATTTACCTGGGTTTATAAAATAAAAAATACAGATTTTATTTTCTGATTAATTTCTTTCTAGGTACTAAGTTCTTTCTTTTACTTTCCGCTAAAAATTATGTGCACGTCTGTGAGTTAGATTCTGTTAATGGTAATAGAGCTCATCCTTGGGAAGAGGTCATTCAGTTCTGATGCATCCCATCTGTATGAGGATGATTCTCTAGGGTGTAATTTTCCTCAGCTATTTGAAACCCTCTCGTAAGTGCTCCAAAGCAATCAGGCTCTATAATTTGCAAAATGATGGCAAGAGGAAAGAGCCAGGAAGATTGTTGGTGGGATGGTATGTTAGAATGCAGAATTGCAGGACTAACAGCGTAAATTAATGCAAGGAGAGACTTGATTCAGGCTTTTTTTGCAATCTTGTATCATCTGGACACCCACACTTCTCCAGAGTGGACACTAAAAAGGGAGAATGGAGATGATAGCACATCTTACGATTTGGGGCAGGGGAAGGTTGAGACTAGAGAAACAATATGAAGTTACAGGTGGAAGACTTTACCCTTGGTCCTCAGTTTTCTAACTCTTTCGTGTTAAATGGAAAATTGCTCAGCAATCTGCTAACAAATCCCACAAATATCTTGCTTACAGGTAGAAATAAACCTAGAGAAAGATTGATCTGACCTTGCACATTTAATACCTTAAATTATCTTACCATACAACACAGCCCATGTTGCAGCTGTGTGTTGTCTCATAGTCCTATCAAAGTTGTTCCTCTGTCTCTCACCAGGTGGAATGAATTGGGTATACACTCAGCTTTGGAAGCAATGGCTTTGTTATTTCAGTTCACACTGAGAATTTGCTGTCTTTATTTCTCTCTCAACATTATATTGCATTTAAACAATGACAGGGCTTCTCCTGTAATGCACACATTCGATTCCTGTCAGTGCTAACAGAAGGTATGTGCAGATACCAATGGAAGCACAGGTTAGAGTTTCCCTTGAGGTGAACAACTGTTTATAATTAGAGTTGTGGGAATGAAGAAAAACCCAGCTAGCAAGCAAACAGTCCCTCTCCCAAAAAGCTTGGTAAACTCATAAAGCTCAGGGGCTTAATCTCTGAACCAGAGTGCTTGTTATCTAATCCCCACCAGCTGTTGTGTACTTGGTAGCCATGACATCTGTAATAGAGCTGAAGGGCCTGTCTATATTGGTTGGCACCTTTACCCACCAACTGAACTTGATTCTTCTCTCATTGCTCACATTTACCTGCTTTAAATCATTAACCAGTTGCTCAGGGTTTGATCATCCGTTTAACCATACTTTATAATAGAAGTCAAGTGCTGCTTTTCACATTAAGCATATTTTAGGTATGTAGCTCTTCAGCAGGTCTCATTTTTGCATTGCTAATAAGAAAAAGGTATCAACCACAATAATTTCCTCTGGTTTCATACTGATTCCTAACATAGACTTAAAACTGACCTGGGAGTGAAATCTCTTGAGTTGTATTTGAGCTGAAAAATACCATCACACTTCCAGTAAATAAAGAATTATATGCATCTCCATTAACTGGTGTGTTTGAATTGCTATAAGTAACTATAGACCATAGAATGAGAATGTAAGCAAGTGTATACGTGATCATTATAACTGTGAAAGAATGCTTGTTTTCAGAGATCACTGTCAGCTGTGCTCTAGTGGATATTGTTCTTTTTAAACTGGCAGAGGACAGGAGTTGGCCCATCTTGAGAAAATCAGCCGTTTTATGTCTCCCAGTTCTTGAGTGAGTGCTGTGACTGAAGCCTGCTGAGAGACAGTGCCCTCAGCACCACCAGCAGTGCAGAGGAACAGCTGCTGTGTGGAGTGGAGTGTGACCCCTTTATGTTAGGTGTGGATAAAACTCCTATTTTGGGCCTAGTAAGGGGTTAGAGGGAAGGTGTCTTGTTCCTGGATCACACATGAGTTTAGTTATGAGGTAAGTGCTGAGCTGTTCTCAAGGCAAGACCATTTCTGGACATGGAAGAACATATCTGTGGGTTATTTTACTGACTAAAACATAGCTGTTTATAGCTTCCTGGCACCTTGAACGGTTAGATTGGGCAGCTGAAGTTGATGCTGGGCCTGAAGACTACAATAAACTTATGTTAGCTGTCGTCATAATATTGTGGGTCTAAGATTTTAGACTGTCCTAAGACAGTTCTCAGTGTCTCTAATACTTACTGTCAAAATCCAGAATACTGGCCTCTTAAATTAAACCAGCCATACTAAGTTTTCAAATAAATGCCTCTTAAGTTTTGTTAAATTTTATTAATGCAATTTTTCACTTGGAGTTAATTTGACTGATTTTTAATTTTTTCCCCCCAGAATGGCACTAAGAAGTTCTGGGATTTTATGAGGACACATGACAGGTAACGATGGCATCGCATTGTTTCCCACTGTCTTCATGTTCTGTTTCATACTGTATTCTCTTTCATTGGTCAGGTGTTGTTGATGTTCTCTTTCCTCCAATTTCCTCTGCAATTCTCACTTCTTGTGTAATACTTGCAGGTCATTCTCTACTGTTTAAAATGGAATTAGCAGAAATCTTAAAATCTCCTTGTGGTTTTTTTTTATGTTTTCAGTAAGTTTTGTCTACGCTTGACTATTCAAATATTAGGAGTTTTAACACGTAATTTATTGCACATTTTAATGATTACATAGAAGCTGGAACTGAAAGTTTGGATTGTATGAAATCCGCCTTTTTGAGTGGGAATATATTACCTGAAGGAAGGACTTTCTTCTAGCTTTCCAAATGCTTTTCTCTGATCAGGAGAGAAAAGCAATTAACTCCCGTCTTCAAAGATCAGTTCATACAAGATTAGAACAAATAAGGTATATATGAAACAGACCAAGTCTCAGTGTTATTAAAAACTAAAATATTTATATGTCTTTCAAAAAGTATTAATATTTAATCTGTTTGCTGACAATTCATGTACTAGAAGATAAAAATAAAAAGCAAGGGTGACAATATTTTTCCAAGAAAAAGCTTTTCTAAACCTATTAAATGTAAAAAATGTGGCAGGACTCTAAAATAAATTGTGACATAACCAGAACCACATCAAGAAATGTGTTTTTCATGTGCATTAAATAACTAAAATCAGTTGCATTTTGGGAAATTCTTGTCTGTTGGAACCCTCTAAGTCCTTCCATGAGTTGTTTTGTGACATGAGTCTTTACATGTGTGTGGGTATCTGGGAGGGATATAAAATTCTAGCAACACTTTTTATCTATATAAAGATTATGAAGGTAAAATTTTCAGGAAGACTGGGAAAGTATTAGCTAGATTAAAAATGCCTGTACTGCTTGAGAACGAGGACAGGAAAGGGAGTGATATTTCAATACTGAACTTCACACTTGCTTTTGGAATTCGCCTGGAAGACAGTTCTGTCTTTGCACTTTGTCTGTCCATATGGGCATGTGCCTGAATTTGTGATAGCAGATACAAAGCCTGAAATCATAATTGATTGCTGGAAATTTAATATATGCCCATTCAAGCAAGTGAATCCAGCCTCAAGTCACAGTGCTGAGAACATGACTTCCAGATGAATTTGTATGACTATTTTTGTTTAAACTTTAGTTTTAATCAGTGTGCGATAATGTGTGAATATATGCAACTAACTGAGTGGGGTAAGTATTAAAGGATCAGTTTTCCATGAACTTCTTGGGAACAGTATTTCTGAAGGACTTTTGTGGACATTTTTAAAATAGTTGAGAACATAACTTTACAAAAAGGCTATGGCCACATGTCATGCCAGTCATCTCTGGTCACATAACATTTGTTAGCTTCAGATGTACAACAGCTGTCACCCGAACTTATTAGTGACTACTGTTGAACTGCAGAATGTCTAACACTCTTTCACAAGGAAATTCATTGCAGCTTCTGACACCAAAGGTAGTAATGTGAACTTTCTGCATAGGAAATCCATGGGTTTATATCAATTTTATTTGTGAATATGAAGGCAGTTATTATCCAACACATTAGTCAGATTCAAAATCCCTTACAATGCATTAAAGCCCTACATTTTGCTGTATTTTAATAGCTGTGATACTTGTTATATGGAAAAGTCGTGTTAACTAATTGCTGAAGATTATAGAGAACTTCATACTGAGAGAGCTCTTACAGGTTCATTACTGTTAATGAAGGATAAATATTGAAGAAGAGGAGAGGTTTCTGGGACACATGTTCTGTTGGTCAGGATTTCCTAGTGTGTGTGTCTGCTTGAGGAAGATTGTAGATCTTTTCCAGAATTAAGATCCCTTTTCCATAACACTTTTTCATAAGTACTCATAACTTACTACTTATGAAAATGCTGTGAGACTGTTAAATGCTCCAAGATTTTGTAGTAGGGCTGTTTACCTGAACTGAGCATGTTGAAATTCCAGATCAGTAAAGAACACATGTATATATTATATATTTACATAGAATTGATATATATATATAAAATAAATTTAGTGATGACGAATAAAAAAAACAACTGTGTAATCATACAAATCCAGACATTGTGCCTAACCCATGTCTTTATTTGTTATCCTCTCTCAGCAGCACAAGTAAACATGCTTAAGATCGACTTCCTTGCTGCGTGATGGTGAACTGAGAGCTTGTGTTTTGGGTTCCTTTGGGACCCCAGTGTTCTGTCTCATTTCAAATTAGGTCAATGTAAGCCAATATTTAATAGATTTGTATCAGAAGATACAGGAAAATATTTACCAAGAGAGATGAAGTTATTGTTGTATAAATGTATCCTTTCCAACTGTTCAGATGAACAGCTGATTAAATTATACAAAGACAAAAACATGAGGACTGCAGTAGTCACTTCATTTGCCTTAGATGTGAGTCATCTTTTAAAATCTCACTATATATTGCAGAGGGCAAGATCATTTAACCATATGCAGGCTGGTGTAACTGTAGCACAAGTTAAAATAGCAGAATTGGTATTACTTTTCTTCTCTTTCTTTTCGTTACTGCAGATCTGGGCATGAGCCTACAGTATGTGATTCCTGAGCTTTCTTAAGATCAAGACCATTCAGAACTGGATATCAGTCCTGAAGTCACCTCTGTAATTTATGTTGAACAAATAATTGCCTATTCCCAATTGCTCCCAGCCACTTAAAAACAAAAATAGTTATGTGCAATTTGTTACTGGTCACACAATAAACTGTTGCCAAGGCAAACCTCCAGAACCTCTGCTGTCAAAAGTCAACTGAGTGTCAGCATAGACAAAAGAAGCAGCACTTCTTACCATGTTTAGGTTTAAATTGTAGCAGAAGGAAGATCCAGAACACAAGGACATACCCATGGACAGTAGTTTGGTCCTGGAATGCTTTGCCCAGAGAGACTGAGGAATCTCCATCCTTAGAGAAATCCAAACCTCGACTGGACAAGGCTCTGAGAAATCAGACCTAACTTAGGGTGATTTTTAACAGGAAATTGGATCAGATGATATCCAGAAGTCTTTTACAACCTGAAGGTTTCTATGATTTTACAGCCATATTAAATGTTGAATGAATGTTGCAGTTCCCATCTGAAAACTGTCAAAAGTTTGCAAACTTGTCAAGAAATCTGTCAATTTCTAAGCCATTTTTCTATTGGAAAATAATGAGTTTACTATTGTTCTTGTCCCTGTGGAGTTAGATTTAAATTAATCTTTCTTTGAAACATGCAGATGAACGTTATCAGAGCTCATTGGAAAGTGTTATTATGTCACTAGAAACAACAGTGAAGTTTACTAAAAATGAATGAAGTAAGAATCCTTGATCACCTCTTCTCCACTATAATTATTGAATAAGTTTATTGAGGTGGTGCTCCTCAGTGTTACAGAATTCTGGCCTGTTGTGTTAGGCACACAGCAGAAGATGCTTTCTGCAGTTCTGCACTGCTTGCTTTTCTAATTAAGTGTAATTTTCCCTTTAGTACTCAAGATGATGTATTTGGTCATTATTAAACATATCCTGATGAAAATCAAGCAGAGTGACAGTGATGAAAATTTAGGTGCAAGGTTCAAGATTCTTTTTAGACTTGGGTCTGTCAGAACTGGTTAGCAATTTGTGGGGCTGTGATTTGTGGGCTGAAGAGCTGTTAATTTTTTTTAAGGGCTCGGCTTTTAAAAATAAAAGTCTTTATCAGGAGAACATTTTCCTTCTGCAGATTTGTGGTGATTTTCTGTTAGAAATAGAAACACTAAATTTTACAGAGTAACCATCGATACCTGTAACAAAAAATTATTCTCTAAAACCAGACTCAGGTTACAGTTATATTCTCCCTCATCCTAATTTTGCTATATTTAGTACAGTAAGAGCCTGAAATGTAATACTTAAGTTCTACATTCATCTACTTTATAAAGCAATAGACCACGTTCGTTTCAGGTTTCAGCAGCTCCCCTTAAACAGATTCAAGGCTTTTAAAAGGCATAATTTGGGAACAGATGAAGGTCAGTGTACAGTCATGTGCTCACTTCTGTGCTTTGAGTAATAACGCTTGAGAACAGGGACACGACTGTACCTTTTCCTAGTTGACAAAACAAATTTATGTCAACTTCTCTATTTGAAAGTATGAAAAATTCACTGTAAAGTTCACTAAATTAAAAAAAAAAAAAAACAACCAAAATTGTGGAGACTGAATTGTGTGCAAGATAGTTATGTGAGTTCCTCTCAACTCTGAAAATATAATGGGGGGACTAAAAAGCATTTGGACTAAAAAACTTGCAACTCTGCATGTGCCCCATTCATGCTGTGTTTTTACCTTCAAAAACATGTCACAGTGACTCAGCAGTAGTTCCTGACTTAAAAATTTTTAATGAAAAAACCTACAAGTTTATTCTTATATTCCTGCCTTATAAGATTTGCCTTTTTTTTTTTTTTTTTAAGTAAAGAGATTAATTTGTCTCACATTTAAAAGAAATTAATTCCTAATCTAATTAGCTTCCTTGGAAAAAGAGACATTATACTTTATCTATTACAAAGACAACTGAAAAGTGTAGTTTTCCATCAGGAGTGAGTTTACAGTGTGAAGGAAACCAAGGCAATCTCCACCTCAGCTTGTTCTCTCCTGCAGGTCCCAGTCCTGGGGCAAACAGGAAGAGGTTCTCGAGGCAGGTTAAAAATGAGCGTAACTCAGAAGGAGCAGATGAAGGTATCCAGGCTCTGTGCTCTGCAGTTACCTGGCCGAGGGCAGAGCTCCCTGGCTGAGGGGGGTGAGGAATGTGGCCCAACAGCTGCTCCAGGAGGTGGCTGCATCCCGGCTCTGGCCACGGGAGCCGGCCGGGGATGGGATGGGTCAGCAGGGCCGGGCCAGTGGCCTGCAGGAGCCACGGTTGCTATTCTGGCTCGGTGGCTGGAGCAGGCAGCTATGGAGACAGGGTGGAAGTCATGTGCTCTGACCACATTATAGGAGTGGATTAAATTCCTTCTCCTATTTCATATGCCAGATCATTTGGGCTTTATGGAAACTTAATCCTGTATGTATTTTTCTGGTTTATGTCCTTAGTGTATTATAAGACACCATGAAATTTAACTCAGATGCTTCCTTTGTGCAGGAATTATCACAGTAGCTTTAAAATACAGCTTTTTAACATCCTTATAGGTAAAAAAAAATTTTTTTTCTTGGGTGGCATATGCCTTTTACTTGCAGTGATGTGCTGTTGTTCTGTAAACCTTGTCTGCCTTTGTAATGTCTCCTCCAGGGTGTCAATGATGTGGAATTTTCTTGATTATCTTCAAAGATAGTGTGGAAGATAATGCAGTGTTTAAAATCAACTGGAGGTAGTTCAACAAACAAAAATGATGAAAAGTTTAGGGAAATAATAGCTGAGAGAAGGTAATGAGGGCTGGGCATGTTCATGCAGAGGATAGCACAACTGAGGAGAGAAATTACCACTTATCACAAAATGTAAAGGAATGTTACAGAGCAGGCCAGAATCATTTAATTTTGTCAGTAATCAATGACAGAATGAGAAATGATGTATGGTGGGGAAAGTATTTTTTTAAATTAAACACTAAGAAACTGTTTTTACCAATAAGCAATAAGACAATGCAGGGAGGCATGTTTTGTAATCACTGTCATTGAAAATGCTCAGGTCTAGGCTTGATATCTATCAAGGATGCTATCAGGATAATGATAATTTTCCTGGTATTAGAAGGAAAAAATGTAGTAGCCTATTAGTTTCCTTCAACCCAAGTAATTACACGATTTGTTTGCATACGATATTTGCAAATAAAATACACTTAATGCTGTGTTTTTTGTTGTTCATTTTTGGGGTTTTTTAAAGTGAAGACTTGACAGATCCTCTGCTTTTGTGCCAGGAATTCTGCAGGCGTATTTACTGTCTTTTAAAATGAGTTACTATGTTATTACCTTAGGATCCAATCTAAATAAAAGCACAGGAATGAGAGAAACATTAATGTATTTGATGCTGTGAAGTTATCAGAGAGAAATATGAAATCATAAGTAAAATTTTCAGATTCTCATTTCATCTTTTGAAGCATGTGATATGAAAGCACCGTATAGCATATAATCTCTTCTCTGCTGTATCACTGAAACAGGATAAAATGCAATAAAATCTTTATTGAGGACATTGCTTCATTGGGAAGTTAAATATTTGCCTAATTTTAAGAATACGATCCATGAAAATTCTTACAACTAGGCAGGTACACAAGAATTTTGGCTGATTAGTTATAAATTTCTGAATACAGGTTTCTGGTATCCACATTAGAAGCATCTTGGGTTTTTTACAAGTTTAGGGATTTAATTTTCTAGTATTTCCAATAATATGCAAAATAAATGAATGTGTTCATTTTCTTATAGTCGCTGAAATCAGAAAGAGTCTTCCCTCTGCTTTCAGGAGATTTTGAAATAAACCTGTTCTGTGTGAAGGGTGCCAAGAGTTTGTACATGGCCTAGAGACAGTAGCATGATCATGGCCTGCATTTGGGATTGGTAAAAATCATCTTAGGAAAGCTAGGAAATGTTCTGTAATTGAAGTTGCCTGTATTTTAGTATTTTAGCTGAAAATATCTCTTGGAAAAGAGGGAATTATTTAAATCTCATTCTGAAAATGGGAAAATTGGGGAAAATGTGAACAACTACCAGTTTCTCACTGATGGTACTGAGACTGCTGTTACACCTGGCAAAAGGTTGTGTTTTGCACATCGTGCTTGGATTTTGGTAGGTAATAAACAGAGTTGCTGGTTTTCCTTACCTTAGTGCAGAACACTTGAACTTTTTTGTTTTGTGTGCTGTCCTTGAAACCTGATGTTGTTTTAAAACTTTGACTTTTGCCATTTCAGAATGGAATGGAGTCGTACTTAAGCCTTTTAGATGGATTATTTATTGGTCTTACTATGTGATAACGTTTATAAATGGCAGTTTCACAAATAATTAGGCATTGGAACAAAAGCCCATCAGGCTCTGACATCTGTTGCACATAACGCCCATAAAGCTGTATTTAATCAAATAAGTTAGCATAAAACCTGAATTTATTTATTAAAATATTTTGTTGAAAGAATCCCATTGAGATGCAATGTGTCATTTCCAAGGGTATCCTGGGATACTGGCCAAGATACGACACTTAAGGAATGTTATTGAGAGCAGCATGCTTTGATGTCTCATTTATTTTGCAGTTAAATTTTCTTTTTCTTTTTTCCTTTGTTACATGAAAATAGGTTGCTGAGAGAATTGTTTATTCCAAAGAAGTTGTCCTGATGATATTCTCTGGTTGGCAATACAAATTGCTACTTTACCAGTAGATATAAATTGTGTTTTAAAAGTGCATGTATATGGGTTTATTACCACTTCTTAGTTCATTTTTACGCTGGTCTGATGATTAACCAAACATATGCTTCCTGCTTTATGGTGTCATGAACAACTTCCTGCTGCAGTTCAGTTTACTGAAACCAATTTTCCTTTTGATTTTTTCCAAAGTTACATTTATTTTCTTAAGCATCCATGGCTCACCACTTTTTACTGGGTTTATTCAGTATTAAATATTTACGTTGTATTGGAGAAAGCATTCAAATTTCATCAGAATACAGAAGTCTTTTAGACATCTCTAATTATCTATTACCAAATCCACTTTATCTGTGATTAGTATGAAAGCGTGAATGTTTTTGTCAGGAGCTTATAGCTTTGCTTTTGTAATAGGCTGCATTTTAAGCAGCCAATTGGATTGGTGTTGGCCTTTGAAAGATGCAAAATGCTTTGAAGGAAGACTTAAATGAACCAGTAAAGATTGTGCAAGCACACACATTTAATCTCAGGACTATCTGCATTATAGTTAAAGCTCTGGGAAACTGAGGGAATGGCTCTGGAGAATAATCAAAGGGTACAGCTTTATTGCATCTCTGTTCTGAAAACGAAGGGGCTGTTTTCTCTGGCTTAAGGACCTGGGTGCTGTGCTGATAAAAGGAAGAACACAGCGCTTTAGACACCACATTAGAAGTTTTCAGGATGTGTCCAGCTGTGAAATGGATGGTTAATTTGAATACAGAAGTAGCACAGGGGCTACATACAATTTTTTCTTATGGATATCAAAAGTAATTTTGAAATAAGACAAAGTAGGCCCTCCTGAAGGTTGACTCCTCCCAAAGAATTGCTTTTAAGTGTTGGCTCTCAGACAAGTTTAGGTGGTTTTTGATTATCACTTTAAAATTGAAAGCACAGTCACTTTATATTCGGACAGGAAAAGGACACGTGTTGACAAACGTGAACACAGTTGTGTGGAGACCTCACAGCACCTTCCAGGATCTGAAGGGGGCCCAGAGAGAAACCAGAGAGAGACTCTCCATCAGGAACTGTAGGGACAGGACGAGGAGTAATAGGTACAGATTGAAAGAGGGAAAGTTTAGGTTAGATATTAGGAAGAAATTTTTTTACTGTGAGGGTGGTGAGACACTGGAACAGGTCGCCCAGGAGGTTGTGGATGCCCCAACTCTGGAAGTGTTCAAAGCCAGGTTGGATAATACCTTGAGCAACCTGGTCTGGTGGGAGGTGTCCCTGCCCATGGCAGAGGGGGTTGGGAGTAGAGGATCTTTAAGGTCCATTCCAATCCCTTAGTATTTTATGAACATACTTTAATCCTGATATGGGGTGTTTCTCAAACATAATATTTTAAGAAGACTAGATGGAATAATGGTTTTGACGTGGAAAACTATGAAAATCAATTTGTCAACCCTCTACAAACAAAGAAAGCCAAATTCGTATAAGTTCAAGAAAAAAAGTTTATACTTCAAAGCTAAAACAATTATGGGACTCCTAAATTATTTATTTATATATTTTCTTACTAACTTTTCATCTAGTGTGATTCGTAAATCTTGACATTTTCTCCTTTATGAGCTATGTGGGCAAAAATATGAAATGTATGTTTTATATTCACATGCTCTCCAGCAGAGATGAATACATCTCCAAATACTTCTGTGGTTGCACACTACATTTGATTATTTTCTTCTGATTGTATCAAAGGGATTTTTAAAACCAAATATCTGTTGAGAGTCAAGGGGACTGATTAAATCACTTACTTGCTTTTATTCCTGCATGCCGTTTTTGTGTCTCCTTTTGGAATCTGCTATTTCTTTTTCTTTGTCTCTTTGAGAATGATAACTGAAATACTGCAGGCTCTGTATTAGTGGTATTGAAGGGGCTTTGATAATTTGGTTTGGTTTGTTTGTTGTGGTTTTTTAAAAATCATACATCATTAGTTCCTAAAGTCTCCCCCATGGAGATGAGATTATTGTTTGTAGGCAGCACTTACCAGTATTACAGGCTTTAAACTAATTTTGAGATACTTTTTAACCTTTAAAAGTAGGTGAAAGTGGCTGAGGTTAATAGCTGAGAAGTCCTGGCTTTCAATGTTAATGTAATTTTTTTTTAGGTGCTTTCTCTTCCATTATTCATTTCTGATCACAATTTGTGTGTGTCACACATATACCCATGCTTGACACAAGCAGCTCCTGAGTTGCTCTTACAAGGATTTGAGAAAGGTCAATTTCTTTGCCTGTGTTACCTCATCAATTACTTAACGTATTAGTATTTTAGTTATTAGTACAAGATTGTCATCAAAAGTCCTCATCTTCGGCCTTGAGAGTCTTAGCTCACTGACAGAAGTACAGGGGAGTCTTGTCCTTGTCTTTGCTATTGCTATACTGTGAGGGTTTTCTAAAACTATTTTTTGGTTTTACAAGTTCACATTTTTAAAGTCAGCGTTCAGGTCACATCTAAGAATAAAGAAAGACTGAATCAATCTTGACTTACTAAAGGATTTTGAAAGTTTGTCTCATGAAAAGCGATTATTAAGTGTCAGCAGTTGCATGGCGATTAACTATAGCCCAGGTTAACAACTGTCAAATCATGAACAGATCACCAAATTGATGACTAGAAGGCGAAATTCCATGACCACCTGAAAAAAAAAAACTATAACAAAAAGCAAAAAACAAAAGCAAACAAAAAAAAAACCACCAAAAAAAACCCACCAAAAAAAAAAAAAAACAACAAAGCCCCCGAATCCCCAAAACCTTCCGTCAAGTATTACAGCTCTAGAAGTGCACGTTTAAGAAGCTGTGGCAAAGTTCATTTGCTGGTCTCAATTGCTGGGATGTATTTCATAAGAATTAACTTTGCATGGTCCATATGTGTGTGTGCACATTTTAACAGGATGTCAGTTTTCATCTGTCCCCTACCTTGGAACTGCTGCATGTCTTGCATTGCTCCATGAAACTCCAACTTCCTTTCTCGGGTTTGAGAGTGTGAAGTTGTAGTATTTCTAACGAAATGTCTGCTGAGCTGGAATATCACAAAGCATCAGGTACTGTGATTTCAGTAAATACAGAGCTGAACTGTGTTGTGGGAAGGAAAAACGTGGAAGTAGTTTTCTATGGCACACAATGGAGTCATTTTCTGAACTCTCCTAAGAGGTGTTTTCAGTTGTAAAGGTTGTATTCAGGTGGATATTTTCACTTTTGATGAGAGTCTTAAAGGTGGAGGAGGAATTAGGGTTCTGCACTCTTATGTTGCAGTATCCTTGGGTCAGCTGCCTGTAATTTCTGCACGTTGACTTAGACAGTTTAGGGAAGTCAAATATCCATCAGAAAATCCTAATACTTATTTCAGTCAGGGCTTTTTTGAAGTTTAAATGGTTAAATGCTACGTGAGAGCCTTGGCTGAATAGCTGGAATCCCTTTCAGAAAACATCATGTTATGGGCCAGACACCCTTCAACTGCAAACTTGAGTACAGTAACAGCTTAAGTTAAATGCTCTTCGTATGTGACATTTTAGGTATAGATCTTTCTTAAAATATTTTAAAGCTACTCTGATTGTTCCTATATTTATAGAAAGAGCAATATTCTATGTCATTGCACAGTAAGCTGTTTACACGCATGCTTTCTTTGGGAAAAACTACTGTAATTATAGTAGTGATTTATTTTATGTATAAAGTGAGTGGGAGCTACTGCAGTGGGAAGTTGAGGATGAGGTTGGGCTGAAGGCTGAGTATATCTGTGGTCTTCACCAGCCCCAGGAGGCACTGCACACACCCTGTCATCTCTTAATAAGTTCTTTTTCTGTTTGGTTGTAGTCCCTAATGCAGCCACCGACAGATGAGGAGCCAAGTCTCCTTCACTGGTCAGTGGCATTTGCATTCCTGACCTCTCCTTTTGCACCTCTGATTTCCCTCAGAGTCAGCTGTGGGAGGAATAGCCAGCAAAGATACACACCTGTGGAATATGGTGAAAGTATTCATCTGCCACACAAAATGTATAGATTAGCAGGTCTAAGCTGAGCCAGTATTTCTTTAATGTGGAGGTGTTATAGCTTGTTTTAAGGCATGGATGGAAGCTTGGGATTTATCATGATCCTTTTATATCAGGGTATTCTTTTCCTTTGTAAAATATGTAAAAAAGTGGTCTTGTGCTCCTGTTTGAGACATGGGTGTGTGAAGCCTCTTGCTACATTAGGACCTTTGATATCCATTTTAGATTAAATTCTTGCCTAGGATTACTGCCTTCTTTTAGGAAATGTGGCTGAGCTTTATTTTTCTTTTCTAGTACTTCTGTGT
This sequence comes from Pachycephala philippinensis, assembly GCA_013397055.1. Lineage (NCBI taxonomy): Eukaryota > Metazoa > Chordata > Aves > Passeriformes > Pachycephala > Pachycephala philippinensis. Next base: position 369,818 of record VWZT01014005.1, read on the forward strand.
GTTTTTTCCCAAATGTACAGCTTTGGCTTCATTTCTTTTCTTTTAGTTATCTTTTAGTTGTGAAGATGCTCACAAAAGTCCTTGTGGATGTTTTAATTTTTTATGTTATATGTTTACTCCTCACTTTAAAACTGTGTGTATAATACCCTAAAATAGGTCTGGTTGTAATATTTTGAAGGGAATTGCCTTGAAACATCAAATACCTCTGTAATACCCCATGGTATGGTACCAGTGAAAGATGTATTTGGACCTTGTAATGGATTTGTAGTAGTTCTTTTTGGTAGCCTGTATCACCCGTAAAAATAGCAATCTCAAACTAATTTTTAGTGAATTCTTTGTATGGTGGTTTAACACTCCAGAAAATAAATACTTTCCTTATAGGCCAGACCAAAGATGTGAACCCGCACATTTGTGTCATTATAAGGAAACCCATTGAAAATGTGAGTGAGGCTCCTCCACTTAGCTCATTTGAACTGTCTTGCTCTAACTTTGTGTAATACTCAATTAACTGTCCTGAATGCAGCTTTCAATGGGTTTTCAGAAGTTACAGACCTGGTGACCTGTGGAAATATTTCATGTTATGTTGTTTCTTACGAGCAAAGGAACAGCAAATGACATTCCCAATGTTACACCCCTCCTAAGAAGGTATAATTCTGAACTTTCTCCTTCATGACTCTCCAACCCTGACAGAAAATATTAGAACTTGTGTGTTGTGATTTGTTAAAAAATGTAAATTTCTGTTCAAAATTGTTTGTCAGTCTCTAAGAAAATTAGAAGTAATTAAATAGAAAGTTCTACAGATTTGTGCCACTTCTGTACCCTCTCATCTCAAGATGGTGTGAGAAGCAGACAATTGTAATAACTTGCTGCTACTGCTTTCCAGCTAATTTGATCTTGTTCCTTAATTCTGACAGATTGTTTTTAATTTTCCCATCTGTTCCATAAAAATCTCAAGTGATTGACTCCTAGGAAAAAATAATGTCTAATAGCTGAGCCATTTTTAATGAGTTGGTATGAGTTATTTAATGAGACGTGCTGAAGAAGGCAAGCCAAAGGAAAGATTGGGCCTGGGGTGGTGGATGTAAAGAAAGGTAAAGGGCAACCATCTGCTTCAGGAAGCTTCCACTCATCTCTTCATCAGCAGCTTTAGGCTGCTGCTCTCTCCAGTTTCAGGCAGTGCCCGTGGACAAAGCAACAAAGGTTCAGTAGCAGTAATTCTTTTTCCCCTTTTATTTAGTGCAGAGTCTGCCCTCAGACAGCACTGCTTTGGGGAGAGGAACAGTCATGAAAAGAAAAAAAAAAAAAACAAAAAAACGAATAAAAGAATCATATTTAAGTAACCTTAAAAATATTATGGTCTGTAGTTTAACTTAATTTCTTCCAGCAACCTACAAAAACTCCCAGATATTCCAGAAAGAACCCCAGTGCCAGTAAACAGAGTGAATGTTCTGCTCCAGCCTCTCTGAAGGCTAAAACCTTTGCTTTAAAATTGACTGCAAATGGCATCTCCCGGGGCAGGAAGCCATCAATATGCAGTACAGGTCTTTGAGAATAGCAACCATGAATATAAATGCTAACATCTGGACTTCTCCCTTCTGTTTTGGTTTTTATATATTATTATAATAAACATTAACATTATTTTTAATAATCAGCCGATAGCATTTTCTTTGGCAGCTTGAGACTTCATTATTAAATCAAATAGTGAAAATAAATACACAGTTCTTTTACAAGGAAAGTTGAAAGTTTGACTCAACCCTGCAAATATGCCATTGTGAGTCTAATCTATTGTAGAATTCATAGAATAATGAATTAACGTCTCGATTGCATACAGTGAGGCAGAACAAATGAGAGAATGCTGCCATGGTAATGAGCAAAATATACACTTGGGGTTTTTTTGGCAGTGGGCTACCAACTAAGGAGAAAAACTTTTGTCTTCATTTTTTTAAACTAGTAAAAGCTGAGAGTGTGTTAAGCAAGCAGAGAACATCAGTACTCTAGACATCCAGAGCGTGTCCAAATACTCAGGCTGTCAGGTGTGTCCCCATGACATTTATTGCAAGCAACCAAAGAACCATTGAATGTCACAGTTGAAGTTACTAGTTTAAATTTGTACAAAATTGTACTTGGATGGTGTCTGTTTTGAAACCTGAGCTCAGCAAGGAGCTACAGATAGGAGATGCTCTGTGCTTATACAGAACTCCCTGGCTCTGAATGAGACTAGACTGTGCCTGAGGTTTTGACTATCCTAATTTGAGACTGATATAAGGGGAAAAATGTTTTATCTGTAAGGATTTTTTGCTGTCTAGTACCAATGTTCTTAGACTGGAAGAGAGGGTGGTGGTGGTGTTCCTGTTGGGAAGAAAGAATTGATTGGTGCTTATTTTCATGCCACAAGACAAGTGACTTAATTTTGAGTAAATTTTCATGGGCTTTTGGAACATGACCCATTATCTATCCCTCTAGATGGATTTTGGACAAGGACCTTGTTCTGTTGTGGCTTTAGTAATAAATCTTACATGTATTTATGTAGTTGAGATTAAATTCACAAGATGTAAGTTTAATAATTCTGCATTAAGCCTTCATAAAGCATTGATCTTTTGGTTTTTTATCTTCCTCCTCAGTGTGTCAATCCTGATCTTTAATACTTCTCGGCAGTGCTTTGTTGTGGTGAAGCAGTTCCGCCCAGGTAATCCTCTTTTTTAGATTTACTTTTGCTCTCTAGTGAAGCAAGCTTTTAAGGGTTTAGCAGTTAAAAGTTGGTGCATCTGTGGTGATAAAATCTTTGTTCTATATTCTGTTTCGTTGTATGATAGCCCATCCTTTTCAGTCAGTCAGAATTTCTAACCAGGGAAATTTCCATTACAGATGAAACAAATGATCAGGGTAGCCTTACATTCTGCTTTTGGGCTGGTTATTGTCCTCTTTTGGATGAAATTACAAACAGCTCTACAATGATCATGCAAGAAATTGCTTTAATTTGAAGTTCCTTCTTGACCTACTTGTACGGAAGCACAGTATTTTTGTTTTGTTTTGTCTTAAATATTCTTTTTATTTTTACTGTCTTATTGTGCATTGTATAGTTGGGAATTTAAAATGAGGGAGATTCAGGACTATATGGTTTTTCACTGGTGTGTGGACAGCTTCATTTTACCAGTTATTGTTATGAATTTAGCTTAATATACTTTTTTTTTCTGAGTTTTTGTATCAGTTATTTTAACTCAAAGCAGTATTTACTTTCTGGAAGTTAAAAACAAAATGCATATTCTCTGCATGTTAATTAAAAGATATCACAAGGTATTTCACTGTTGCTAAGAGACCGTTTCAAGACTGCTCGTGGTAGACTTCATAGGAAACTTTCTAGGGCAGTGTCACACTGCCCTTTCTTACTGACAGTGATTACAGCCTGCGCAGGGCTGTGCCGCAGTGTTACACTGACAGTGCATCCTTCTCATGAAGTGCTAATGGCCTTGTAGAAAGTGTTTGGTTATTTGTTCATCACTAATCCACTGCCTTTTATTTGCCAGTGAATAACGGGTTCCTGTAGCTGTTGCTCTCTTTGAGGCAGTTTTGGGGAGAAGCCTTCATATGTGTGCATACATACATATATATATACGTGCTGAGCAGCAACACATTCGTTGCATTATCTGTATGGAAGTGTCAAATCAGCCTCTAAAGACTGGACTGTTTCTGGAGTTAAACCTTTCCAGAGGCTGGAGCTGCTCAGACACCTGGCCTTAGGCACAGTGGTCAGTCAAACACCCCACAGCAGTTCAGTGATCACAACCATGCCCTGACATTACTCACGTCCCTATATTTATAATTATCTCTCCATTCCATGGTTATTGTCTGCCCTGGTGCCTGTTCCACAAAGCAAAGACAAAGGCTGAGGCTTTTCTCACTGCCGGATCCTACCAGGGTCCCCCCAGGAAGGCGATCGCTCGTTGCTGTGAGTGAACAGCTGCCTCTCTCTGCAGGCACGTCCCCTGCACGTGTGCTGCTGCCATGTGTGCTCGCCTTTCCCTAGGCTCTGCTGTCAGAGCAGCTTTTCCCACTGATGTCTGTGCTGCTTGTAAAGGCACTCATCCCTCGCTGCCCGGACATTCCCACCCCATTCCCTTTGGCAGCCCTTATGCAGCCACAGCAGAATGGCTGCAAACAGGAGGTTTTGAGGATCAGGCAGCTGAAGGAGTTCATGCTGACTTGAGGGGTGGCAGGAGCACACAACCAGTGAGGCAAACAGTGTGCTCTGGGCTTAGGTCATCCTGAATGATCATGAAATCACACATTTGGGAGGAGCAGAGAGAAGAAAGTTAAACATGTATCTCTGTATATGTTCCTCACCCATATTTGCGAAGGTATTGGTCAATGCTTATTTTGGTAGGCAGTTGACCACACATTTTCAAATATAATAAAATTATATATTCCCGGGAAGGGCTGGAATTAGGACCTATGAACATATACTCTGGTTTATTCACTGTAAGTATCATGGCCTTTCAATGGATTGTGATGTTTGTTTTTCCACTGACTTAAAATAAACAGTATCAAAGATTTGAATCATAAGCCATGTTCTGTTTCAGGACGTATGAAACACCAGTGCAGTCAGAAGTTTAGAGAGGAGCCAGCACCTTCCCCAGACAGCCAAACCCCACTGGCTCCTTCGTCCCTGCTGTTGTTTCCTTCTGTTCAGGGGTAGCAAACAAGTCCCTGTATGTGTCACCTACAAAGGCTGCTTTGAATAACAGTTGTGATCTTATTTGCTCAGTTTGGTTGAGCCATCTATCCTTTGTGCCACCTTGCAGAAGGGAAGGTGAGAACATCAATTCTACTGGAGTTTCCACTCTGAGGCTTCTTACAGCTGAGTGGCTCCAGGGTAATTAGTCCAGATGTGGATTCCACTACTTCCTTGGGAAGCATTTTCCATTGCCTGACAACCCTTTCTGTTGTCGTTCTTCCTGATGTGCAACCAGAAGCTGCTCTGGCACAGGTTGATTCCTCACCATGCTGCCACTCATGGCTGTGTCCATCTGGTGATGGAGGAGGCTGCCCAGCAATGAGGAAGTGGCAGTTCCTGGCCAAGGAGGCATCAGAAGACAAGGGAACAATGGAGATGGGACAAGTGGGTGGGTGACTGTGCTGGAGCTTCTGGATTCTGCTTTCCGGACTCTGTGGATTTGCAGTAAGATGACAACCTGTGATGAGGAAGAGGAGAGGTTTCCCTCTGAAGAGTGTGCCTTAGCCAGTAGGTCACACACTGCTTTTCCATCCAGTTCTTTATCACCCAGTGCATCACTTGTGCAGTCAGACTTGCACCTTCAAGAGAGGTATGGGAGATTCTCTGTTCCCTGATACTAGCAGGCGGCTTGGCTTTCTAGGCTTTGCTTATCTTAAGAGAGATAAATTGAGTTTGAACCTTTGCAAGCCAGGTGGTATTAAATTCATAATCAGACTCCTTGGTGAATGCTCCAATATTTGGGCTCTTACAGAAGTGGCTGGTACTGCTTCTTTTCTTCCTATCTACAGAGAAAAGCTGTTCCTGGGCTTGAAGTGTGGGCATATCACAGGACTTTGCTCTGAAGAGGACTGCTGGATTAGGTCCTTCTGGGAATGCAGGTTTTGATCTATGTGGAGCCCAGTTGTGCTGAGGGAGAAGGAGAATGGCAGGTGCCTGATGGAATGACAGGATGGGTTTCAGGGATACAAAAGACTTTTAACACTCTTAGGTCACATATTTCATCTTTCTGAACCCCACACTCTTACCTGCATTCTGTTTTAATGCCCAAAGCCTTTAATGGGATGCATGTGCTGTTCCTTTTTTAATTATCTGATACGGGTATGTCAGTGCTAAAAAAGAAATAAAACTTTCAGAGGATTTGGCTCGTCTCAGAGAAATCTTGGATGTGGTTGTCATTTATGGTAATTTTCCTAGCTTTTAGAAGTTTTTGGAATAATGACAATAGACACCCTTCAAGGAGCTGTCCCTTAGAGCTGGCAGGGAATATTTTTTTTCTGGCTTCATGCTGTGCTTTAAAAAGAAAACTGAGCTCTAAGTCATGTCTCTCAAGTAAGAAATGGAAACTCTTATCTGTACCTGTTTGAATCTCAAAGACCTGGATGTACCTAAGACAAGCAGCTTTGAAAGTTTTAACTTCTGGAGAAAGATTAGATTTTGGATATTGGACTGATCTGGAAATCTCCCTTTCATGCGCTGATCTTGTTATTCTACACTTCCGAGGTGTCAAAACGAGCATTGCAAAAGGAGCCCAGGCACAAATTTCTGGAGTGTAGGCTCTGCCTCAGAGACCAAGTGCTTAAGAAGTCACTGTGGTACTTCACTGTTATGCAACAACATTTCTCTAGAGACCTTTTTTTAAGAAATAAAGCTAAATCCAGTACCTGGAAGGACAAAAAGTTGCCTATTAAACCTGAGTTCTTTTGTATCAATTCTGCAAGATTTAGAATGGGAAATAAAAGAGAAACTGTGTTATGTGTATGTGAAATATGCAGGTAAAATATTTTAATGGAATAAAAATAAGTTCAAAGTTTAAAATAGTTTCATTCAGGGTGGTTTATAACACTCTCTTGGAAACCTTTCATGAAAAGCAAGGGGTTAGAGATAAGGAAATTTCAAGGAAAAAACAAATGGAATTATACCTGTTTATTAAAGTTACAATGATCTGGAGTTGTCTGTCAGTAGGGATTCTTTGTGTGTTGACATCCAGTCCTGCAGTTCTCACTCAGGCAAAATTTCTGTTGACATCAGTGAGAGGTTTAACTTAAATGAGGACTAAAATCTGACATTTGCACTTTCTTTACGAGTGCATTACAGTGGCAGCTGTTTGTAGATTAATTCAAGAAGTCTTTTTCAGACTCCACACAGGAATCTGTGCAAGGAACTGTATGTTCAAAAGAGGATTTTTTTTTCCAAACAAACATACATGCTTTTCATACCCTTTCTAAATAACAGCTGAGTTGACAGGCTGAAAGACTCATCATTGTGCGCATGGTACTTTATTGCAACCCAACTTTCCTGCAAGATAACTGCATAGTTTAAATTAAATCCCGATATCCGCATTGCCCAACAAATGGAAGCTGTATGGTGCTTCTGGCACTTAGATTTCTTGGATGGACTAGCTCCCTTTTTCAATTTTTATTTGTTTTAAGGTGTGCATGAATTCATTTCAGATGATGTAAGTACAAATAAGAGTTTAAAGAATAATTTTACGGACACAGCAAGAGAACCTTTGTTCTTTAAAATGCCAGTTTTGTGTGTCATTATTTTAACAGATAACACAGCTGAATTCCTTGTTACTCTCAAGTACTCTCATGGTTGTTAATTTCCAGGCAAAATTTGTCAACCACCCTTTATTCTATTTAATATGAGTAAACTAATATACTGCCCCTTGTTTCTTTTTCTTTTGTGTTTTGGGGGTTTTTTTTAAGCTGTTTACATGTGTGAAGTAGAAAGGCATCATCCTCAAGTCTTTCAGAATGAGGGGAAGGAGAGCTTCGCTTCCCTGGAGAATCCCCTACCTGCTGTGGTTGGAGTGACCTATGAGCTCTGTGCTGGCATTGTGGACAAGCCAGGGCTTTCTTTAGAAGAAATTGCTTGTGAGGAAGTCTTGGAAGAGTGTGGCTATCGTGTTTCTGTTGCAGACCTCAGGAGGATCACTTCTTACAGGTAAAGAGCAGCAAGTTAAAACACTTCGCATTTCATTGTTTCACAGATTGCTGAAGTGGCCTGAATGTTCCCTCTTCCCTTATTTAAGCAGTGTGTTGGAGGAACGTGGACATCTGAAGGTACAAGAAAAGTGTAATTTTTAGCAAGTGAGAGGAGTATTTGCAGAAATGTAAGGAATTATAAATATCATATAATCAATATGATAATTATGGGATTGAATTCCCAGGAAGAATCGTACTATTGTGACTTATTCCAAAGACTGTTAGAACAGGGAAAAGTTGCATTGGGCTCTTCAGAGCAGTTTGTTACAGCACTAGAAAACAGCCCATATTTACCATATTAGGTGTTTTCCATCTCTGATTCTTATTATTCAGATTAACAGTAGAAACTGCCCAAGATGCTCTCTGATTAATCTTTAACATGATTTTGCAGAAGCATGAGAACCTGTGCCATTACATCTCTTCATAATATTTGGTGTGTAATTAAAGCTTCTTTGAATTGGACAATAATTATTGTTATATATGAAGATTTTGCTGATTTGAAAGAGAAGATTATTACATTGTATTTTTGCAGGGTTCCAAATAGTTATTGAAATAGTTTTTAACATGTTTTAAAATATTTATTAGGAGTAAAGGGAAAAATTAACATGTAAGTGGAAAAATACAAAATGTGAGTTGCTGGTGAAAAAAAACCCTCAAGAGAAACTTTGCACACAGCTTTAATCCTATTATATTTCATTCCCAGCTTTTAGTATTGTTATCCAAAATGTATGTATGTTTGTATTTTACAGAGAAAGCAGCAGGTTTTTTACTTTCTTTATTTTACTTGACATCTCCATTGAACTAGGCCCTGTCATTGGTTTTTAATTTGGGAATTGAATACAAATCCACAGCTGTCAATCCTGGCAAATGTTATTTCCTGCTGGATTAACAAGCAGTGCTTCTGTTGAGGGGAGGGGGTGAATCACAGGAGCTGTCTTTTACAACTCATTGAAACCAGATTAAGGGTTTGTTCTGCTGAAAGAAAAAGTGTCTTCCAGATTTATGAGCAAAAGCTGTCTATAGAATTTCATAGGTTGGGTGACACTGACAGGCTGCTGCATGCAGATATATACATATGCATATATACGTATGTATGTGCATACAAATGCAAAACAGGAAAAGCAGAATACAATTTCTATAGCTGTAGAAGGTTGTAGCTTCAGTGTAGAAGTTTGACTCAATGATTTATATCTGCCTAAAACTCTGTGTTGTGGTGTTGATAAATGTCTTTGTATGATACAGGTGGTTGTTCATTCAGTTGCCTTTTTTTTTTTTTTTTAATTGCACTGACTTGTGAAGAGTGTATACAATTGGGATTTTCTTTGTTGAGACCCTTGCAAAGGGCTCGTAATCCTCCATTGTCCGCGTGGACACAGCTTTCTGCCCGTGAAGATCCATGCTGAAGTCAGAAGGGCCTGTATAGTATTTACATTTTCAAATTAATGTGAAAAGTTGAAGCCTCAAAGATGATATTTTACAGGTTTTTTTTGTTTGATTTCCCATGCTCTATATTAGGATTTTATTCTCAATGTTTGGTATTCCTATTAGGAGTGTCCTGTTCTTCCTCCCACCAAGGACTGGCATATCTTTCTGATCCTTGAGGAGTTGATGCAAAGACAGGAAGTAATCGGTTCCCTTATGGTCTCCTAAGGACATTTTTTCTGCAATGGCTATATTGCATATAAGAATTCCTGGGTGTTTTCCAAGTGTAGCAGGTTTTTCCAAATGGTGGATGCTGCTGTTTCATGCTGTGACTGTCAATACAAAGCACAGGCATAAAGCACTGCATTAATGCATGTGCATACCATTACAATTACAATGCATCCTGCACTTGTACTCGTATCTGCCATCCCAGCAATCTGTGTAATCGTTGCTCTGCATTATTTATTGATCCAGTGCCTCAGGTCAGAGTTTTGGGGGGCTCTCTCTAGATGGCTTCTCTTCCAAAGATCAGCCTCAGCTGGGCTGACACCACTTGTGACAAATGTGCACCTGTGCTTTCTCTCAAATCTGATCATTCCGTGGCCTGTCTTGGAGGGTTCTGGTATTCTGTCTTATCTGTCTGTACCATGAGCAACTTTTCCCTCATGTCTTGCCTAAATTTCCCTTTCTTTACTTCAAGACTGACACTTACTACTCTGTCCCCAGTGGACATGAAGTACTTCTGCACCTTCCACCTATTTGTTAAAACACGTTCCCTTTATTTTATTTTTGCCTGTGCAAAACTATTTTAGTTGATTTAGTCTTTCCCTTTAGATCATGTTTTCTAGATATCTGATCATTCCTTCTGCTGTCCTCTGCCTTCTCTCCATCTGGTCTGCGTATTTCTTAAAAACTTAGTGCCCAAAGTGGAGCACAGTACTTCAGTGGGGGCTTTCCTAGATAGAGTGGAAGCATTATCTCCCCTGGTCTCACAGATCATTCTTTATACACTGGAGTTTGTTGTTTGCCTTTTTTGCAGAGGCATTACATTACTGATATAATTTATCTTCCACAATGCTTCCCCTATCTCAAAGCTAGGAGTTGAACTTGATGATCCTTGTGGGTCCCTTCCAACTCAGAATATTCTGTGATTCTGCATTGTCATTCACCTCCTGTCTGTATTCTTTGATATGAAAGCAGGGAGTTGTCTTGTATTCCTAATGATACCCCTTTCTGGAATCATGGTTATAAGAAGGAGATTGACTGCCTGAAATAAAAGCAGGAGTTGAGTTAGACCTGACAGAAGGACATGAAAAGCTGAAAACACATCAAATGTAAAGGGAGAAATGGTTTTGGCTAGGGGGGGTCAATACAGTTCTGTTCCTGATGGATTAAGAAAGATAGAGCATGGACAATCCATAGGGAGAACTTAGACTATGGGGAAAAATGGAATAGAAAAACCTTGAGTGGAAAAAGAGGAAGAAGAAATGAAGGAACAATGCAGAGAAAAATCATAGGCTGAGAACTAAATGGACCTGGGGAAAGTACATTCATTGTGGTGGAGAAGAATTCTCTGTAAGGAAATGAGGAAAGCACTTAGACTGTATTCAAGTTTGCTCTGTTCTCAAGCACTGGGAACTGTTAAGATTAGAGGTAATCTGAAGATAGCAGGGGTTTTCCTCATTTATTATCAGGGCCTGTGGCAGTGGTTTTGGGGGATTTTTTTTAGTGTTTCTCAGCTAACCTGGAAAGTGTGAGCCCAGTACTGCCACAGGTGATTCATACACATGCAGGTAACCCACTGGACCCCATTATTAAGCTCTGTCGAAGCTCCAGTGACTTTAATATTCATCACATAGAAGTCAGGCACTGAATTAAGCAGATCTCAGTCTTAATTACCTTGAATGATCCACAGAGGAGCTGCAGAGTCAATGAGGAATCAGGAAAGAAGCCAGGAGTTGGGGAATTTACACCATTTGAATAAGAATCTTTGGAACAAATTGTTCCAGCAGCAGGAGGACAGTATGGTGTGGGTGAATTAAGGAGGCTGGATTGGGGGCAGATAACAAGAAACACAAACATATTTAGAGGGACTTGACTGGAGGAGGACAGAGGAATCACACTTCGATAAATCAGAAATATCTGTTCCTATTATAGAAAAATGCCAGACAGGAGGTGAATTGAAATGCAGATGGTTCATGTTGCTGTGTAGACAGAGGAGGGATCATTCTGAAAAGAACCTGTATTGTTTGCAGCCTGTGTGGTGAGTTTCTTCTCATCATCGCTGCACAAATTTCTACTTCTTTGCTTGGCATTCAGTACCTTCATTTTGGTATTGCAGGAAGTTTGGTTTAAATTATGGCAGCAGCTAATTCACTTTTGGAGGCTTCCAGAAAGTTTTGGTGGCTCCTGGTGTCTTGAGTTCTTGTCAGTTGTATGTATGGCATCAGTCAAAAATAGCATAGGTGGTAGATGTGAGGGGTGTAAAGGAATCACTTTGCTCAATAATAAAATAACAAAAAGAAGCTAATCCTGTGCAGCATAATTATAAACTGAGGGCTCATGTAGGTTGAAGGGTGCTAGTTAAATTGTCCATTTGTATAAGCTCTAAAAGAAATCTGTGACCTTCCCTTAATGTTTGGGGATTTTTTTCACAAATGCAAAACTTTTTAGGTGAACAACTTACCTTGAACTTACTCATAAATCAGATATAACAATTTTTCTATGTGTCATGGTATCCCAGCAGTTTTCAGGTTGAATCCCATGTGCTGAAATTCATCTGTGAGTCAGTTTCTTAGGCTGAAGTACTTCCAGCTATCTTCCTTGAGATTTGTTTTCCTACAAGACAGGGGCAGGGAAATAAGTTGTTGTTGTTGATGATGATGATGTTGTTATTGCTATTGCAAAGTATTTTCTTTTAGTTCTTGAAAATGTTAGTTTTCTTGAAGAATATTTATAAAATTAATTGGACTTCAGTAACACCTCAGAACATCAGGGTAGAGTTGAACCAGAGTTTCTGGTTCAACTTCCTTTTCCCTTCATTACATCCTTATTTTCTCCCAGAGGCTGTAAAAAGCTCTTGGCTCTGACCTGAATACAATAGGAGCTGTAGGTTCTCAGCCCTGCTGCAAAGAAATCAGATGGATTAGTTTAAAGGGCTGGCTATATTAAAATAGGTACTTACTTTAATCTTCCTGCATTTGATTTTTTTCCCAAAGTGTACAAGAAGAGCATTCAGAGAATTAATATTGGATGCTCCAATTACTGTGCCATGGCTTTTAGCCTCTGTGCAATGAGGTAAAAATGGTTTGTATTCACAGCTTTTTCTGTAGAAGGAATAATAGCCCTGAAAATGTTGGAGTACATTGTAATTAGAAAGATCACCTGCTAGTACACCTGTTGGGGGATAGCATAATGTAATATAATTTTATGTTAATTACTTCTGTGCTTTTTTCCCTGCACCTGCTGCTTATAATGTCAGAACTGTACAAAGGTCCTAAGAAGTGACAATAGGAGCTGCATGTCACTGATCATCAGTTTACATGTTGCATGCCCAACTGGATCTTGATTTAAGCATAAATAACAGAGATTTGTGTCACATTTATTTGTAAACATGAATTATGTATTCACTCTATACCCAAATTCTGCATCCAGATGGCTTCTGTCTTATAAAAGGATATGTTGCTTTCAGGAATTTGCACATTAACTATGTAAGATTAAAACAACAAAAAAAAGATATATTTCTGTGTTGATAGGAATGTTGATTGTTTATAGATTGTGTATTTATTTAATATTAGCACATTACGAGAAATTTAGCTTTTAATTGCTGTCTATCAGAAATCTGAACTAAAGTAGTAAGTCTTCACACGGATAAGTCAATTTATTTCTTCCCTATGTTGCAGCAGAGGAGTAGAGTATAAAATATTGTTTCTTTTCCCATACATGCTTGTTTCTTCAAATTAAAAGTGTAATATTTACGAACATGATACTTATGAATGAGATAATTGGTTGGCATAGGCGAGCACCCAGACATGAGAAAAAGGCAAAGCTATTCTGAAACACAAGCTTTGAATTTTGACCCTGATTACCAACGTGTTCGTATGTGGACATGCACACGTGTGTGCACGCTCAGTGTGAAGAAAAAACTTACTGACTGTTGGCAAACTCAATCTCATTTGTGGCTTCAGACACTACTGAACCTTTATTTTAAGCCATAAGATACTGTTTCTCCACTTCTGATAAAAAAAGTATGTACTGTATCTCTATGCTTGTGAACTTAGGTAGGACAAGTGAAAAGTCCCATTTTGTGAGCTCGATTTCACGTGCTGTGTATTTCCTCATGCATTTGGTAAAAGAGAAGAGTTAAACAAAGGCTTTTTGGTAGCTGCTACTGCCGTATTTCAAAAACAGATTGGAGTGACAATCTGTCTCCTGTGTTTCCCCTGGTCTGAGAAGGAAGTAGATGGAAATACTGTAATTAAAACCTGGTGCTGCCAGCCAGTCCCACCCCTGGGCGGGAGGTGAGAAGTGCTTCACAGTCACTGCAGAAGCTCCTTCTCTGGTGTGGTGTTGCGTGAAAGTGTGTTGCCCGAGGCTTTAAAAGCCATAGCATGATGTAATCTCACTGTTTGAGTGTTTTATTCAAAATGAAATACGGGAAGGCAGCATACAATCTTGTTTTGATGTGTTAAACTTACATATAAGTTACTACTGTGATGAAAACCATACGACGTTGGTATCCGTGCTTTGACATGCTTACATTCCTAGACTTGCTGTTGTCAAAGGTAATGGAGGTTTCCAACTGTCTGAAGCAATGCAGAAAGTTTAGTGCTAATAGAGTTTTGGGGTTTAAAATCTCTCTGTTGAAATTACAGGGCTTGTGAGCTTAAGCCCTAATGACTTGACAAGGAGTATTTGTCAGCCGTGTAGCTGTTAATTGGAACGACCATAAACTCCTCGGAGGAAACTGATCCTCACGATAAAGAGGCAAGGAAAACCGAGCTGTGTTTTGTGCAGATCATTTGCATTTGTCCCACAGAGGCCAATAAGTCAAGCACCGTGCAGACACATCAGAATACAGCTGGAACAGTCAGCTAGGTCAAGCCAGGCTTAGTAGGTCTGGGTCAGTGTGAGCCGTGATGTGCCGGGTTTGGGCAGCACGCTGCTAAACCCTGGACTGACACTGAAGCCTGAAGTCTCACCCTGGGCTGGTGCTGGGTTCAGACCTGCTCACCCTCCCCCCAGCCAAGCCTCTCCTGTCCCAGGAAGGCACCTTTATCAGGAAGGTGGCTTTCCCAGGGTGAAACTCATCACTTGCAGCTCGGGTGTGCTGACCCCTGTGATTTCCACAGATGCAAAGCTAATGAATATAGCTGTAATCTGTTAATAGGTGACTCATTTCAGACCATGGCAAAAGTGTTTATTTGTAGTGGGAAATACTGGGGTAAGGAAAGGATATGTCACAGATGTGGGATAGAGGAAGATGGTAGCAGAAAGAGGAGTATAAACATGAGTAAAGGCACATCAAAATTCCTTAAACATCATACTCAGAAAGTGCAGGTAATTATGAAAAAGCGTAGGAAATTCCTAGTGACAGATAAACCTGAAAGCACACAGCAAACATATTTCCTGTAGCCTATTCACCAGTCAGACCCACCTTCTCCCTCTCTGCTCTCTTCCTCCTCTGCCCCAGTACCCAAAATCATTAAGATTTTCAATGTTTTGCAAGGTTATATGGAAAAACACTTTATTACTTCAACCAGAACAGCTTCAAAGCAACAAACCTAACTTTTGATTTCTATAAAAGCCAAAGGTACTAAGACAGACAAAATGTGAATAGCATTGATTTTTGTGCAATTTTCTAAGGACAAGCAGGATACATTAGCAGTCTGGAAATGTCGTGAAAGACAGCAGTAAGCAATACTGGAGAATATTTAATTTAGTAAAGGGCAGTCCATGTGGATCTATGCAAAAATGATCAACTGGCAGTGTAAGCCAGAGCATTTAGAGAATGAAATATCAAGTGAAAAAAGGTAAGAGATTTGCCTCTTTTAAGAGTTAAAGGATATTTGTGTGTCTTTCAACTTCTTTCTGAAACCATTGAAATGGTCTTTTAGAATCATAGACTAATGGAATATACTGAGTTGGAAGGGACCTACATGGATCATCGAGTACAACTCCTGACCCTGCGCAGGACACTCCAAGGGTCACACCGTGTGCCTGAGAGCATTGTCCAAAGGCTTGAGCTCTGTCAGCCTTGGGGCTGTGACCACTGCCCTGGGGAGCTGTTCCAGTGCCCAAACATCCTCTGGGTGAAGAAAATTTTTCTAGTATCCAGCCTAAACCTCTCCTGACTCAGTTTGATGCTGTCTCCTTGGGTCCTGTCACTGTCTACGAGAGTGAAGAGATCACTGTCCTTCTGCTGCCCCTCGTGAGGATGTTGAAGACCCCATTGAGGTTTCCCGTCAGTCTCCTCTTCTCCAGGCTCAACAGACCAAGTGACCTGAGCTGCTCCTCACAAGGATTCCCCACCAGACCCTTCACCATCTTGTGGCCTCCTCTGGATGCTCTCTAATAGCTCAACATCTTCTTGCTTGTGGCACCCAAAGCTGCCCCCAGCACTCGAGGTGAGGCCACCCCAGTGCAGAGCAGAGGGGACAATCCCCTCCCTTGCCCAGCTGGTGATGCTGTGCCTGATGCCCCCCAGGACAGGGATGTCCCTCCTGGCTGCCAGGGCACTGCTGGCTCACGTTCAACTTGCCATTGACCAGGAACTCCCTTTCCACAGTGCTGCTCTCCAGCCTCTCATTCCCCAGTGTGTCCATACATTCAGGATTGCCCCATTCCAGGTGCAGAATCCAGCACTTGGCCTTGTTAAATTTTGTATGGTTGGTGATTGGTGACTTTTAATTTGTTGAGGTCTCTCTGCAGGGCAGCTCCACTCTTGGGGGAGTTAACAGCTCCTCCCAGTTTAGTATCATCAGATTGGGAGGAACTGTCCACTCCCTTGAGAGAGATTAGTTAGACAACAAATTAAAGCAGTGAATATGTTTATAAATAATGTCCTGCAACAGTCTGCAAAGTCACTATCTAAATAGTGAAGGGATTCTAGGTAGGCTTAGAAATGTTAGATTTGCTCGTTTGGGGAGAAAAGAGTAGAACAGAATGTCATGAGTATTAATACCAGCATTCTTTAATTTTATTTATAGCTCATTTGGAAGTTTTTATTACTTTGTAACTAATATCTTGTGGCAAAGTTGCACCAGAGAAGAGTAAGTTAGGTAAGCAAGTGAGAATGATCATGTGGGTGTGTCCTCCGTTGAACATGTATTGTTACAACTTTTGTTGGTTTGTGTGGCTAATTATATACCAACAGATGCGAAGAAATGCCGTTACTTTGGGCATCATAACAAAAGAAAGACACTGATGTCCAGGACTTTCGTCTTTTCAAGTATATTCAGTGTAGTGGCTACTCTTGATTTATTTAGTTCATAAGAAGAGAGTATCATATGAGTAAGTACAATGAAATAACACCATATGGAAATCACTCCCTGCTATTTGAGCTGTGGTGGCAAGAACCTGAATCTTACAGTGTAGCACCTTGGAAATTGGTTTTCCTTTACTTCAGAGAAAAGATGTGTGAACTCCTGATATCTGCAGCTGTAGTTTTTCATAAGTAAATGGTCACAGGTGCTATAGAAGGAGATTATGCTGTAAATAATCAAGCCAGAACTTCTCATAGAAGGGTTTCTTAAATAAAGTCTCTGTTTTTTTATATAACCTTTAAAAAAATATCAAGTAGACATGGAAATATTCAGGTTAGGATCATTTTCATTCTCCAGGTGGGGCACCCCAGATGAAGATGTCAGACTTGACACTCATCATAAATAACGGGACATTAAATATATTATACACAGTCCTGTGTTTTTCATGGAGCCTGTGACGACCAGCAAACTCCATTCTTTGTCTTGCAAATTTTACAGCTGGTTAAAATGTGTATCAAAAACCCCAGTCCTGACGCTGGAACAAAGTGATGAGCACAGAATGAGAGAGGTCCAATATCAGCCTTCAGAGTTCCTGAAAATAGCAAAGATGGTTAAGTTTCTTTTCATAGATACACAGGAATGATCCTGGAGGGGTGAAGCATCTTGTCCAAAGTCACAGAATGTATCAGAAGTAATTTTAGGAAAAGTATTCACAGTTCCACTCCCTATTCAGTATTTTTTAAAAGTCTATATTGATGTAAGAAACCAACTTCAATAGTCGCTGTTAGAAACAAACTTCAATAGTCACTATTAATTCCCCAAACAAAATAATTGCCAGTGTTCTTAGAAAATTGAGAGACAAATGATTAATTCCTGCTATGGGGTGTGATGTGTGCTGGATTAACTGAAAGATTTAGTTGACTAATGGTTGGGTAAATCTGGATATACACTCTAAGATCATAACACTGCTACAAATCTGAGAATCCTCTGTATGTGTAATAATATGGAAGCTAATTTTTCATCTTGCCTTAATGCCTCATTCATAGTTTCAGTGAACTTTGGATCCAGATTTAATGTGAAAAGTCGCTTGTAATCATGTGAAATGAAGAAATTGTGATTACAATGTGAATATTTTCTTGGAAGGACTAAATGAGTGGATTATGTACTTATCCCTTATTTAATAATACCTAAATTAAATAGTCCTAAGGAAATAGAGGATTAACAAATAAGAAGTATAATACACAGCAAGCGGTCTAGCTGAAGAAAGACTACATAATCTAAAATATCCTCAACTAAATCCACTGCAGCAAATTTAGCAGGGAGACTGAATTACTTTGGACATGTGCGTGCTTACAGTGGTCCATTTGGGTCAAGGCTAAAGTTCAGGAAGGATAGAGAGCGAGTCTCAGACTGCCTTTCTCTTCTTTACCTATCCAGTCCATGAGTGGAGGACTCCAGCTGTGAATGGACATAATCCTCTTAAGAGTAAAAAATCTAAATATTTGTGTAAAAACAAGCAAACAAATGTAGCACGACAGCACACAGATACACTGGGGAGCTTCTTCCTGTTGTTTGTGCATCTCTGTGACTCATCCTGCACTTCTACTCTCCCCGAGGTCAGCTGAAAGAACTTCTGTTGACTTCAGTGTACGTAGAACAACAGTTCAACAATACAAAATCTTTTTTCTTTTTTATTTTCTCCCAAACTCACATTTTTCCAAAGCTGCAGAATATCTTTGGAGATGGATCTATTTTATATGGAACTGTATTCAAAAGTGTTGGTATTTCTGCATGAAAGTTGCAATCAATTTGTGTCTCAATAATTCTGCCCCAATATATTTCTGTCTTACACGTTAAGGACCCGGGTTTCCATTCCTAGCTCCTTGCTGCCTTCTGTATATCTAAAACAGAGTTTTCTCTCTGCTTTTTTCCAGGTCTGGAGTTGGTTTGACAGGTTCTCAGCAGACATTGTTTTATGCAGAAGTAAATGACCAGATGAAAACCAGTGGAGGAGGTGGCCAGCCAGAAGAAGGAGAGCTGATTGAAGTTGTGGAAATACCTTTAGAAGAATCCATGAAGTTTGCTTATGATGAGACTTTCCCGAAGACAATGGGTGTCATCTTCAGCTTCATGTGGTTCCACAACAACATAGCACCTAAATTACCCAAAAAGTAAAGCACCATGATTTCAGGAAGGCTTTTCTGCTGGTACTGTGCATGCAGAAAGCTGCAAATCTGCCTGCCTCAATCAACTCAACTTCTCACAGAGCAAATCTTTCTTTAAATAAATTTGGAAGTAAAATCTGAATCAAAATCTTTACACAATTTCCATTATTAACAAAACACTTACTGGCATTCCTGGGGCCAGGATTTGACTTGGAGAGGCAAATGTTGGTTCTTGTGCAAAGGTTAAGTGAATGTGTCCAGTTCTCCTTTTTCACAGCATTGTTTTGAAGAGCTGCCCAGGCCCTCAGTGCAGCTGCCTCCAGAGCCTCTCACCGTGGTCTGTACATACTGGCAACCGTGTATTTATTGGCATTTTTGATATTTTTTTGAAGAAAGCAGCAAACCTTAATAGTCACAGGTACAATGTTCCCGAGTTCAGCACAGCTTTCAGAGAGCAGCTTTCTCTGTGGTGTGTGGCTCCTGTGCAGAGGGGGTGTTTGCATTTCTGAACATGCAAACCTTTATTTCATAAGCAAACAGGTCTGTAAATCCTTCTGCTAACGTGTCACTTGGGCAATGGAGCAGCTGTAAGATTATGTGCTCCTGTTTGTTCCCATTACAATGCTGGGCAGCAGTGATGGTGATGGAGGGGTGAAGGATGGGGGCTTCTGCTGGAACACATGCTTCTTTGTTTGCTTTATGGGCAATACTTGATAAATTAGATCAAACTTTGTCCTCTAGAGTGGGACCAGAGAGGCCGAATTCTTTTAATTTGACTATGAGGTGACTAACACAAGGGATTTCTCTGAGGTTTTCTGTGGTCTAAGTTTTCTTATCACCCAAATGGGAGCAATGGGACTTACCCCTCAGATAACACTTCTTGGAATCTAATGATTGGAAGTGCTTTATTGTGATTTTATCATGATCTGTGCAGTTTACGTGGAAGCCTGTGCAACCTGCACAGATGTAAAGAGCAACACAATTTGATTTAATAAAGTGGTCTAATTAGAACGTATAGTACTTGTTCTGTCAGCGTAGTTTGGATGTGGACTGTTTGCCATGTGAAACTATTAAGAGCATGAATGAAAGAGAATCAAGTCTGGCAATTTAATTATGCACTGGGTTATGTTATTCACTGACTTAATCAACGTGCCCACATTATATGTGCCTCCAGGAGTACTGAGGTGCTAAGTGTGTTCAGAAGAGGACTGCAAATATGCAAACTTGAACTTAACAGCTGGAATAAGTGCTGCAGAGGTGTCTAATGGTGTCTAGTGGCTGATTTTAAATCACTGCATATCAAAATAGGTGTATAAATGAAAAAGGTTTTTTAATAAAAGCTTTCAGAATTGCTGCTTGCTGATTCTCTTACTGATAGGGGGGAAAGGTCCCCTTGGAAAGCCACTGAAGGAGCAGCCTCTGTCTGTGGAGTCAGGCTTCTTGTGGAAGTTCAGACACAGCTGTGTTGAGCTGGGCCTGGTCCATGGTGAGTCAAGGGCTGAGTTATTGTGAGAAGCAAATAAATTCTGTCTGTCTGATGTATTTACATTGGAAGGTGTTTTAAGGTGGGGTCTCCACTGCTCTGTCTAGTACAGTGTGTCCTGATTGCTGTTGAGGCCTTTATGAACTACTACAGTCCACAGAATAAATAATGCCTTTATTTCAGGCTGTAGCTACCAAAGTTTCTATTTGATTCCATCAAAATTACTGGTCACACAGCAGCTTGTTATCTGGTTAGTGTCAAGCTAATAAATGTGTGCGTATACATGTCAGGAGCCTTTTCTCTGTATAATGCAGTAATTGGAAAAAATAAAATATTTTGCCCCCTCCAAGGCGCTGTGACTGTGCCTCTTAACGCACCAAACCTCCTCAAGGGCAGTGCCAGGCTTGCCAAAATCTGGCCCCAGCTCCTGCTGCTGGTCGGCAGGAGGTTGTTCATTGCTTCCCAGGGTGGGGGGCTTGCAGGAGGTGTCTGCTGGGGTGACACCGAGGAGCCACCGCCCCCAGAGCAGCACCAGAGGCTTCCCAGGGGTGGGGTGAGAGCTGGGGGTCACTCTGTGGGAAGGGGGGATGCGTGGAGGGGGTGTGGGGAGGGACTCCGCAGGGATGGCAGGGGGGCATCAGTGCTCTGCTTGCTCCGAGGTGGCCTCGCCAATGCAACCTACAGGCTTCAGAGTGTTTCCAGGCAGCTGATACTCGTGGGTAATGGTGATGGAGGGCAGTGGCATGGGCTGGGCAGTCCCTCAGCACTTCTCAATGATCTCGGCAGCCAGACAAGAAGCACTGTCCCCACCTCCCAGTCTGCTCTTCCCCAAGGGTCTACTGGGCACACAAGTACAAACTCCTGGGGGATGCAGTGGCTTCTGAAGCTTTTAGACCCCGAGGGATGCTGGACTCCATCTCTGGCCTCTGCCTCACCATCCCCGCAGTGTGCAATTCTCAAACACACAAAACAGTCACAGCACTACTTTAATTTTCTTCCACAATTTGGGACTTTTCCACAGAAACGGCAGTGTAGTGAAATCTGTGCATAAAGCAGTGGGGGATCTGGTGTTTGAATTTGCAATATTAGATATAAATGTGTCTTCAACCTTTTACTTTTTCCATGTTAATTTTGGTGGGAGTTTTTATAAGCAATTACGAAGGTTTGAAAATATGGGACAAAGGGCTTGACCTTGTTGGGGTTTTTTTTCAAAAGAGTAGATGATTCATATTTATAAAAATAAAGCCAGAACAATTCAGATGTCACTTCACTCGTCAGGGCTCATTTCAGAGATCATAAGTAGAGCAAATCCAATATAGAGCAGCCAAGCCAGGCAAGAAAAAAGTTCTTCTAATGGAATCTTGAAACCACATCTGCATTTTAGATGCATCCTTTGGACGTGCCACCACACATACATCCATGGAGGGTGGACAGTTAGCATAAAGCACAGTCCCCGTTTGCTGCTAATGAATACTGGCTCCAGCCTGCAGAACTCTGATCTGATCTCATCCCACGAACCCCATGAGATCAGCATCTTTTATTGAGTACAATTGAGTGGTCCACATTTATAACACAAGTCTTAGAATCTCTGCTGTCTTTATGATGTGACTTTGAGATGTAGAAATAATCTAATGAACCTGAAGTTATGACTCAGACTTCTAATGAAGCCTGGAGTGATAAAATCTTCAATGCAGTGTCGCTGTCGGGCTCACTATTGGGTGGCAGAAGAGAAGGCACCAGCACCTCGCAAGTCCACGGACCTCGTCTGTTCCTGCTCTTTGTGACCCTATTTGTAAAGTGACTGCAAGCCCTGAGCTACTCCCAGCTCTCACGAGCAGTGATATGATTGAAATATCTTCTCTAGAAGGCTGTCAGTAAATAAGCGAGCTGAATTACCCGCGGGGTGGGTGGGGTGCGGGATTCCCTGGGCGCGGGGATGCTCCCGCGCCGCTGGATGCGCTCCCGGGCCGGCGGCCGCTCGCCTTTCCCCCCTCATTTCCATCGCTCGCCGCCAGCCATAAAAGCGGCGCTCCCGCCTCCCCGCAGGGCCAGGGCCGGGGCCAGGCCAAGGGCAACCGAGATAATTGCTCCTGAAATACACGTGCCGACCGCGCAGGGCGGCCCGCTGGACAAATAGGATTTTTGCTAAATTAGGACAATTGCCGAGCGCGCTCCGTCCCCTCGCCGGGGCTCTATACATAGATGAAAGGCACACCCAGTTGTGCAATCTGTTGCAATGGCACACCTGGTGCTGTCTGCAAGTCTATTCACAACCGTCAGCAGGTGCGACGTGGCCTTTGTGGCCATAAAAGTCCGTCTGGGCCGCCCCTGCTGTGCTCCCCGCGCTCTGGCAGGGGAGGCTGCCGCAGATTAATGCGGTTGTTTGAAGCTGTTGGGAGCCACCGCCTGAAGCTTGGAGAGGCTTCAGGGGGATCAGAGCAAGGCCTGTGCACACGGGATGGATTTGCACCTTCTGTCTTGGTGGAGGTAACAGGCAGGGCGGTGCTGCTGCCTGAGCAGGCACAGGGGACAAGAGCAACCTGATCAGATGGGAGCTGTCCCTGCCCGTGGCAGCGGGTTGGAATCGGGTGATCTGTAAGGTCTCTTCCAACACAATGATTCTGTGATACAGCAGGTTCCCGGTTCTGCTCCCTCAGGAGCTGCCCAGTGGCCCTGGCATCAGGTACCAATGATTTCCCCTCCTTGGGCTCAGCCTCTCCAAAAAAGGGTTTTGCTTGCTTTGCTTTGGGATGCTGCGTCTCACACAGCACGACGTTAAGGTGGAGCTCCGAGACCCCAGCCCCAATCCAGACTTGACTCCAATTTAAGGAAGGATGCCATGGACTTTGAAGTAGGTTTTCAGCAGGAATTTTCATTCCCACTGGGTCACGCAGGATTTTGCTTGATATGAACAAAAAAAGAGATGCTAAAATCCCACCCTGCTGCAAAAGGTACTTCTCAATTTGTCTAATCCTTCAGAGCCACTCTCACTTTTTAATTGGCAATGCATTTTTAACAAGGACTTAAATGCTCTCGAGATGAATCATGAGGGAAGAGAGGAAGAATTCATAGCAGCTAAATGGCCCAGATTTGTGGCGCTTGGAGCTCTCTGGCCTGCCTCAGGACTGGCTTCAGCACATTTCTCCTAATTGGAAATACATAGATACATCTTAAACCCTGCCAACCACGCGCTGTATTGCTCTGCTGCTGAAGTGCTCAATATCCTGTGCTGGCTTCAGTCTCTAATAAAACATTCAAAAGCAGTGACGCTCCTTTTGGACCCTTGGTTACGAGGAAAATGGGCTGGGAATGGGCAATGTGGGAATGTCTGTCAACCATCATCATTAACAGTGGCCCTCGTGCCCCAGCCTCGTTAACAGAAAAATCCCTGGGCTCCTCCTGTGCCCACCTGTGCATCAGTTCTCTGGGTATGGGTTGATTCAACAGTAAGATAAGCATGATTCGATCCTTTTATGGCAGCAAAATGTTGCTGGGAACCCCCTGGGATTGAAGCCCCACCTGTGAGAGCCTGATCCCTCCAAATGATGCCATCTGAGTGCATGTCCATCACACTGTGAACGCAGCCCGGTTTTAACCCTGTTCCCTGGGACTTGTGGAGAGGGGCTTGGATAAAAAAAGATCACTTTGTTAATACCCCTGACAATAATCCCAGAAGGACATCTGACCTGGCCCTAGGTGCCATGGAAACATGTCTGATGAGCCTTAACCCAGTGCTTTGGGGTGTCTGGCACAGCACTGGCCCCATCCACCCCCAGCCCTTTCCAAAGTCCTGAACAGGTGATGGTGGGCACAGAAGATGCTGTGCTCTGTCTGTGGCACAGCCCAGCCACCTCCTCTGAAGCCCCCCCAGGGGCTGTGGGCAGGGGCTGGGGCCATGGGAATCACTGTGCTCCAGTCCCCTCCAGAGCTGCAGCTGCTCCAGCTGCTCCTATGGGCCTGGGGATGGGGACAGGCTTCGGGACCAGAGTCACTAATCGGGTTTCCAATGTGCCTGGCCGCTGGAGGTGGTGGTAAATAAAAGGTGCCTCCATCTCCTGCCCTGCGTGTTGCTCCCTCCAGAGCCCTGCCCTGTTTTGTGGGGAGGGGGTGTTGGGGTAACACTTGCTCGTGCAGCAATTGCTAAAATAACTGTTCAAGGCACAATCACGCTCTTGAGAGCGCTAGAAACAATTTAAGAAATGTTCTTGGGATGCACGGCGGGCGCTGTGCAAACAGCTCCCCGGGGTTTGTGCGAGGGGCCCCGGCCGCGGGCCCGCCCGGCCCCGCAGGAATGCACTCGCACCGATAACCCACACACTCCTTCTCTAACCTCCTTCCTTTGGTCTTTCAGGCTCCCCCCGCTCCCACCCCGGCATTTGGTTGTCCTCCTTTTGCAGTAAAATCAGGACAACAAAACCAGAGTTATTGCAAGCCTATGCCATGCTCTCTCCAGTGCCTCTTTTCTAGTCACTGTGAAAGCGAGAGACTTCAGGAGGACTCCAGCACTCCCCATGGGTCTCCCCAGAGGCAGAACTTGGCTTTTGCTGCTCCACAGATGCCCAGTTTCAGCAGGCTCTCAGTGGAAGCTCGCTGCCCTGGCTGGGTTTGTGCCACAGCCCAAGCACTGCTGACCCCAGAGCTGGAGCGGCAGCAGGGATGCGAAGGCTTGAGTTACAGCAGCCCATCAGCTGCTCATGCACTCGCCAGCCCCACTGCCCTCCTGCTATCAATCATGTGGGAGCCGCAGGGAGGGTTTGCAGCCCAGTTGCTCCCACTGTGGCAGGTTAGCAGGGTGACAGCAGCACAGGGGAGCCCTGAGCCTGCGGGGCCTGAATGCAGCCACTGGAGCTGGGACCTTCCACAGCCACAACAAATGTCCTTGGTCTTTGGGACTGGCATCAGGATCTGTCCCATCTCTTCCTGTCATGGTTGGGGTAGTTGGGAGGCCAGCATCAGGGCAAAGCAGCCAAGATCACATTCAAGGTTTGTGCTTAGTCATGGAAGTGTTTCAGAAAACCCCATTTGCTGCAGTGAGCAACCTTTTGTGTGATATTTATGCAGTATCTGTAAAGAGCAGGGACAGGGGTTTGCAACAGGCTGCCAGGGAAAAAGGGAACAGGGTTAGGCTGGTGCAGGATGTGTATAAACATTGCACGGCCTCAGGCTGGCCTCCAAAGCAGCAAACCACCCTTGACATCCCCAACCATCTGATTCTGTAAGGGTGGGGACTGGCCCATCTGCAGCAGCAGCATCATGCTGAGCAGCTTTTGGGCTGCCCAGAGCCAGAGCAGAACACAGCCAAGCCAGGTACCAGCTTTGTACCCAATGTTCTCTCCTGCTGCATCTTCCCAAACTGCCAGCTTCATTTTTCCAAATGGCTTTATTTTGCCTCTAATGTCTTTGTTCAGGGTAATTTTTTTATTACTATTTTTTTCTTTGTTTTATTGCTCTTCCATGCAACCTGATCCCAGACTCTCAGATGAGCACAGTCAAAATCACACCAATACATCACCATAATCAGATCTGATTGCAGGGGCTCCCTGGGAGCCAAGGCACTGAGCGAGGGCTAACGGGCTTATTGATCACAGCAGAGTGACAGCTCTCTCTAGCACAGGATTTTGCTCCTAGGTGGACTCTAGTATGTACATTTGTTTTTTCTCACTGGCAAAAGCAATGTCTAAATATTCTGCTGTTAATGATACAGGTCTGTTCCTGGTTAATAAATCGGGAAAAAAAAAAGATTGAAGAGAATGTCTTGCCTTCTAAAGCCTCCTGACTGATCCTGATGCCCTGCCCTTTTTCTATCAATCAAGGCTGATTGGCAAAGCTTTTTAATTCAAGTCTCTAAGCAGGATGATCAGCATTTACTTAGCTAGTGTTGATTTCCACTTGACCAGGCTGCTCTGGAGTAAGGTATCACCTTATAGTGCAAACCCTCTTACAAGGGATAAAGAAACTGAGACCACCTCTGTGCTCCTCGTTAATGATCCTCCCGAGCAGCTCTCGGTGTGGGTTGGGGAATGGGGTCCCACAGGAGCTGGGCAGGCTCCCAGTGAGGACCGTGGCTCCGAGGGCAGAGGGCAGAGCACAGGGCACCTCCTGTGGCCCCAGCCCAGCTGTGGTGCTGGCTCGTGGCAGCCCAGCCCCGGCCCCCCCATCCCCAGCGCTGGTTCCAGGCATGGTGCGCAGCCTGGGACTGAGTCCCAGAGCTGCTGCAATATAAAACAAACCTGGCAGCAGGAGCCTGCAGCCTGTGGCACATCCCCCCTGGCTATTTTTAGCTGCTTTTCCAGAGGAACAAGGCTTGTGCAACCTGCCTGCAAGTGCAGGGGCTCTGGCTCCTGCTCACCACGGCACCTCCACCTCTTGGATGGGATAGTTGCTCCTGGATGAGTTTAACAATGCTACTGGAGAGGGCAAGCCCATGGAGCTGCAACACAAGCATCCCATGGAGCTGGACCATGAGCTCTGCCACTCACAGGGTGATAGATTCCTCCCGGTGTTTCTTCTGTCACCTGTACCTGAGCACCCAACCCAGGCTGCCCGGCAAGGAGAGCAGGGAGATGGAAACATGAAATGCAACTGAGCTAACATTTAACAAAATGACTCATTTTTATGGACTGAAGTTGTTTGCTTACAAAACGTTGTTCTGTAAGGTCCTGTTTCTGGACAAGATGGGAGCTGAGAGTGGTGGTTTGGCATTGCAGGGATGGTGCTCCCAGGGTGGGTTTTGCCTCACTGGCTTCATAAAGCACATCCAGAATGTGCATAGAGCACTGCAGAATTTACACAGAGCATTTTTACTTGATACAAAAGAGAGGAACTTTTTTTTCCTCAGGTGCTATATTTAGATCTTTTGTGTGGAATAAGAGTTTGGGTTGTCTCTTCAAGAAAAGTAGAGGCTGCTGAGCCCCTGGGAGCAGGGGAGTCTGGAGCTAAGCAGGACCACTGTAAATGTTTCAGGGGGCTCAGGACCCATTTCCAGCCAAGAATTCCATGGCATGAGGGAGCCTTCAGTGCCTGGGAAAAGCCCACAAGGCTGTTGGGGAAGTAGTCTGATGCCTTGTGGCATGCCCTACTGCTACAACCATGTTCCAGCTGCAAATACCCATCCTATTTGTAGTTCAAAACAAAGCAAAGCTCTTGTCTGCAGGACAGCAATCAAAGGCAGCTTGGGCCGTTTCACAGCCCCTCTTGTTTTGCCAGCAAAGAGCACACACTGTCGTGAGACTCCAGACTGAGCCACAAGGGTGAGATGGGAGTTAACGGGAGCCATCTGTGCAGGGTAGGAACTGTTTCCTTCCCTTTAACCAGTTTTGGGCCAGCTGGGTCATTCTGGGGTATAAAGAAGAGTGCCTGCCTCTTTGTGCCACCTGGAGATGTCAGATCCCATGCAGGAACAGCATCCAATATGGAACAGCTCAACAGTATTCCAGGTCATTAAACCGATGCAGTGCTCTGCCCTCCCACCAGCCATTTGTGTACAGATCACAGGTGCTCTAGATCCAATAAATTCTTCTAAAATTTCTGGAAAGTGAAAAGTTTCTGCTGCCAAACAATAAAAATATTAGACAATTGTTCTAAGCCTCTGTGAACACTGATATTCCTGCTAGGCTACAAAACACGTTATTAAGCACAGAAAGAGTATTGCGCTAATGCTATAAAAGCTATAAAACCAGCCTGAGTTTGAGTACTCAAAAAGCTGCTTATCTGCTCCTTTGGACTAAGAGGACTCAATGCCTTTCAGTTATTAAAAGGGCTGAATTATGTCTCAGTCTAAACTTGGAAGTCAGAGAAGCCACAGACCTCTCCAAGACCTCTGAAGGAAGTGAAGCCATTTAAACCCCAGTTCAGCTTTTCAGAAAGAGCATCCAACTCCAGGAGGGATCCCTCATTTGTTTGCTTGCTTGTTTGTCTCCAACCAAGCTTATTCTCAAGTGATTTGCATTGACACCCAGTATGGACTTGGACTTCTCCAGAGCTTCAAGGAAGGTCCCATTCCAAAGGGCTGTGCTATCCCAGGTGAGAACAGATGGATGTGCAGGGAGGGACTCATCACCAACCCTGTGCTTGACTCCCTCCCATCATCAAGCCACCGAACAGCCTTTTGCAGGGGACATTGTTTTCACCTGAAAATTTGGAGACTGGGAGGCTCAGTCTCCAACCTAATGAGCAACCTAATGCAGCCCTGTAACCTTAGAGGTCTCTGCATCAAAGGCCACGCTTCCACTGGCAAGCTGTGAAGGCTTTGTAAATCAAGTGTGTGTTTGTGGAACACCAGCCCTGGGTAACAGCCAAGGTCCTGAAGGTTAAGGGATTATATGGAAATATAGCAGGCCTCAAGGATACTGGATATATTTTCTATTTGCAGATTTATGTGCCTGTCCTGGCATGTGTTTTTTGTCCTGCATGCAGCATGTGCCCTGGATTTGACACTTTAAATCGAGGAACAAAGGACTGTAACAGTAGAGGGGACTAAATTGAATTGAATTAATTTGTTTATCCTGAAAATCAACATCTGCTCAGACCTATTTCTTTCAACTCCAAAGTTGTCATAACGGAATATTTTGCCTTCTGCTCAGTCTAATTATAGATGCACGAGCCAAAAGCTCTTAATTTTGCTCACAGCCATCACTGGGAGCTTTTCTGCAACACAGATACACCAAGGCTCTTTCTCAAGAAGGTGTTTTCCCCAGGTAGTTGTGTGTTGGTACCCATCTATGGGGATGTTTTTGCACTGAATTCATTGAAAAGTTGCTTTTCAGCACTGATGAAAACAATTACAGGAGAAGACACAGCATCCCAAAGGGTCAGGTCTGCTCAAGCAGGGGTGGGAGGAAGTGCTTGGAGGCACACGGCTCTGTCATCATCACTCTGCAGTGTCCAGGAGGAGATGGACTTGTGCCACAGCACAAAACAGAGCACCCCCCACCTCTGAGGGCCCCAGAAAGGATCATAACTCCACAAGTGTCCATCATGAAAACCTTTCCTCCATCCTCATATCATCATAGAATCCTAGAATGCTTTCTGTTGGAAGGGGGCCTTCACAATCAACCAGTTCCCACTCCCTGCCATGGACAGGGACACCTTCCTCTAGATCAGGCTGCTCCAAGCCCTGTCCAACCTGGCCTTGAACACTTCCAGGGATATGGCATCCACAGATTTTCTTGGCGACTGTGCCAGTGCCTCACCACTCTCACAAGGAAGAATATGCCAGGGTGGCTCCTGCAGGATGGAGGTGCCCAGGCTGGGGCACCCATGGGGCTGGCGAATCCCCCCAGCCCACAGAGACATGGCCACAGGTTCAGTGGCATCAGCTGGAGGAGCCTCAGCCAGGTGCAGCCTTGCCCCCAACACCTTTGACTGCAGCAAGTGTGTGACCTTACCAACCACGGTCGCATTTCTGATCACTTCAATCTATATATCACCTTTTTCTGCCACCTCCTAGAGAAGTCCAGGTATCCCACACTGTAATAATAGAGAACTGTGGTTTCATCCTTTCAGGTTTCATCAATTTTCTAGGAAATATGAGGCATTGCCGCTTCAAAAGATCTCTGAAAGCAGAGGGGAATTTTCAGCTGCTCGCTGATGGAAATTACATGGTTTTATTTGCCAAATCAGGGCCAAAACAGGTTGGATGCAAGTAAATACAGCTCTGATGTTTCCAGAGAAGGGTCTCTGTTGACTAACCCTACATAGAAAGAATGACTTTTCTTTGCCTTGATTGTTTTGGCACAGCTCTGGGTGCAACAGCTTACTAAGAACTGTCAACACCAAAATCCAGATCTGCTATTGAGTAAAATGAGCACTTGCAGAGTTTCCAGGACTTCTGACCACAAACCCCATGAGAAAAAGGACATGGGGATAGAAACGTGAAGAGAAACTACTCTTCCCTCCCTCCAGAGCCATACCTGTCTCTGAGCTCCCTACAGGACCTTTTTCCGGTCAGGAAAACGTCTCCAGCATCTGTCAGTTGTTGCTCTCAGTGCAGTCCTGCCCTGAGGCTCCTCAAGATGTTGTCTGCCTGCCTACTGCTGCTGCTGCTTATCAGCAGCCCTGGCTTGAGGCTACCCCAGCAGTGCATGGCCATTATTTCCTCTGTGGAGTGGCAGAGTTGGGTAAAACAACGTTTGATATTTGCAGCTGGGGATTGCAAAGTAATTAGCTCCCTTATCTTAAGTCATCTTCAGCGCACCAACTGGGGCTTCTTTAAGTAAGGCTCATTTAAAAAGAGCATCATTACCAGCACTGGGCCTCACACCATTTAAAGTTTTTTCAGAGAGGCTTGAGGAGGTGAAGAGTTTTTGCCCTTAAGTCACAGATTTGAGTGGTTTTGTCTCCTTTAGAAATATGGCCTGTAAAACACAGCTGCTGAAAGCAATCCCAGTGCAGGTCTGTATTGGCTTACACAGAGGAGGGGTCAGGATGGATGTTCAACTTCTCTCCATGTGCCTACAGCACCTTCCTTACCTGCTGTCTCTGGATCCTCTGTCAGAGTGGCTGCCTCGGAGGTTTCACCCTTGGATATGATATATTGGACCAGAACTTACAGCAAAAGTTTGGTGTTGCCACTTAAATATAAAGACAACATTAAAAAATAAAATCCCCTAAAAACCAGCCCACCCATTTACAACAGGTAGCTCAGCTGCAGGTTCATCCTCCAGAATCCTTGAAAAGGCACAGGACCCTGAGTGAGAGCAAATGCAGGAGCAGTGCAGATCCTGTAAAATGTGGAATAAGCAGCTGGAGGGCAGTTAGTGCTGTAGTTAACAATACAGCAGATTCTGCCTGGTAAATGGGCACAAGAGACCCAGGACAAAGGGACTTGGGAAACCTCCTTGTTCCTCCAGACACCGGGAAATGCATTTCTCTGACCAGTGCCTGGGTGGTCTGTTCAGCTGGATTTTAAGTTCTAATGAACAAGGATAAAAGGTATGAAGTTGAGCAGGAATGTGCCTGGTGAAACCCTGGCCTATGCCAGACAATCCACAAGTTTTTGTAGGGCCAGGGTTTGGCTCTCTGCCAGCTGGCCTGTGTCTGTGCTCCTGTGTGAGGAGAGTGGCAGTGGCTGGATGTAACTGGTGTGCCCCAAATATCTGCAGGACCTTCTCTGCAAGTGGCACAGGCTTTCTCCAAGATGAAAGGCTGGGGAAACGAAGGTAGCACTAAATCAGTATCCTCTCCCAGAGACTGAGCAGGAATTTGGAGCACTTGAATAGTCCATCCCCAAAGAATCTTTTCCAGGTCTGACTCTGATCCTGGTGCATGCTGAGACAGGACTGTGTGAATTCGTAATCAGTGCTGTAGACATGATTTAAGGCCCTATAATATGTATCTCACTATCACATCACAATGCTTTGCATTGAGGAGCTCCAGCTATTGTGTTTTCGTGCATATAGCCTGCATCTCAGATAACTCACACCACTGTAAAAGAACTGTCCTTTCAAACAAGTCCTCAGCTAATCTGCATCCCCAGATAACCCAGGGGTCATCCCAGAATATCAGTTATGTGTGTGGAACCATGGGGACAGGGTGGCAAGTATCCAGTCTGCTCCTTCCTCGAAGACTCCACCATCCCTTCCTGCTCCCACCTCCTTCCCACAAAATGCCAACTTTTCTGCAGTCCCCATCTCCCTTCCCGTGTGCAGCAGATGTGAGATGGGGCAACAGAGCCAACAGCATCTCAAGCTGCTCACAGCTACCTTCTGGTCCAGTTTTGTTTCTACATGTAACTGGTGCTGGGCACGGTCCATTGCAGGGGCTCCAAGGGACAGTCAGTGTGGTGGCAGCCTGCAGCTGCCAGCAGCGTGTATGGGGAGGGTGGAAAGGTGGGAAAAATCACAAGCTGGGCCCTAAAACTGTGCTGAAAAACTAAACAACTAATTCTTTCTCTATTGCTCGTGTTGCCCTCTCAGAGGTATCTCCATCCAGATGATCTTCCTGAGCCTTTTTTTCTTATTTCCATTCAGAGTGCAGACTGTAAAGCCTTCCTGATTCAAATTTCCACTCCAGCCTGCAGAAGCTTGGCAGAGAAACTGAGCATTTACAGGGATGCTTGCTGCAGCCAGCAGCCTAAAATTAGACTTTTAATGCCACTGCCAGCACCTGAGAGGTGACCTGGTTTTCAGAAGTGGGGGGAAATGTCAAAGCCTGGTCCATGTATGGCTCAATGCTCCATGACAGCAGCTGAGTCTGCAGCTGCTCCAGATCAGCTGCTCACAGCCTGGTCTGTGCCAGTCAGACAGGTCTGCAGCACAGAAACCCAGCTGCCCTCTCCTTAGGGGACCTACCTGCAGAGCTGCATCATCTGTGGCAAATTTATTCACCCACCTTGCCTCCTCCAACTTCTTCTCACTCACAGAAATGTCTGATCATCCCTTTTAAGTTCTGCTGTTGAACAATGGGCTGTGGCATAAGCGTTTATTCTGCTGGTGAAGTAATGGTATCATGTATTTGCAAACATCAGCTCCTGGGCATTTCCCAGGCTATGGGGTCTATTTAAAACCATAAAATGTATTTCAAGATTTCCAAATGAGCCAAAGGAATAGCTCCCTGGGCAGCAGAAGTGATGCTGCTGGGTGTACACAAGGCCAGCCAGCTTTGGCAAGACAGTGACACATAAAACCTCTTTTGTAACAAAACCTGTGAGTGTATCAACCCCTTTGCACATGCTGCACCTTGGGGCCTGTGTTTGGTTTTGACCAAGGTCATCACATGAATTATATCCTCATTGCAGGATTTGTTAGAAAGGTCTTTGAAAGCAGATGGGATTGTGAAACACTCCTTTACTACACCTAATGCATTGCAAATAGCAGTGAAAAAACTGACAGCAGGCTGGAATGCTGAGAAAATTGCTTTGCTAAACTAAAGTGTTTAAAATAAACTTTAATGTTATTGATTTTAACCCGTGTCGGGAAGCTGAAGCAAGAAACATTCTTTCTAGTGTAAATGAGTTCAGCTTCAAGTCTCTGTGAAACTGAAAAAAGCCACAACACAGGGAGTAAGAATTAATCTGTGAAAAACTGGAGATGTGTGAGCACGTCAGGAGAAAATAAACACAGGCTGGGCATCCCTTCCTTGCTCTGGTTTTATTATTTTCTTTCACCAAGAAATACGAGCATCCTGGCTTATACTCTGTGCCCCAGCTGGATGAGGGATGTGGGCAGCCAAAGCCCACTGTCCACTGTCCTTTGGGCAGGGAGAGTTCATGTAAAGCTTGTGCCAGGCAGAGCCAAAGGGTCATTGCCTGTCCTGGAACTGAGCCAGGACCCTTCCAGAAAACGTATTTTGGGGGACATCTCATTTGGTTTCCATTACAAAGCCACCTCCACGTCTTTAAATGCCCCAGGGAGGTGGTGTCCCATGGTTCAGTCACTGAATCTGAGCGGGCACAAGCACGCTCACCCACCAGGGAAGGGCAGTGGGGAAGGGGAGGATGCTGTGATCACATCAAATTGTCTACTCAAGCTGTGAAATGAGAAATCAGCACCCTCTGGAGCAATGCCTGCAGACAGCTGCTGAGCCTCTGGCCTTCATCTCATCCCATCTCATCCCCATCTCGTTGGGGATGTGGGAGTTGTCTTCGCACCACGACAGCGAGGGAGGAACAGCAGCGACAATCTCAGTGGGTGGCTGAGGTGAGTGTGGGGTTGAGGGTTAGACCGAGCTGTGCCAGGGGTTCCCCAGCCCAGGAACAGCCCCGTGCCCCGGCAGGTCCAGCAGCAAACCAGGCGAGGAGGGAGCAGTGCCAGGAGCACTTGAGGGAGGTTCAAACGGCCCTTGGGGAGCAGCAAATGGGCAAAAATGGACAAAAACGGACAAAAACTGGGCAAACAGCGAACGGGCAAATGGGCAAGAATTGGACTAATGGGCAAATGAGTGTGGCACGTGGCCCAGCAGCTGGTGCGGAAGTTTGTAGGACAGTTTATAGGGCAGTTTATAGGACAGTTTGCAGAGCAGTTCACCCAGCAGTTTGAGCAGGCAGGACAAGCAAGAAGGGCTCCTCTCTGACCAACCTGGAGCAGCCAAGAGAGGCAGCAAACAGACTCCTGGTCTGGAAGGATGAGCATGAAGAGCTCCTTTCAGCCCATGCCGTTAGGGTTCTCAGTGTAAGCTAGCACAGGGTGGCTGCCCCATGGGTGCAGGGCTGATGGCTGTGCCACACTGGCACGAGCAGTGTGCCTGGTGGGTCAGGCCCACTGAACACCAGTTGTGCCAAGCAGAGTGGAGGGGCAGCCAGATCCATCCCTGGGCACTGGGAAACCCCCTGTGCTACCTCTCTGTGTCCTTTGGATCCATCAGAGGCTGGCACTGATGGAAGCTGCCAGGGCTCCTCCAGCCGTGGCTGTTTCTTATATAAGCAGCTAGTCACTTGCCTTCAGGGGTGAGAATAGAACATATTGCACTCTCCCAGGAGCTTTTGTACTTTTCGACCTTCCTCTGATCCCGTATGCCCTGTCTGGCTGGGTAAGTTCCATTTCTGCTCAGGGACTGTGTTATGCCCATCCACCTCCATTCGATGGTGACCCAAGCTAAACACACAATGTTTGAAGAGCCAAAGAAACTCCATCAAAATGAGAGCTGGGAAATGCAGCCTCCTGCCCAGGCCATGTCACAGAGCTGGGCTGGGAGTGGGGTCTTTGAAGTGACCTTGCATTTGAGGCTATAATGCCCCATCCTGCCTTGTGTCCCAGTCTCCTTGCAGGGGCCCTGAACTGAGCAGAGGGTCAGATTTGAAAATGCTGCTTGCTCGCTTCTTTTTCCTGGAAATCTCCCAGCCAGCTGCTGCTGCGGCCTTGTCTTGTTTGGCTTACAAGGTCTGATAGGATCTGAGCCTGAGATAGTACCCAGATAGGCCAAAATGACTGGTGTCATCTGCTCCTTGCTTGTAGGAACAAGCT
Organism: Pachycephala philippinensis; assembly: GCA_013397055.1. Lineage (NCBI taxonomy): Eukaryota > Metazoa > Chordata > Aves > Passeriformes > Pachycephala > Pachycephala philippinensis. The sequence goes on from VWZT01014005.1 coordinate 404,991, forward strand.
CCCTAAGACCTGATGGTGACAGGTCTGTGGGGTCCCTCTCTGGGGTCCCCCTGGCGACAACACCCTCCTCTGCAGAGAGGATGCTGCTGACACATCTTCTAGGCCCCTCCTTTCAAAAGAGCAGAGAATAACCCTGCATTTATCTCCAGGCTTTAATAGACATTGTAATGCAAAGCAGCTGCTCAGCCCCTGAGGGATCTGTGCTCTCCTTTTGGCTCAGTCTCGGCACATGAAAGCAAGATAAAACCAAAATCTCCCGATGAAACATCCCTGCTGGACTGAGGAACTGGGGACCCATTATGGGAGTGCAGAACACACAGCCCCAGCCCCATCTTGGGTTGGACAGCACAGTGGTGTCATCCCCTATTGTGACTTGATCTCTCTCTACCATAACCCTACTCCACTTCCCTGCAGCAGCTGAGGCTTTGGTGCTTTGCTTTTTGCACGTGCCAATACAACCCTGCTGGGTATTAAATCCTACCTCAGGTCTGAGTTTTTAAAAATACGTATCAGTGTGCATCACTTCTGAGAGCCTGTTTGCATCAGCAATGCCCCTGGTGTTGGATTACGGGGATGTTTGATGGGTAAACAANACAACTTGTTTAGGATAATGACTAGTCTGTGGGTGGTCACTGCAGTCAGGGCCCCACATGACAACATCCCCCCATCCTGTCCCATCCTAGAGTGTGCTGGTGGCTGTGGGACTACCTCCATTTGGAATCAAAGTGCCAATTGTGGGCCAAAAATGGTAGAGCACAGCATAAAAAAGAGGGTGCGATTTGGCCCTGGAGATGTATTTTTAGACTTTCTATTTTGGTCTACTCATCTCTAGCATAACATCTGTTGGATCATTTTATAGCTGTGATTGTTTACTGGTGACCGGCTGACACTGACACTGCAGGGGTTTGATAATAGTAGTTTTTCTGTGTATCTGTGGATACATGTTACTGGAAGGCAGTGGGGATGAATGAATGAGCTGTATTTAAGCACCACAGTGAAGAGAATAAATTTTTAAATCAATCATTTTCTTGCTACTTGTAGGACCGTATTGTCTGCAAAAGACAAAAGAAGGGATCTAGGCTTATGTTTGCTGTCCAGAGATTACCTTGAATTTGACCCTTCTGCTCAGTTTACTCTGTCGAAGCTGCTGAAATTGTCATGTCCTAATGCCATAGAGTCAATTAATCCCAACTTCACAGTTGCAACTCTGTCCAGGGACTCCATGGTTTCTGCACTGTCAGTTCCTGTGAAAGCCTTATCTGCAGGGCACATCACAGAAAGCAGAGTGAGGGGGTTTTAAATTATAAAATTGTGGTTTATTACAACAAGAAGGAGGGATAAAGAGGGAGAAAGGAAGAGAGGACGGGCAGTTTCTATGAGGAGAATCAATCCGGGCAGAATTTCCAGCAAGGCACATTTAGAGGCAGTGTGTAATTGAGATTACATTGATTTTCCTCCATTTACTGTAAGGTAACTGCGAGTGAAACTGTAACAGGAAACTTAGAAATGCTCTTCACAGAAGCTATATTTAGGCAGACACACTGACATGATACCACTGAATAAAATAAACATGCAGGAGACAACCAGTCCTGAGAGACTCTCAGCTCCATCCGCCTGACATGAGCAAGGGGAATGCATTATTCCCAAGCCATCTATGTGACCTTTACTGTAGGAACCTATAGAAGCAAGCAGGCTGCTGGGCACCTTGGGTAAACTGGGAGGCATCTCCTTTAAACACAAGAGTTTTGCCCTTCCCTGCTAAAACAAAATGCCTGCTAGCTGGCTGGAGCACAGCTCCTCTGGCTGCTGTTCCCTTTTATAACAGGATAATTTATGGCTTGTTGTCAGCAGAAAGAGCAACAATTTGTTTGCTGTACAGGCTGGAAGAGATGAGTTTTCTCAGAAGTCTGGGTGCTTTTTGGAATTACGGGACAGCTGCTTCTTTAAAGTCTCTGGCATGGTCTCCTGTGTGAAATTAAGCCGTGCATGAGGTACAGCCGCCTGGTCTCACTGATGCTATCACAGTGCACACAAGGGCCTGATTTTTTGATGGGGCACCCAAAGCTTTATCCAATTGCCTGTGCCAAATTCCCTGTTGCTTCTTTACACCTGGCAAGGGACACCATTTCCCAAAAGCATGGCTCCCAAAGTCCCAGGGAAAGAGAGCAACCCTGTGCCCCAAGATCTCTGATGAATTTCAGGTCCTGTTAGGGTCCAGATCAGTTGTGGAAAAGTCACTTAACTCCCCTGTAAGAGGGAGTGATGATACTTTTCCTCCTCCCAGTCTACACGTGACACACACTACGTAAATATTTAGTATTTGAGCCTACTAACGCCTGCTGGAGCGGCACAAGTGAATATCAGATCTGCAAACATTAAATCCAGGAATGCAGCTGAGAACGCTGTTTATTTTTATCAGCTAAGTGCACACCTTCTCCCTTTGGCTGCAAAGACTGCTCTGTGATGGGAAGCAAAAGCATAAAATATCCGAAAAAATTTCAAGTTATTCCTCCTTGCACAGTGTCCACACAGAAGTTACCTTCCCCAGGCTCTTCCACTAAAACAGCTCTCAATCAATAGCCTGCTTCTGCATCTGGAGGAAAGGTGCAGCAGCAAATCCCACTGGTGATACAGCAGCCTGATCTCTGTATCCATCACACCCATTTAGGTGTCACCAGACCCCTGGCAAGGCTGCAGGGTGACTGACGCAATAAAGGTAGGGAAATTCAGCAGAAATTAAACCCCCATGAGTTCCAGCTCATCATGTGAGATAAGATGGGCAGGGTGCAAATAGCCTGAATTTCTGATTAGAACTGGTGGACTACAATAAGAACTTGCACAATCCAGATTCTGGAACCCTATGTTTTATTGAGAAAACAGAAAAGCAGGGATAAATGCACTAACTCTCCCTACTGAGGATATCTCCACTAACTACACAGTAACTACTTATAAACTGGTGGAGAATAAGTGCACTATCTACATATTAACTACTTAAACATGACCTACTCCTAATATATACTGAGTGTCTCATCAGACATGAGCCCCCACAAGCTCAACTCTGTGTTTTGGGATTCATCTCTAGGACTTCCTTTGCCACGACCACGACATTGTTTCCTTTATCATTTGCAGTCTTGCCCATGTTGCTGCTGAAGTGCTTCGCCTGGCCACTGCTCACTGGCTCACGGCTCCTTTTCCAGAGGAGAAACACCGCATCGAGAGCAGGAGCAGGACTCCAGCAGCCGCCCAAAGTGGCCATTGCTTCAAGGCAGCCCAGCAGTGATTCCCCAGGAGTTCCACTCTGCTCCTGGGTCAGCTCTCCAGCTCCCGCAGCAGCCGAATCCTCTCCCTCTCCTGGCACTTGGTGTGCACTTCCACATGCAGGCATGTCTCCTTCTCCAGCACATCCCTGACCGCCTGCGGCTACTGGATAAGGCTGTGTACAAGCCACAGCAGGAAGATGATGGCCGCCATGGCCTACAGGATGAGGGAAACAAGGCGTGAGGCAGGCTCTGAGGGATGTGGGAGGAAGAGAGGAAGTGGGAATAGGAGCCTCAGGGACGTGAGGGCAGGAAGGAGAGGGAGCCAGGCAGCTGGCGGGCACCAAGGCCCAGCCGCTGCCACAGCAGCAGCAGCTGCCCTGTGCTGTGCCCAAAGAGCTCCTGCGAGGGACTGGGCACTGGGTGCAAGAGGGAAGCACTCTCTCAGATGCCCAAGTTTGTGCTCCAGCTCTCATCCAGCTCAGCCTCCGACCTGTGTGTACACCTGGTGCTCTCCAAGGCTGGACTGGGGCAGCACTGCCTGTTGCTGCTGTTATGAGCTGCCCCTCATTTTGGTGTCCCTTGCGATGGCACTGGTACAGGAGACATCATAGGCTGACCAGCCCCACCCTTTGTCCCACCCCAGCTCAGCCCCTCACAATGGCCCCAGGCAACCACAGCCCTGACACCCACAAAATGCAGACCCACCGCTCCAGACTGGGCCCCCAGGGCTTCCCTTTGCGAAAGAGGACGAAGCCCCCATGAACCCTTGTCAAATATAACACTGTATAATGTGGCCCGGGAATGCTTTGCTCCTTGACATCCTCTGTGATGAGATGGGATCGGTTCCCTTGGTGCTTGTGAGGGTGCTCTTGGGGCCTTGGAAACAAGACCTGAAGTTTGATGCAAGGCCTGAAGTTTGAGATAAGGGCTCAAGTTTGATGCAAGGCCTGAAGTTTGATATAAGGGCCCAAGTTTGATACAAGGCCTGAAGTTTGATATAAGGGCTCAAGTTTGATACAAGGCCTGAAGTTTGATATAAGGGCCCAAGTTTGATACAAGGCCTGAAGTTTGATATAAGGGCCCAAGTTTGCTACTAGGCTCCAAGTTTCATACAAGCCTCAGGGAGGCCACTGGCGAAGGCAAAGAGACATCTCAGCCACCTCTTTGGGAGAGTGGTGCTGTCTGCACAGCACCAGAAGCTTGATGCAAGTGGAACTCTGTGATTAGGAGCCCACAGGCACTGGTGGCACCCAGATATCTTGAAATAGCAGAAAGAGCATGCTCCAGTGGTAGCACCACCAGGAGATGATGTGATGGGGCACGATGCTGCGGGAGGGAATCAGAGCCTGCAGAAGGGTGGAACAGGCGTAAGGAGTTGCGGACACCACACAAGCCGTCGAGTGCCATCTGCTGCTGTCTGGAGATGATGTGAGCTCTGCGAAGGGCACGACACTTAGGGGTCTACCTAATATGGAAGAAAAAGCAGGAGTGAGCTCAGTGGTGCTGCATCTGCTCTCCCAAGCTGAGGACGAGGAAGGAAGGGGTCTGGCAATTGTTTAGATCCACCAGCTGGCTCAGCACAGTCCCAGCGCAGACATCAGCCCTGCCCCAGCTCTGCGTAGGAACATCTTTCGCGGTGGTGTTTTCCTTGCCACCAGAGCTTAATAATGTTTTGTGAGGTTTTTGGAGACAGGTGTCTGCTGCCCTTTCTCTCCTCACTGCAGAGCTGTGTGGTGACATTTTTTGCTGCTGCCTGGCCGGCTGGTTGTCTTAGCCCTCCCTGACACCCTGCAGAGCCTTTAGCAGTGGAGAGAGCAGAGCATTGCTGGCAAATGGCTTCCAGGAGCAAAGGAGGATCTGTAGCTCCCAAAATAAGTGGATTGTGCCATTTTGGTCCCCGTGGACCAAACCCAGACCCATACAGAGCAATTCTGAAGCTGCTTCGGCAGTGTTTGCTGCTTGCACAGGTCTTCTTTGCCTTCTCTGGATGGATGGAGCTGCTGCACCAGGATGTGACCTCTGGGCCAGCAAGGGAACCTCAATGGAAAAAGGGCATTTGACACACATATGCCTTTTCTCGTCCAGCACAGCCCACAGCTCCCCAAATCATGCCTTAAATCATGGCAGGGTTTTGCCAGAAGACAGAGGAGACATCCAGGAGCAGGCAAGCAGTGAAAATCCTCTCATCCATGCCTGATTCAAGGAAATGCAACCCCTTACCTTGGCTTCCCTCCTGCTTGACCTTCCCATAAATGCAAAGTGAGGTGCAGCTCTGGTGTCCATGCCTTGACCAGGGGCATGGTGAGCTCTACCCACAGCGCTGAGGCTGCTGGGTTTCTTTACTCTCGGGCAATGCCTGATCTGCCATTTTCGAACAAGTGCTCCGGTGATTATTTTGTTACAGCATCATGTGAATTTGGCCCCTCCTGTCATTCCCTTAAGAAAGACTGACTCAGTGAGGAGAGCAGGTTCATTTGTCAGTGGTGTAACAGCTGCACTTAAACACAGTTCTCATTCCCACTGTGCAGCTGACCAGCTTGTTCACAGGCCTGCCCTTATCACCCAGCCACGATGCCATTGCCTGGTCTGTGCAGCACTTAGCACTGAAAACAGTGCTTTCTGCAATATGGATGCGTTACAGAAACAATGTGACAGTTTCTGGATGGAAGATTTCTTATGCCAGAACCCACCTTGTGCATTGCAAACCCTTTTCCTCGTCATTGAGAGGGAAAGCAAACAGCAAAATCGCTTTTCTTCCCACCTAGATGGGTCTTTGGATGCTGTGAGCTATTTCACAGTGTAATTTCCCTGACCCCACCAGCAGCAGGACAGGTCTGGACAGAATGCATCCCCAGTGCTGGGGATGGGGGATACCAGAGGAGCAGTGCTGGGGTTTGGTATGGGGGCAGGGGTGGAGGGACCAGCACGTGCCACCTCTGCCAGCAGCACCTGCTCACGTGTGAGTCAACTGCGGGTGGGAGGCTCTTGAGAGAACATAAGAAGGAAAGCAGATATTTAAGAAATTAGTCACAAACATAATGGCTTAATCAAGAGCCTGTTGGAGGCATTTGGGTTCCATTTCACCAGAGGCTGCTCCAGCCACCTGGGCCAAGATGTGGGGATGAGGGGTCTTGTTCAACAACAGGGTTGGTTCTTGACATTCCTGCATCCCTCCACACCTCATCCTGTGCCAGCACCGGGGAAAATCCCTCCTGACACATACCTGCCCATGCAGCGTGTCTGTGAGCCAGCCTAGGAAACCGATCCAGCTGGAAAATAACACAGGGAAGGAGAAAAAACCCCCACATTTTCCCCACAACCAACTCTGATCTCTGACACTGTCCTCACCAGACCCCACTACCCTTCCAGATGCATGGCCAAGAGAATGGAGCAAGTTGCAGGGAGGGAGGAGTGGGAAGGGAGTTTTGGCTGAAACTCGGCATGGCCAGAGCTAATGAGCTCAGAGAGGCAGGTTTTCACCAAGCTCATCCATGTGGGCATCACCTTGAGGCCTCCAAAGGCTCCAAAAGAGACAACACAGAGGTGGCCTCCCCTCCCTTCCACTGCCTGATGCTCCTTCAGCTGCTCATGTATATCATAACACCAGGTCATATTTGTATTTATAATGACAGCCTGGCTACCTTGACAAACCAAGGGAACAGAGGGATGAGATGCTGAAAAGCATTTGATGTTTATGCTGTTCACATTTGGCAACTTCAGTGCAAAATGAACACTGAAGGTAAACCAAGTGTAAGTACTGAACAGGGAAGGAAGGATTATTGCATGAACAAAGAAAATTCAGAGGGAATCGTGTGAACATAAGAATTCAGAAGCTGAAAGGAGTTGTAATAATAGCTGTCTACTCATTTCAAGTTCTGTCTGGAATATATTCTAGTAATAGATAGGAACAGAGGCACACTGCTATTAGTCAATTTAGTCGAAACATTTCTGCTGAGACATTTTTGCTATAAGAAACTGGAAATTTTACTATAAAAGAGTGTTTTTCTATTCCATAAAAGAAACTAGGTTTTCCTGAGGAAAGCCAAAATGCTTCACTGCAGCTAAAACTTCATTTTGTCAAAAAATATCTCAGTTGGAAAAGGGCAGGAAGAGATAAGAAAAGGATTTTCTTAGTCTGCTCTAGCCATTAACCACTTTGTGGCTTGATATCTTGATTTCATGACCTCTAATAAAAAGTTAAGCTACAGAACGAGTCCCTGCATGATGAAATTATTTTTTTTCTCTCTGTACAAAATGCTTCAGTAAATGTTTGGCACAATGCAAGAAGTTCTGATAAGAGATACTGTCAATAAATTCCCAGCTCCATTACGATGTAAATATAAAAGACAAGTATTACCAAAAAAAAACCCCAAACAAGAGTAACAATTTATGTTAAGAGCAGTCAGAATAAAAAAAAAAAAATAGTTGGTGTAAACAAAGCTAGAGGTTTGATTTAGATCTCTAGTTTGGTTAGTCCAACTACTTCGATCTGGCTCAGGAAATAAAGGCAGAATCTGGCTTTTTCAGTGCACACCTACCATTTGATTATCAGGTCTATGAAAATGTGCTATCAAACTTAAATTGTTACTTCTCATCTGTTGCCTGAATGCAAACCCTTTTCACAAAGGCTATGTGGCTACATTTTCCTTACAGTAAAACAAATGGGAACAAGGAGGGAATAAAAGCCACTAGCAAAACCCACTCCTTCTGTTTAAAATTATAGATGTAAGCAAAGAGCCCAGGGAGCAGCCCATATTAGGCAAAGTGCACTCTTTTCTTGTAAAAAGTTTGAAGAATTGAAGGTCTGCTCTCCCCACTTACGACCGTCAGCGTGCTTGTGTACTGGGAATGAAAACAAGAGGAGATGTGAGGATACGGAGGGAAAGGAGGGGCTGTCAGCTCCCGGCTGCAGGGACTGAGGGGAGGATGGGGTGATGAGACCTGCACAGAGGGACCTCATGGGGCCACCCGGGCCCCAGCGTGGTCCTCATGGCCAAGCTGGGGTCAGCATCACTGCTGCACCCACTCCATAACCAAGGGAGAACCCTCTGGCTGGGGGGGTGCAGGGAGAGCCCCATCCCAGGGGATTGTCCAGGTTGCCCACCTCTGTGCTGCTGATGTCAGTGAAGGGCCATGCTCTCCCTATGCCTGGTGTTGCTTTGCTTGGCAGCTCAGCAAAGAGCACCTTGTGCTCCCAAAGCACCATCAGACAGACTCTGCACACCCAAGGCAGAGCACTCTGCCTGTGATGACAAAATCAAAGCTTGCTTTACCTCTCACTGTACAGGACAGCACTGGGTAACCTAGAGAGGACATGAAATCCAGCCTGTCTGAAGCAGCATGTAACGCTACACCTGGGTCAGGATCCCAGGTATGATTTCTGCCAGCTCTGCAGCTGAAAATGTGCTTTCTGGTATCTGGTCTCTATCAAGCTTCAGGGATCAGATTGGTTTATGAACCTGCTTATATTAAGAGCAAACAATTTATCACTGTGGATTTTCCGTGGAGTTGCCTCGTTATTCCTCTGGTTCCACAGCTACCTGCCCCCGAGAGCTCAAACCTCAACCCACAGCTTCTGGGAGCTGTGCAGCATGTGCTGACTCCGTGGGTACCTCTCCCTCCTTCTGCCCTCAAGGCACAACTCAGATCTGGCATTTTTAACCTTTCTTTTTAATTTTCTGTCATGCAAGGTGGATCGCAAACATCACATAAAGAGTTCTGGTGTGTAATATGAGTGAGAATGGTGCACTCTCTGTGCTTTACACAATATCCTTCTTTACACGCCATGGCTTTTGGGTTGGTTACACCACGTTCAATAAGGTGTGTTTTTTTCCAGATAGACTCCACATGGCATACCGTATGTTTAAAATTGCTGCATCAACAAATCAAAGTAAACAACCTTCTCTCCCCTGTGAGACGATGAAAAACATAAATTATGTCGTCTTTAAACAAATGGTAAAGAGTTTCCTTATTAGGCTTCAGGGTCCTGTGTGTGTATATGCCCATTGTAAAATCCTTGTCATTCCTGGGTCTGTAGGTCTGTATAATGTTCCTCACAGGTTCAATTGAGTGGTCAGCATACCAGGCTTGGGCTGGGGGATTTGACATTGACACACACATACACATCCATGCATATATATATGTATAAACTACAGTAAAAAGTTAAAATCTCTGCTGTTTCTTTTGCAAAAATTTTCTTGATGGTGAAAGCTTGCCTTGCTTTCAGGAGCATTTTTTCTTCCATTTCCCTTCTGTAGTATTTTCTCCATTTCTTGTCTTGCATAGAATTATCTCTTACATTCAACATTTTGCTTTATCGGGTAAGAAAAACACATCATCCCTGGCTGGGGACACAACTTTGTGTTGTGTCCATCCATGTGAGCTCTAGTCCACCTCCATATCCCTCAGACAATGGACACAGCCACATCCTCACCCACTGCCTTTCCCAGCCCACCACTTTCTCCTGGCCACAGCCACCAAAGCACCTGGAAATCAGGAAAGATCTTGGTTGAAAACTGAAAAAGGACATGGAAAACACTGACTAAAATTATGTCAGCAGCTTTGCTCAGTCTCCCCATGGCCAGCTGGGCTGTGGCAGATGTCTGGGTGAGCTTTCCGAGGGGCAGTGGATGGGAAGAGCCCTGAGGTGCTGTGCTTGCTGCCCCAGACTGGCCATGGCTGTGACCATCACCTACGCGAGAGCACCTGCAAGTGTGAGAGTCACAGCACCAGCCATTCCCTTCATAAATAATTTTGCTTAAACAAATAGCACCAAGTTCATTGTACTCGTTATGGGAATTATCTTGAATAAGGTAAATACTGAGGTTATCAGAGAGATATGTCTTATCTAAGGCAAATGGCAATTTTTAGGGGGGTCATCACTGTTGACTCATTAAACATGTTCCTGATGGGATGTCTGGCATGTACTTATCCATGGAAATGCCTCACTTTTTCTGGGTGGCCTTTGAGAACCAAAGCACGTCCTGGTCTCTTGCCCAACTTCTATTTCCCATGCAATTACCTGTTATGTCAAAGCAAATGTGCAACAGAGGAGGAGAACCAACAAGAACTCTCCAAACTGGGGTGCTGGACCACGGCTGGGCCTCCAAGTACTGCAGCAACACAGATAAGAAGTGTGTGTAGCCAAATGGACTCAATATCTCACCATCCTGGCCTTTCTCTAGAAGTTTTCATCCCACCTTTCTGCCGTGTCTCATCTGAGATGTAATTGACATTAAAGACAGAAAATCTTTCAAGTTACTTTAACTGAGTCAATGAACAGCCATCCCAGGATCAAGCCACGAAACTGCAATCTGAGGATGATTTTCTTTTTCCCCTCTTACTTCCCATGGACTGGTAAGGAACAGTTTCTATCTTTGAAACTATAAATAGCTCTGGAAAACCAAGTACTGCACAGGTAAATCAGCAGCATTAAGGATGTCTTCAACTACATCAACACCTCAATTTTCATGACTCATTCAGACCAGTTGCTATTTGCAGTAGCTGAGCAGGTTGCCAGCATTGAGGAGCCCACCTGCATGACTCCCTGAGAGACCTGGTGACATTACCTCTTTTGGAAAGCTGAAAAAATGAGAAACTAGGATATTAAGGTCAAAATAGCTACTTTCCCAATTACTAAGAGTGCTCAGCTTGAGGTTTTTCTGAATGTTCCAGGTTTCATAGCACCAAGCAGATTTTGCGGTTTGAACATAAAGACTTTGCACTGCCTGTGAGCACTCAGACATCAGGACATCTGCAGTATTAATGCAGAGCTCGTGCCCTTACATCCCTGCTGAAGCACAGCCAAGTCCATGGATATCTCCCACCTCTCCCCTCTCTTCCCACCCAAGGTGCACCTGTACAGCAGACCCATGAAGGGACAGGAGACAAGAGAGCAAAAAGCAAATGATTGATGCCCAGGGACTTCACCTCGGCTCTTCATGTGGAAGGCACTCAGGTGCTACAAAGTGTGGTTGCGATGTATCACAGTAAAATAAATGAGTGTCTCATGATGGGCACACAGAAAATGAGGAATACACCAAAAAGGTGCATGTGAGTAGTTTGCCACACACTTTGTGCAGCTTGCATGAGGGAGGTGCAGGGAAGAGATGATTTCTCCAGCCTGGTGTTGGAACACCCTCCTCACACAATCTGTTCTCCCTCATCTAACCCACCACCTGCTTTCTTCAGCAGCCACTGAAAGAGCCCCCCAGAGCCCTGTGTGCTCCCAGTGAGCCCCCAGCTCATCCTGGAGTGCAAAGACAGAGCTGGAGGGAGGTGGCACACAGCACAGCATGTGAGGAGTGTCCCACCTTCTGTTGCAGCTGGATTCCCCTCGTGTCCAGGAGCAAAACAGAAGGAAACCACGTCTGTCAGTGCCACAGAGCAGGGTTTGCCCCCTGTACCCCATTTGGCTGCCCATCCCCAGGCTGTGGCAGAAACCAGGGAACGCATGGCACATGGACACCAAGTTGTTCACCATGCCATAGGAACACTGTCATGTGGGAGACATCCCACCTGATGAATATAGCCTTGGCCAGGTGGAACAGTGTCTTGATGAAAACAAGTCTTTGAGTTTAGTTAAGGGGATTGTTTTCAATTAAATGTGCATTTCCTAAGGTGATGCGTAATTTGAAGGTGATTTTTGGCTTTGAAGGTGATTTTTGGCTTTGATGTCTCAGCACACACTGCAGTTGACTTCTTTAAATCCCGGCTCTTTAAGCACACCAAGGTAAGACTATCCACAGTTTCCTCCCTGATTTTGGCACTATCAGTCTTTCCTGGTGCCACATTATTTTTATCTGATTACTCCTAATCAGATATCCCTACCCAAGGCAGGGGGGTTGGAACAGGATGAACTTTAAGGTCTCTTCCAACCCAAACAGTTCTGTTATTCTATGATTCTAATTTTACTTGTCCCACCTGGTGAGAATTCCCTGGAGTATCAGCCGTCACATCCTCACCCTTGGCTTTGAAGCAGAAAGGTTAATTACCTGGAAAAGTGAGAAAAATTTATTTACTGTGAAAAAACAAACCAAGAAACAAAGCAGCCCATGCAAGGAAAGCTAGAGATAAGCATTTAAAAATTCTAAATACCTGACATTTTACCTGAGTTGAGATTTTTCTGCCTCTGCTAATTCAATGCAGTTTAACATAACATTAGGGACCTGACTCCTGCTCCATTTATCTCACTGAAATAAAAAAAAGAATAAATCCATTCTATTCTGAGGAACGAAACCATTTTTAAAAGGGCTGGAGGTCACCAGTAGGCGTATCAAATCCAGGCAAATTTACATGGTGTAGGAGTCCCCAGCTTTTGAGCCACAGTGTAGCTATTAAGTGAAGGATCAGGGGTTCATTATATTAATTTGGCACTCGGTACAAGGTAGCAGGTGACTGGGGAACACGTTTCAAGCAATCACTGTGAGTCAGATTTAACTCACGCTTTCTTCAAGGGCTGCTCACCATTATCTCCCCCAGAGACCTTTTCAGGCATCAGGGTCGGGGGAACATGTACCAAAACGCTTCCCTCCCCATGGATGGAGGGATGGAGAGTGAGATGGAGTGGGAACATGCACTAAAACACTTCCCTCCCCATGGATGGAGGGATGGAGAGTGAGATGGAGCGGGAACATGCACTAAAACACTTCCCTCCCCATGGATGGAGGGATGGAGAGTGAGATGGAGTGGGAACATGCACTAAAACACTTCCCTCCCCATGGATGGAGGGATGGAGAGTGAGATGGAGTGGGAGGGCGATGCCTGCACACTCACACCCAGCAGGACCAGGCTGGGCTCTGCAGGAAGCAGCCCCTCCGTGCCCCAGCAGAGCTTCAAAGCCCCATTTCAGCATCTCCTACCCAGGGTGGAAACTGCTGCCCATCCCTGCCCTCCCAGGACTGCTCATGCTGGAACAGGACCAATAAATAGATGCTGTTTACATCTCCACTTCCTCACTCTAAATCTCAGGAGAGTTATGGGGTATATTTTGCTTTCGTGTGCTGTGTTCCTGAGGCGCATCCTACATTTCCTGCTCTCGCTTTTGCCCGTGCATGCACTGGCTGTGTGGATACTGCCTTAGCATTATCCCAGATAAGCTTTTTTTATCTGGACTCTGCTGTTTATTGCTTAATACATCCCCATATAGTCATTGGTTGCTGAACACAAGCCTTGTGAAAGGAAGAAAAGAAGTGGAAGGACATTTAAAGTAGATTTAAAGACTTATTACAGTAACCAGCAGTTTATGCCAGATACTATATAGCCAAAGCACTGAACAGGATTTCAAAACCTACCATAACCCAGAGATTTCAGGCCGATTTTTCTGTTATTTCTCTATTCACCATTACTAGCTCAAAAAAAATGCTTTTCAGTGTATAGGCCTGTACCAGTGCTGCTTTTGCACACGGGTTAAAAGAAAGACCCCCGAGCACAAGTGCAAAGGTCTCCAGTGGAGATGTGACTTTGCAGGTCTGTGCTTCCAAGCAGGTCCCTGGCAGTGCTGGTGGCTGGAGGAAATGCTCTCCTGAATGCTCAGGGAGGAGGGGCAGCACCCATGACCCAGCAGTCTGCCACAGAGAAGAGCTGCTAATGGCATTTCTTATCTCTTGGCAAAAGCTGCTGCTGATTGCAATTTCCATTTCCACCCATTCCCACCTCCTATTAGGCCATTTTGTCTCCTGCAGCAAAGCAGAATAAAATGTTTGTGCTGCTGGAACACAGTCACCTCAGTGGCCAGCAAAGCAAGCCCTGCAGTGCAACTTACTTAGAAAGTTATTGTCATGATTTAGAGATGTTCTGGTATTTTCTTTGCTTCTTCCTCACTCATCCTTCTTCATCCTTCTGGTTTTTTGCCTCCAGGACTGCTGTCATTATTTCTGGTTTCCACCATAGGCAGAGGCACCTGTAGTGACCAGCTCCATCTTGTGTGTGGCTCAGCCTGAGCCCACACCTGCACAGCTTTTGGAGAAACGACCTGCTCCATCAGGTCACAGTGCTTCCTCCACAGTCATGGGAGCACTTGGAAATAGTATAAATATTGCTGTGTCCGGTATTCAGATCTGGGAAGAGGGCTTACGATCCCAAATCAGGCACCGTACATCTCCAAAGTGTTTTCTGAACCATCCCAGCCTGCAGACCTTGCCTTCCCAGGAGGTCCCCAGAAGGAAGCCAAGGATTTGCATTGCTTATGCTGCAGATCCATGTCCATGTTGTTTGGTGTTTAAGTCAGGTGTGCCAGCTCAATGGATGGATGGAATGGGGAGAACATTAGGGAAGCCTTTGGGGTCATGAGGACTCTTTATGGTCACACTGTTGTCACTTCTCCTGCACTGAGTGAGCCCCAGCTGTGAATCTGGCCACGTACCATGTTTTCTTTATCTCCCACTAGTGTGTGCAGAAGACAGCTCTCCTGATGCAGCAGCACTGTCCCTTGCCTTCTCTTCCTGGGACAGAGGGCAGGCAGACAGGAATCGGCTGCAGAGCCAGGCTTGGAACCCCTCAGAGGGCAGTGGAGTTTAGATATCTGTTCATTCAGTCTGCAGTGAAGGCAGAGCCTGTTTGCAAATCTGGATTTCAGCAGGGCTCAAAAAGTCAAAAGTGAAGACATCCTGTGGTTTAAATAGGGCATATCTAACTTGAATGTTCTCTCAGAAAAGAGTTTAGCTTTTCATCCTTCCTCCACGAGCCAGAAGGCAAGGATCAGTCCCCTCCATTTTCCCTCTATTGTACAGCCCCCTCTGAAAGATTATCAGACCCTCAGGGATGTTTAGATACACTGGTGATGGGCACATCTTGAACTCCTCACAAAAATAAATTTGCTATCACTGTTATAAGTTAGTTGGGAATTTATTTTCTTTACAGCCCAAAGCCCCACCTCTTTGGTGTCTGTGTTGGTTGGAACATGACTTGGAGGCCCAGTGTCAAACCTGGGCTTTGAACAGGATCCCACAAAGCATTTGCTTCGTTCTGATCCCAAACGCGATGGCGAGTGCCCAACAAGTGAGTCAGTGAGGTTCTGTGAATCTGTTTATCAGACAGCAACAATCATTTGTGGAAATGTCTTTGGTAGCAACAGAAGAGTCTATTTGATGGTAGCACTGACTAATGTAAATGAGGATTAATTAATGTTTTCCTGCAGTGATGTTGGCACTGATAGTGCCTTATTCATGTAATTTAATTTCTATTGACAGGCTGCTAATGGAAATGGATAGCAATGGGTGTCTCTTCCATCAGGCACGCTCTGCCACAAAAATAATTCTCCGAACTGGCAGTTGGACTCATTCATTGCTGGAAACGTGAGGCAGTAAAAGAGGATGAGTCAGAAATGGGAAACAAAGGGACTTATTGTCTAACTCACAGCAGTCCTCTCCCAGGTATCTGAACCAGGATAAATTTGGGGGTTCAGGTCTGGTTTGGGTTTAGCTGCCCCTGACACCCAGCTTCAATTTAGCCCCAAAGCATGGATGTGCAGCTTCACAGTGGGAAGGAGCATATTCAAAGTGGGCAGGGGGATGTGCAGGCAGTCCCACAGCTCAGGGCATGGGAGGGGAGAGGCTCAGCTCCACATCTCTGGCTCCCTGGCAGCCCAGCACAGGGCCCAGGGAGGAAGGGTCAAGCAGGGTTAACGTGCACCAGGTCACCTCATTCCCTCCCCCTGGAGAAATCCAAAGCAGTCTCTGCTTTGAACAGGGCCCCAGGAAAGCCACTGGTGTTATCCTAAAGCAGTAACCAGAAACAACTGCTGGTGTTCGGGGATGGTTTGAGTTCAGCAAAAGACTCAGGTTGGGACACCCCTATAGGTTAAGAAAAACATGCCAATTTCCTTCCAGTGTTCAACTCCACACTGTCCTCAACTGCTCCCCTCAATGTTTTGAAGTGCAGTTGGAGAATTGCTGCTAATGAGAAATCATGGAAGTAGGAAAACAGAAAGAAATACTCCAGTGAAAAAACATCTTCCCTCTTAGCTAAGTAAGTAATGTACAAAATCTAATTGTCCTGGGTTAAACCATGGCACACATACATTTTTTTTTCAGTTTTATGTAATTAATTTTGCATATTGCTTACTTTTTGAGCAAAGATACACTTTCTAAGTCTCCTTTTGCCCATGGGATGAATTTCTAACGGACTGCAATTTTATCCTGTATTGAGGAAGCGCCACACAAGGATGACTGAAAGGTCTCCTGGGAAACTGGGGAATTACCATTCCATCAGAGCCTGACACATGCCATCACCCCTCTCCTTGCAAAACTGAATAGCAGGGAACCATCTTTCAACACCTCTGTATCTTCAAGCCCCACCAAATGTCTGACACTGAAGAAATTTTAGCTGTTGAAGGTCTTCCTATGATCACCCTAAAATATTCATGACCACATTTTCTCGTACTAATGCTTATATCACAGTCAGTAGAAAAATACTTTGAAATGTGAAATGTGCCTGTTCATAACAAGTGGTAGGGCTGGAACAAGAGCAACACGGCAACTTGCTGTGACCAGCCTGGAAACAAGGCACAGCAGCACGGCTGTGAGAGGCAGGAGCAGCCCCAGGAAGAGCCCCGTGGCCGGCAGCTGCCCCACAATTCTGCCTGTCCCCACACGCAAGGGCCTGCAGCTCTCCCTCTAATCTGATCACCCATTTACCTGCTCGCCATCAGCATTTGCTTAATCCTCATGCCTTCACTCCACTCCATCCTTGTCCTTTCAAAGCAGAGCAATAACCTCTCCCCTCCGGGCATGCTGCTGCTGCTATTCCCACTCTCTGTCCAAACTGGAGGCTTTAGTTTGATGCTCCTGCTATGCTGTCATTGTGAGGAGTGAGGAGAGTCTGGCACCTCGGAAAATGAAATCAATGCCATCTAAAGTCGAGAGTCCAGAAGCAGGGAATACTGAAGCTGTGAAGGGCTGTGATGCCCAAGTGAATCACAATTTTACCCCCTGCATCAAAGTCTGGCTCTGGGTGAGATCAGCTGGGCTCAGAGCTGTGCCCTGGGTGGCAGCAAAGCTGTGGTGGCCCAGCCTCCACGAGCCTTCTCAATGCCCTAGTAGCTGAAACGATTGCTGCAGTATAATTTATTTCCCACTGCCTTCTGGGGTCTCTCCTTGCTGCTTTGAGCAGGGAGCAGCCAGCTGTGGGGATCAGACTCCCTGTTCGGCACCATGGCACACTCAGATGAGGAGCCAAACCTGCTGAGTCCCCATCCACGCTGGGCTGGGATGCAGTGGTGTTCCCCATCCCTTCTCCCACTGATGCTGAGACAAAGATAACTGTGCCAGGAGGTGGAGAGTGGAAACAGCTCCCCAGCCCCACGCTCAAGGCACCCCTAAGCAAAGCCGTCTGCATTTATAACTGAACAGATGTGGAATGATTTGGGGGAACAGGGACAAAAGCACAAGGCTTTCTTATCCCTGCCATTAAGCAAGGCCAGGGTTGTATGGAGGTATAGTGACCCTCCATCAGACAAGCTCACATGGTTAGAGAAAACAGGCAAGTTTAGAGCTCTAAAATCCCTTCTTCATGTCTGAAAGAGAAGGAGCAGTTCCAGTCTAGGTATATCTGAGCAGAACTTATGGAGTTTAATTTTGTTAATTACTCAAGGTAAGTGAAAAGAAGGGTTAGCACCTGCACAGAAGGGAGGACTGCTAACAAGGTGTTAAGGTTAGGGGAAAAAAAAGGCAAAAATTACTGCCTAAGGAAGGGAGAAATGTTAGTTCAAGGTAAGACCTGAGGAAAAGTATTAATAACAGCATCAGAATCCTTGGCTTTTTGCAGTCAGCAGAGCTATGGAGGCCAGCTCCCAGGCTCACCTTTGTCTCAGAGGTATTTCTCCCCTTTGCCCTCCCTTCCTGCAAGCCCCTGCCTGCACAAAGTCCTGAGCGTGCCAGCTGTGACCGGACACCTCTTGTGCACCCTAAGGGGCAGAGGGGATGGCGTTTGGACCTGTCCCTCTTCTGAAGTGCTCTAATTAGGTGACTACAGAGCGTGACTTCAGTCCACCTCCTGCCCCCTCCCTGCCTGGGGCACGGACCCGAGCAGCAGCCCTGGCCCCTTTTAATGCGAGTGCCAAATGAGGAGTGTGCACTAGGACTTCTCTTTCCTCTTTCAGCATCTTACAGCCACACGCTGCAGCTGCTGCCTGAAATGGGGTCCTTCCTCACTGCCAACAACATCCTAAACCTCTGTGGTGCTCAGGCAGCAGGCAGGGGCAAGCAGGAATTCCACCCGGACTGGAGGCATGCAGGGGATGTGTGGAAGAGTGGTCAGTGCATTCATGTGCTGGACAGAAACTCCGGCTGTGTGCCATGGAATGCTGGATGCTCAGTGCTCAGTGCTCCCAGTCTGTGCTCTGCCCATACCTGCACGTGCTCCTTCTCCATGGATTTGGCTATGCTGAGGACTTGTTGGCTGATTTTACAGGGCTGCCTGAAGGTTTTGTGACAGGGTGCAGCACCCATGGGATATCACAGCTTGGGATCTTGTGCTGAGGCTGAGCATCAACCTGCTCCTGCCCGAGCAGTGGTGGGTGCCCAGCAGAACCCCTGTGAAGGTCTTGAAAGCCATCACCCCAACAGAGGTGCTGCTGTGGAGGCTGGGCAGCTCTGTGGTGGGCAGAAGAGGTTCAGCTGTAGTGCTTCCTCTTATTTTTGTCACCAGTATCCCTTGCTGAACAAGGGCTTTGCAGCAGGTGATGTCCCACTGGAAGCACAGGGTTGACCAGAGGCTGGCAGATGCCACACTGCTGGAACTGAAATGCTTGCATGGATGATGGGAGGTGTTTTCTGAAAGTCACTTTTGCACTGTTAGGTGGTTCTGCATTTTGGGCATTGACAACCATCTTAAAAACCACTCCCACGCATTTGATCCCTGAGAGGCTGAGCACTGAGCTTCTATCCACAAGCTTCAGCATTTTCTGCTGGGGTACCAATAATTTATTCCCCCGCCTCATGCATTTGCTGCTTGATAAGTCCACACACTGACCTCTGTGAACACGGTCATTTAGATCATCTGTCAAGGGGATGTGACTCAGGACTCACTTTCTGCTGGATCCATCGAGAGCACGTAGCAGCGTCTGACGAGCACGCTTGCTGATCTTCTGATAATAATACCATGTCACCCTACATCTTCAACACTCCCATCCCACACAGGCTTTCCGTATCTGTTTCACTTACAGAACACAATAATTATGTGTTCCACACGTGGAGTTACGGTGGCAGCCCAGCATTGTTCAGCTGGCGGTGTTTCAGCGCTGGTTGTAGCCTACTCTCGCCGCCCGAGAGGTAAACAAACAGCCTATTTAATGAGTACCAAATTCTGTCAATGCTGGTAGTTGCTATGGTGAGAATTCCCAGCGCGACGCTGCAGCCCTTGGTCACTCCAGGCAGAAAAACGTGGGCGTCTCGGATCACAACACTCTGTTTACCAAGGTAGGTCTGAAACGCATCGGAGGGCAGGGGTGGAGGCTGCTGGAACGGGGAGCCTGCTAAGGAAACTGCCAGAAACAAACACTCATGGATGGGAAGATTTAGGAATAATCAGCAAACCAGCTCAGGTCAGCAGCGCCGGATTCAGCGCTGGCTCAGAGCTGCTCAGTTGCTGTTGCATTGGTATTTTTCAGGGCAACCCGGACCGCGCAGCGATCCAGAGCGCAAAATCCCTGGGCACAGCAGTCAGCAAAGGCACCAACCAGCAGCTGCAGATGGAGAAATATCTGTGCTTTCAGCCCTCGGGGAAGGCTGTGCAGAAGAGATGAGAGAGCTGATAGCACTTCGCTTGATCTGCCTGCTGCATCCTCGCTGCTCCAGGAAGATTGCAGGCTCCAGGGCTGTCAAGCCGTCAACTTTCACTTGGTTTGACAACAAACTCACTTCACATACATGGTTACACTTAAAGAAAATAAGAGGAAGAAAAAAAAGAAAGCTGTTGGAGCAAGCAATGCCCACAGATGCTTCCTAGAAGTAGAACGTTATTTTGTGATCTGGCACCAACGTTTTAGCAGCCTATAAAAGGTAAAGTTGGTACTACAGCCAGCCATTTGTACTGCACAAATAAGAGCTGTGAATATATTCTGGAAGCAATGTCAAAGAGGACCAGATGGGAAATGAGCAGCATTCATTCTAATTTAACAAAGACAGCTAACCCAGAATATGCATTAACATGTAGCATTTTTCATCTGCCTCCATTCAGAACAGATTCTCAGTATCATTTCCAAGGAAAGGAAATGGAAGGAACACTTACTCCTCGGTGAATTACTGTTCTCTCATAATTGGAGAAGTTTGGCATCCGAAGCTAGGTGTAATATGTTTTCCCTGGAAATGTATGCAAGGACACAATACACCCACGAACCCTGCGTTCGGGCACGCAGCCAGCTCCGTGTGTTTTGGTCCATGCTGGATGGATCCAGGGTTTCAGAGGCCTTGGGCACGTTGCTGGCCTGCAGAGAGAGGTTTCACAGGGCAGGGAAGTGAGGAGAGGCTGTGCCAGTCGTACAGAGAGTCTGACACTGCAGCTGGGGGGTCTCTCTCCAGCCCCAGGTCAGTTCTCACATTTCAGTGACAGCAGGTCTGATTCCCTGTTTCTTTGCATACGGACAACATAGCTTGTGTGTGACATGCTCTAGACACATGCTTTGAGGGCTGAACCCAAATTCGAAGGCTACCAAATCCTAGATGTAGATTTAAAAAATGCAAACTCACTTTTGACTCTTCCAAGATGCATTGAGTAGGGTGAGCCTGTTTGAGGGGAGGGATCCCAGGGTACAATATGCTGAAGCATTTCTTCATGTGTTTAGTAGAACCTCTGATCCTATTTTTAAACAAAGCACTACTTCCATTCCCTCTTTTTTTTTTTCTTTAAATATTTAGAAGGGATTAACCACAGAAAACAAGCCACATCCTGAATTTTTTTTCCAGCATAAATTCAATCTTTTTATTCAAAATTGTTCATTACTGGAACCTCTCTCAACTTCCTCAACTTTCAAGTTCCTTTGTTTCTCTTTTTGAAGTCCAGAATTGCCGCAGTTTCCCCAAACCCCTCATCCTGACACATCACAAAGCCAAAGTTTTATGCCGTTCAGCTCAATGGAACTCTGCATTTAAAACATGCCATTAATTTACAATGAACAAACAGGTATCAGCTCTGTTCCACAGCACTCTTCCCTTGTCTGGGAGAAATGCACAGATACAACCTCTGCTGGCTCCTGGAGCTTTCTGCTGCTCAGCAGTGTTTTCTCAATATTTTTGCCATCCCCTGGGCCAAATTCTGCCCCATGAGCAGCCCGTCCTGATCCAGTCATGGGGAGCCCTACTGCACAGCCTCTCTTTTAATAACAGCAAGCAGAGTGAAAGCCTGAAAACCAGTTGAGGTCAGACCAGATCACCACCAAGTTCCTGTCTGACCTTGAAAACCTGATAAAAATGCACAGCTCTGGCTGCAAGTTGACACTGTACACAGAATGCTATTCATACAGCTGCAGTACGTGGTTTAATGGATCCCTTTGGTCCCTCAGCTTTGTCTATGCAGAATCCCATTTGGAGAGACTACTTGTAAGTCCGGGTCAGTGATCTGCATCTGCACAAATCCCCTTCCTATCTCTCTCAGTAATACTTACAGTATGTCCATTTGGTATGTGAAGAAGTCACTTTCAGAAGCAGAATAGGATCTCCAGCTTCCCAGGGTAAGGTTTGGCCCCCAATCCCAAGGACAGCTGTGCTGGCTTTGCTTGGTAGGAGACCCTGTGCACCAGGGACAGACCAAATCCAGCAGTAGTGCCTGGCTGAGGTCTGCAGCCAGTACTGCATCATCCCCACAGAATCACCCCAATCTCTGCTGCTGCAGCTCTGGGATTCTGCCCCTGCAGCCCCTGGTCTGGGGTCACTACACTGCTGTGTGCCGTGCAGTTTGCTGGGAACAACACGGTGGAGGCTGCAGGAAGTGCTGGCAGCCTGTTTCACTCCCTGCTTCATCACTGCTTTGTGTGCTGGGCAGGTGCAAACCTGGTTATCGGTGAGGGAAGCGAGGCACAGGCTTCGAGAATTTTATAAAGCAACCCTGAGCAATGTGAGACTGCTGCTGTGTGAGTATTCCAGGAATTGTCACCGCCAGGAACAAACACAGCTGGAAAAAAAAATCTTAACCTGTGCTTACGTGCAATACAGGGCACCAAATCCTCCACACCGCACAACCTTTTTTTCCTTTGCATTCAGCTCCTGCAAAGCTAAGGTGCAGGTTGGCCCCTGTTCATTAGGGCTGGGGTAATGACTTACAATGGCTCCCGAAATCGCTGGCTAGGGCAAGGGAAGCAGCATGAATTTTATAGGCAAGAAAGACTAATAATTTTTCTCCCTTCCTCTAAAATCCTCCCTCACCCCTCCTCTCCCGGAACAAACACACTTTTTAAAAGGCTTTTAAATAATCTCGTGTTCCTTAACAAAATTACAGCAGCAGTTTCCTCCTTTAATAGCACTCTCCTTCTTAGTAATCTTGTTTTAGCTACAGTTTTTGATGGAGAGTGCTGGTAGATGAATCATCTCTCACCCCTCTTGCGTTATTTTGCCTGGCTTCAGGAAGAAGGAATTCTGTTTTGGAGCAAAGTCTCCTGTTCAGAAGAGGAAGCTCTCATTTACGTGTGCTTTTAACTAGAAGTAATAAAAAATTTTATTTGAATGGTTAATTGGGGCGTAAATAGATGAATTGTGAATGTTAATCTGATCCATCCCAGTGGATGGCATGGTCCTGTCTCCCAGCCACTCATCTCAAATGAATTGAGCTGTCTTCTGCAAGCTCGAGGTCTGCTCCTGCACATCACCTGCTTATGGAAAGCACTGGAAGACACTGGCTGAAGGAAAAGTCATAGACTGACTGAAATTCCAGTGTTAATGGAGACAGGGGCACAAGTATTTTAGTTTAAGACCTATGATATGGACAATTACTTCTCTGACAACCTCAGCCAGAGAGAAGCTCAAAAAGAAAATTTTTATAAAAAGATTTTTTTACAAAAGATAAATAGCTGGAGGTGTCAGTGAGAGAAATGGAGGATTGCATGAACATGTAATCAGATCAAATTGCACACTGAAGCGCAATTCAAATAAATTCATCAGTAACTGGAAAAAACTGTAAGAACATTATAGTTACTGTCCTTTTTTTTTTTTTTAACCTTCTTTAAATCAGTGTCACTGTGTAAGTGCACTAACAGATCTTGGCACTGGAAGAGCTTCTCTTGTGCCTCTCTGCTGCTGAGGCTGGACTGGCACGATGCTCTCCCTGGGACATCCCCAGGTCACATTCAGCAGTGCCAGCTACAGATCTGCACTTCCTTAGGTCTGACTGCTTTACCACAAATTGTCTTACAGCGGTCTCCACATGACAGAGGACACTAACAAAAAGCAGTCCCTACTCCTCCAGTGCTGGGTAGGTTTTCCAGGTCATCAGAAATAATGAACATTATCAGCTGCTGTGAAAGAGCCTGATATCAGTGAGGAGTGCATGAACCCTGCTCTACTGACAGCGAGTAGGATGCTCTCAAAGAAGATGGAATAATAATTTTAAATAACTCGTATTTTTTATTCCCTCATCTGCCATACTCTCCATCTTACTCACATTTCAGTTTAACAAGGTGTGAGCTGGTCAAGCCCAGCCACACATGGCTCATGTGGAGAAAGGAATGCCTTTGTATGAAGAGAAAATTACCATTATATCTATGCAAATATACCACAATACTTTGCACCATAGCAATTTATTACATAGATAGATGTCTGCTTTCCTCCCTATTCACTGAATATGTCCTTTCCACAGACACAAATATTTCATTGCATTTTCCTGAATTCTGCCACCACCTCCTAGCAGGAAAACAGCACCTTCTGGTCAGCAAGAGCTTCTGCACTGACAAGTGGTCCAGACACAGGAGACAGATGTCAGACCTCCCTCCTCTCGTGGCAGATCATCAAAGATGCCAGTGGCTTAGTCTGAATAGATTCGGTTTCAATTAGATAAACTGCTAACTGCATCTTGGGTAATTTCCTATGGTTTTTCCATGGGAATCAGAGATCTGATGTGTTGGCAGTTGTCTAGACTCAACATATCCTGAGTGGTTTTCTTAGCATTGGTCAGGCTAATTCATGGATTAAAGGAGGAAGGGAAAATTCCTTCCATGAATAAAGCACTAGCTATTTTGGTCACGAGTGGCATCAGCTACTTATAACTCTATTCCTGGAAATGAATGCATGGCTGTGCAGGTGGTATCATCAGGAAGGTTTTGGCTTGCTTGAAACTGGATGGATGTTGCAAGAAAAAGAGCTGGTGATCAGAGCTAGCATTCAGTGCAAGACAGGAGGAGCATCTCTGTGCCCTGACCTGCTGAATTAATGCAACTAGGATCCAATTAGGATCCACAAGGACTGATTTCAGAAGTGAACAGGTAAATACAAGCATCAAATACTTGGGCAGAGCCATTATAAATGAGGGGAAATACCATTACTCATTAGAAAATCATTGGAGGGCTGCTGAAGAGGATAAGGAATCATCTGATGGAATAGTACAAACAGCATAAGGAATAAATAAGAAGAGATAAATAAGATTTTAATCTTGATGCATAATCAAAATAAGGACTAAGTCTGACCAAAGGGAGGAATCACTTATATCATGCAAGAGGAATGCAGCTTGGGTGAAAATGACCATGAAACAACACAGTTCACAAGCCATAGGAAAGGAAAAAAGGAAAACAGCAAAATAAATACAATGGACTTCCAGAAACCATATTTCAAAAACCTCACAGTACTGATAATAAGTCTCAGGGAAAAGAGCATTCAGGAAAGTTTGCAGCACCTTAAAGAAACCATGGTAAGGACATCAATTCAAACAAAGCCAGCAGAGCAGGGAAAGCAGCTTTTGTAAGAGACAAACTATTTGCCTAAAACATGACTACTTCATCAACTTGTAATGAAAGAAATGGTTTATTCAGAGAATGGAAAAGAGATTCACTGGCATGGGAATGTAAATGCATAGGCTGAAAAATGTAGGGATCAAACAAGAAAAAATCAAAATGCAAAAAGAAATACAACCAACAGGATCAAGAGCACATCAAGAAAACATAAAATACATTATCAGGGACATAAAGGCCAGAACTATATCAGAACTATTCAACAGGGAAGAAAAGCACCTGCCTTCTTCACCACAGCTTTCAGTAAAAAGACCACTTGTACCCAAATAGTTTGCACGGTTGGTGCCATGGATGACAGGGAAAGATCTCAGTCTAGAAAGAAGAAAGAATAAGTAAAGAATACTTGCCTTGATTACATGTAATGTGCTTAGACTGCTTGTTAAAACAATCTCATGGCTGTTGACAGCTCTCTGGGATCCCACAGAGAACCAACAAGGTGTCAGAATACTGCAGAAGTGAGACATATTTCCTTTCTGGAAAAGGGAGGAGCTTAAGAATATGGCCAACACCATTGGAATTTCCAGAGAAAATTGGAATAAAGAAGTGTTCTTATAAACATCTGGAAAACAACAAGGAAATTAGTAATGGCTAACACAAATTCATTGGATCACCTAGATATTTTTCCTAAAGCTCCAAGACTAAACAGATGCTCAATGGATGGCAAACCAAACTGAAGTCAACAACACCATGCTGTTGCAAGGAAAAAAAGAGAAGGAAAAAAAAAATTTCAGCAAGCATCATGTGGCATGTACGGCCAGGAGTGATTCCTGCCTGGTCTGTGATGTGTTCCTCTCATTTCATCCAGTGCTGCAAAGATCTCCCTGGAACTCTGTGTCCAGTCTGGGGCACTGGAATTTAAGTTAGTTGAGGAACCTGGGCAGAGAGACTACACTAGGACCACACAAATGCTGAAGGATCTAGAAGATATGGTCTATAATCACGTAAGACCCCAAAAAATTTTTTTTCAGTGTAGGAAAGAGTCATCAGAGAGAGGCACAACACTAGTCTTCAAATACATAAAGGGTAGGAGCAGAGAGGAAGGGAATTTGCTGAGCTCCACATCCGTTGCAAACAGGTAAACGTGGGATCAAAATGTAGGAATGCAGCAGCACCTGAGGATGTTCTTAATTACCTGCTATGCAAGAAGCAGGCACTGTTTGCCCTTCCTTGTGGAATGGGATAAACTAGACAATCTCTAGACATCCCTTCTGACCTTGCTTTGTGTGATTCATGCACCAGGAAAGCCATGGGCAGGCGTTTCTTTGAGTGCAATGAACCTGAGGAGCAAAGGCTGGCTGTGGGTAACAGACACAGCACACAGCATGGTTCAGCCAGTTCTGAAAAGGCTTCTCTGATGGGTTGTTTTCTGAAAACCCACAAAGAAGATAAACCACTAGGAGAGCAAGAACTTCACTTTTAAGAGAGTGGATTGTGTCTCAGAAGGGAGCTGAGCTGGTCTTCTAATTTTTTTTTCCCCCCAAGTCACCAGTTAACAATTCCACCCTCACCCCAGGTGTTCCCATTTTAAACAGGGCTCACACACAGGTGGTGATGATTTGGGAGGAACTCTCTAAAGCTGTGTTCAGTGGTTCTCCCTCACTTTTTCAATATTGCTGGCCTTTAGTACCCAGCTGTACAAACTGTGTCCAACTGTCTTCTCAGGCCAGACTCAGCACATGCTTCTGCTGGCAGAAGACCAGGCCCCAAAAGCAGAAAGCACGCCAGGCTGCAAAGTTAAAACGATAGGAAACCACCTCTTTTCTGCTCTAAAGCCCACAGAGACCAGTGCCAGATCAGAGCTGGGCAACCAGTGAAATAGGAAAGGGTGCTGCCAAGATCTCAGCTTCTTCCCTGGCATAACTTCCATCAGGCATAACTTTACTTTCCTAGTAGTAGTCAGGAAGGAAGACAAATATAAGCACTACCTCATGCCTTCTCCACCTGGTCTTCTCCTGGGCTGTACAAGCAGCTCAATCCTAACTAAGAGAAACTACTCCCAGGTCTTGTGCTGGATGATATTTTAAACCAACATCTTTGCAGTTCAGGTGTGGTTTGTTTCCACGAAGAGCAAGCACATGCATGTAACACACTTGTTAAAGACATTACACGAGCCATACAAACCCAACAGGACTCTTCAGTCAAAGTCAAGGGACAAGACGTGTCTTTACCCTGCCAAGTCCAGAGCAAAACTCAAAATACCTTGGTCTAGCCAAGTTACACATAGAAGACAGAAAGAAAAATCCTTATCCTCTGGTTACCCTCTACCTCTGTTCCTGAGAAGTATTCTCCATTCATATTCTTAACCTTGGCCCACAAGGCTTCTCATGGAGAAGGAAGGAGACAAATTAATTCTTCGCAGCTGGTTCTGTCCTGCAATGCCTTGCTCTCAAGGACAGGCAGCTGTAGCCTTTCTGGCCACAAAGGGAGGGTTAACTCCTACCCTGCCAATTCCCAGATGGACAGCATCCAAAGTGATCTTCTTGCCTTTAACTTTCCCAAGCAGACACATTCTGGCCTGGGTAAGTGAGATTCATGTCCACATCCATATGCATACAGATAAATGACATCCCTATACCTCTAAGGCACATGGATAAACCCCGCCACTTCCTAGCTGCTGAGATCCTCCGGGGATGTTTTATGCAAATGATTTAATGAGCATACTTGCAAAGGATTTGCATGCAGGCATAACCTTAGCACAAGCGCACGGCTAGAGCACAAAAGCTAAAATCCTGGCCCAGAGGGCTGGGAATGAGGAGGTGCGGGATGTCAGCACTCCACCCTGCCTGGGACCGGCGGTGAGTGCATCCCTCCCCTGCCACAGGGACCGATGTTCTCCAGTCCTGTCCCCTGTGCAGGATGAGTAACTGCTGGCTGCACGCTCAAACCCCTGTTAAACTTAAGCATGAGTTTTCTCAGCCTTATTTTCACCGCTCTTTCATGCACAGCCCCTGTGCTACTGCCATCAGGAGTTGCCAGAGGAAAGAGAAGGAGCAGCAGCAGGAGGATGCAAGGGAGCAGCAACGGGAGGATATTTATGTTTATTTTATCTGGATCTTGACAGCCCTTGTTTTGGTGAGGAGGGAGCAAAAGAACAGCACCTCAAAGCTTGTGCTTAGCATAGGGAAATTTCTATCAACTGAGCAGCAGGCAGGTGCCTGCCTGCATGGGACTGCAGGGACAGCCCCAGGACCCAACACAAAGGCACAGGGACCTTTCTCTGGGGAAGGTGAGGGGACGATGACCCCCCAGAGGGGAAGCAAAGGTCTTGGCCTCACCCAGTGGAAAAAGGATGGCTGCTGGCGCAGGATGCAGCCAGATGCAGGACGGCTGAGGGAGGCGGCGGGTTGGGTGACAGCAGGCTGGGCTGCAGGTGTGGGTGTAAGAGGAGACACTTGCTTACACTTGGCAGCCGGGGCCTCGAGCAGGCCTGGGAGCGTGCAGCTGATTGGGAATGAGTTATGGAGCCAGCCGCCTCCGGCGTGCTTGCTCGGAGTGGGGGAAGCCCGGTCCTGAGAGCTGTCCTGCAGCAGGGGCCCAGAGCCCGGGAAATGCTGGAGGAAAAGGGGGCAAATCCTGCCACTGCACTCCTGGATGCAGGGGTTTGGTGGCCTGTTGGAAGTGACCAAGGCACCCAAAGGCTGCATAGGGCGTTTTGCTTTTCATCCTACCTAACTTAATCTCTGTCCAAATGCCAGCAGGAGGCAGCCCTGGTGGGAAGGCAGGGACAGTGCCAGGGGCGGGACTGCCCTCCTTCAAGGCTGGTCACACATGGGTCATCTGATGCATGTTGTTCAAGATGCAAGGGATGCCTCCTCTTAACCTTGCTCAGCATTCACCTCCAGATCTGGCCAGTAGGCTTTTTTAAAAGCTCAAAGTTAATTTGTTAAGAAATATTTTTGCTGCATTACCTGAAAACCATGACTATCTGTGTGTAAGTGTAATGAAACAGCTTTCCGTACCCGAAGAAGAATAGAGTGAAATTCCACAGCACTCAAAAAATAATAACCACAGCAAGAGAACTAAGGAGTTCAGGCTGAAAATGGGGCTGCAGCACCGAGAAGAATAAAATGAAAATTTCCCCAAGCAGAGAGAATGGCTGGAAATAGCTGCACCTCCCCTCTCTGCTCCTGTGAAGTCAGGTTACAGTAAGAAAAGGCATTTTAAAATGGCACCAGAGTTTCTGAGTACTGTAGAATATTTACAAAGGCGAAACCAAAGCAAAAAAAGAGCACGCAGTGTGCTCAAGGTAACAAAGAAATTCTGTGATACAGCAGGTAACCGAGCTTGGCTCTGTGGAGACTGAGCATATGCTGTAACTACTGGATCATCTTTCTTCTGTATTACATTTGCTTAGCTCGGTGATAAAAATATATGTCTTCCTCCACAGGCACATTGACCACATAGTGCTGAAGGTAGATTGTGAGGTTTTATGTTTGTTTATCATGATACATGCAAACAAAATACCTGTCTTGCAAAATATTTTGGCTGCCATCCACCACAAAATAATCTTAAGGCAGAAAGCTCGTCTAAGAAACTCCTTCCCTTCAGCCACCAGAAAGAGTAATTAAAGAAGTAAAAAGCATTTGCCTGTCCATTTGGAAGCGAGCGAGCAGCTCAGCTGTGCAAAGAGTATGGGCTCAGCGGAGTTTCTGATTAACAAAATGTAGCAACTTTAAGACCTCAACCCACCATAACAACCCTCCCGCAGCTCTCCCCGCTTTCCCTCTGCCGCCTTCTAAAGGTGGTTATCCCAGAGGTTATCTTAACCAAAAAAATTCTTGAACGCAGTTATCTTGGGAGGCACAGTTTCAAAGAGAGGACACATAAAATAATTAAAAGCAATATTCACCTCTCCACTTCAGAGAGCTCCTGTTTGAGCTCCAGAGGGATGAGAGGGAAAGTAAGGGATGCTTCCTGGAGAGCAAGTAAGGTGAACCAGGACAGCAGAGGGGTAGGCTCAGGACAGTGGGGAAGATAGGAAACTGGAGCAGATTGTGGCAAGTGGGAGACGTGGTGGGGAAGGAGAAGCAGGTCTGTAGGTGGGGAAGCAGGAAAGCAAGGGGAGCGGGGCGGACAAGAGGATTTTGGAGAGCGGCTAGCCAGCTGGCACACATATAGCAGCTGCTGCTGTGTCAGCCTAGGAGAGTAGCTGCAGCTGCACGCTGGCCATGAATAGCAGAGGAGCAGCGTGCCGGCTGGCTGCTGGAGGGACGGGGGCAGCGGGGCGCTGAAAAGGCAGGGGGAGGCTCTCTGAAAGCTTTTCTGCTCAGGGGAACTTGACAGCCCTTTGATTTCTGAGCTGTTTGTTCTCCAATTGTCCACTCCGGTGGACGATCAGTACGAAAGAGTTAAATGGGGAGAGGGGGAAGAGAGAGAAACAGTAGGAAAACTTAGGTCCTAAGTGCAGATCTGGGCTTTGATAGTGTATCCATAGCATGCAGTTGTCTGGATGTATAGCTTTCATAGCTGTCAGCGGGGATCAAAATCACAGGATGCTTGAACTAAAGGAGAAATCTCCGCGCGGTTACCCTCATATTTGCTTGAGCCACCACTGGAGGAGGACATGATCCACCACTTGGCCATCTGTTCTGTGTGCCGCACATGTCACTCCACAAGCCCTCCTGCGTGAGCTCCTACGGGGCTGTGGGTTCACACCCTCTTTGTGCCTCCCCATGAGCGTGGGTGCGCACACCCCGTGCACTATTTCACAGACATGTGGTTCTACACAGCTGTGGGTGCGTGCACCCCACACACTCCTCTGGGGCTGTGGGTGTTCCCAGCCTCAGTGTTCCTCTGGAACCACGGGTGCATCCACCCCACGCACTCCTCCACAGCTGTGGGCACACACACCACGCCTGTTCTTCCACTACCATGGACGATCCCATGCTCTGTTCTCCTCCATGGCTACATCTGCACATACCATGCACTCCCATGACTGCAGGCACAGCCAACCGGGGCTGTCCTCCGTGACTGAGTGCATACTGAGTTCCTCCACAGCTGCAGGTGATCCCCTGAGCACTCCTCCACAGCTGTAGGTGATCCCCTGAGCACTCCTCCACAGCTGTAGGTGATCCCCCTGAGCACTCCTCCACAGCTGTAGGTGATCCCCCCTGAGCACTCCTCCACAGCTGTAGGTGATCCCCCTGAGCACTACCCCACAGCTGCAGGTGATCTTTGCTTGAGCACTCCTTTACAGCTCTCGGTGATCCCACCCTGAGCACTTCTGCACAGCTGTAGGTGATTCCCCCCCAGCACTCCTGCATTATTGGGGTACTCCCACCCCAAGCATTCCCTGGCCGTGTGTACTCTTCCATGCCTGTCTGCACACTCCCTGGGTAGTTCCACATCTTCGGGGGCGCACACACCGCCTGCTCCCTCGCAAGCAGACGTGCACACACCCTACAACCTCCTCCTCTCACACATCCCGTGGCTATTCCTCCAACACCGTGGGCTGGGCGTCCACCCCACACCCATCAACACGCGGGTGCGCCTCTCCCACCCGCGCTCCTCCGCGCCCGCGGGTGTCCCGCATCTCTCATCCCTCTCCACCACCTGGGGCTGATAGACCCCGCTGCGGGCAGGGCGGAGCGAGAGCTGCCTGCCGCCCTTTAAGAGCCGCGGCGGGAGCGGCGCTGGCCCCACCCGCCGGCCGCGGGGCCGGGCCGTCCCCCTCATTAATATGAAGGCGGCGGCCGCGGCGGCGAATGGGTAATGAAGCTGTCACTCCGGCACCTACTTGTTGGGTGTCCGCGGAGCCGAGGCGCACAGAGGGCGAGCGGAGCCCGCGGGAGGGGAGCGGCGGTGGTGGAGCGCTCCGGGCGGCCCCGCCGGCAGCCCATGCCCTGCGCCCCCCGGCGCGCTGCGGGCGGCTCCCCCACCGCCCATGCCGCGAGCGGCCCCCGGTCCGTGGCCGGTGGGCTCGGCGGGCTCCTCTGAGGCGGCGGCGCGGAGCAGCAGCGGGAGCAGGAGGCATGTGGGGCGCCGGCCGGCCGAGCCGGGCCCCCCGCGCCGCCGCGCTCGGCCTGGCGCTGCTCCTCGCCTCCTGTGTGCAGGTAGGGACGGGGCGCGGGGGGCTGCGGGGCGCCGCGGCTGCCTTTTCCCTTCTCCCCGCTCCCTTTGCACCTTGCTCGTTTCTTATTTATGTCTATAACACTGTGTGCATGTGTGTATATATATGTACACATATGTATATTGCCGCGGCGGGGTTAAACCCGCAGCCGGCGA
>VWZT01014005.1:438341-534857 GCA_013397055.1 Pachycephala philippinensis
CCAGCGGCTCGCCCCCGCAGTGCGCTGTTAGCTCAGTGCCCGCCGCCTTGTGCGCCGCACGCAGAATGGGTTGGGTTGGAAGGGACCTTAAAGGCCATCTCGTTCCACCCCGCTCCAACACCTTCCACTAGCCCAGGGTGCTCAGAGCCACATCCAGCCTGGCTTGGAACACTTCCAGGGATGGGGCATCAGCGGGGGCTGCAGGCCAGTGCTAGTCCTTGGAGACTGGATGCTTCCTCCTGCTTTTGGGGGTGCTGGGTGTGGAGAGTGCCCGGCGCTGGGGAGCGGCGGGAGGGAGGGAGGGAAGGCTGGGCTCCCTGCCCGGCTGCAGGCAGGTAGGATCCTGCAGGGAGTTTCACAGCTGTTGCCCTCAGCCCTTCCAAGTGGGCCACGGGGTGGAAGCTGGCAAGTTGCGAGGTGCTGAGGAATGGGGATGGTGCAGTGCCCCAGCTCGGTGGGGAGATGCGTATCGGAAGCCTGGGTACCTGCGGATTGCGTTTGGCACCTGGTGACTAACAGATGAAATGGCCCTTGCTGACCTCTCAGGCCGTAGCTCGCGGGATCTTGGTTACTTGGAGAATGCCTGCTAGGAATGGGCAGGGACAAAAATGGTTTATTTGCATTTCAAGCTAAAGGAAGCCTGTCTACATAAATCATTTAACTTTCTGTGCTACCAGGGATCCTCCAACCTGATGCTCATGCCCCTGAAATTAAGGACTGACTGAGTTTGCTGCAGTTAAATGTTTAAAAATAAAAAAGGTACAACGGATAAATTTTTCCATGCAGAGGCACTTAAGTTCTGGTTGCCAGGTTGGGGTGTTTTGATGGCCTTTGTTGGTCCTGTGCCCTCTTGAACTTGGAAATGTTCCTGTTAACGGGTATAGTCGATACTATAAACCCAGGGTATTTAGAACTGTGTTCTTAAGTTATAGGATCAAAGAGAAAATTAGGATTCTTCCTCCTCTTTATTGGCCATTTAATACAGACTCGATGAAATCGTAAACTCTTCAGTAGGAGATTTCAGTAACATTAGCACCTCAAACTTTTTATGTTATCTGCATGAGGAAGTAAAGGTAACTTAACTCATGCTTTTATTTTGCCAGTTTCCAGTATTGCTACTTGAAACATGAGGAGAGTTTGATAATCCTTGCGCTGCAGGTCCCTAAGCCCAGCCTTCTTTGAATTTTTCTCTGTTGGAATAAGCACATTCTTACCTTGCAGCTGCCGGATATTGTTGTTCTGTGCTCACCCAGTCCTGAGTAAGGCCTGCTTGACCTGCGACTTGCAGGTGAATTAATGCAGTGTCTCCAGCCCACACTGCCCTGTCTGCTGCTGTTTCTTGTACCATCGCCTCCAGCATTTTAAAGGAATTGAAATACTCGGGGTATTTTTTTTTCCCCCCCACCATTTTTTCCTGCAGCTGTTACAAAGCAGGCTGTAATTTATCTAAAACAGTGCCACTGCAGTCTCGTGGGTGGTTAGCTGATTTTTGGACGGTTTACTGAATACTCTCCCAGCCCACCCTGGTTTCTAAAAATAAGCTGTGGAGTTGCTTTACTTAAAACAGTCTGTGGATGCACCTCTGGAAAGAAGCCCCTCCTGTGTGTTGTAGTTAGGTCTTGAACTCTGTGTGTTCAGTCTGTTGATGGGGAACGTGGCATCTTTGTCAGAGCTGTGCAAAAGCTGTGGCATGGAGAGGCTTAATTGTAGTGCTAGTTCATCACACGGTGTTTTTGAAGTAGATTGAGTTCCTGGGTTATGTTTCAACTCCGTGGGGTAATTTCAAAATTATTCTCAAATAGTTTTCTTTCTCTATTCAAGTTTGCAGACAAGAAACAATAATATGGATGTAGTCTTTTCATATGACTTTTATTTTTGCTGTACAACAGTAATGAAGTTACTGTTTCTTTAATATGATAGGAGGGAGCAAGAGTAAAGAGAGTTGGAAATTGTGTCCTTCACTTATGAAATAAATTTGCTTTGGTGTTGGCAGTGAGCAAAGGATTTATTTCAGTAGTTCTAGCTTGAATTTTTAAGCCCCACACTAATGAAAACCAGCATGAGTATATGTAGACTTCTTGGTGAACCTCATCTGAATGATAACTGCCTCACTTAGAGACTAATGTAGTAATGTATAAATTGCTCGAGGGGGGGATTTCTTGAAGTCTGTGTGATACTAGAGTGTCCCAAGCTAGCAGTAGCTGTAAAGCAAGTAACTTCTTGAGAAGTGATTTTTTTTTTTTTGTTTGTTTGTTTTTGTTTTACTGATTGTCCTTTTTAATTTTATGAGGTAAAATTTTTCAGTTTGGACAAGTGTTTCTGCTGTAAAGCTGCAGTACCAGAGTGCAGTGACTTCCAGTGTTTGAAACAGTGTCAGTTACCCGGTTTATTCCTATTTCCTGTCCTTTTTTTTTTTTGATATCACTAGTCTGATCTCTGATTTGCAAGAGGAAGCTTGGGATAGTGCCAGAAAGTTCTTAAAATTGCTACCTTGGGATACATCATCCACAGAACTCTGGCAGTGGGAGAGGCTGAGGAACAGCTAGAACAATACAGCTGTCTTCTTCACCCACCTACCTCACATTTTTTTCTTTGCCTCCTGCTGTAAAACTTGAAGCTTAATGCTTGTTTGAGATTGTTAACAAACAAATGATGCAATTAAAATTTATGTGCAACTTTAAAACAAAAAAGACAGAAGAATTCAAGTAGCTTTGAAGAATTGATTCTGATCAGTTACAGTTTTGGCTTGTTAGTCTTGAGCTTTTTTTTTTTTTCCTAGCACAAAGCTGTTTGTTCAGACACTGAAGTTTCAGAAATAGCTGGCACGTTAATATTTATCAATAGCCATTGGCAGAATTTTAGATTTGGGGTTAATTGAAGGTTGCTTCTGAAGACGGTGTTTTAAAGTTAATCGTTCTGCAGGATGGGTTATGCGGAACCATTTCTTGTACTCCTGTGCAAGATGACATGAAATGGAGTTGTGTGTGGTTTTTCCCTCCACCCTGTTCTTTCCCTCAGGGAATTCAGAGTTTTTCCTGTACCGTAAATATTGGTATGGCATCCATTACTTCAGTTAATTAGTCATATAGAGGAATTGTCCTGACTAGTTGTGGATGTTGAAATCATGTATTACAGTATGCATCATTGGCTGCTCTCAGCCCCTCTGTTTTTGAGATCCTGGTGTGACTGACAGGCAGTGCAGTGCACCCATGGGTACTGTATGCTCTGAACTCCCCAGGTGAACTTCAGAGTTCAGGGCCTTGGAGATAAGTAGCAGAAACAAGAATTTTCACCTCTCCTTTTCCTTGGTACTTACCTAGGACTCTGTGTAACCAGTCTGAAGGAGAGGTGGTAGAAGTTCAGGCAGCCCTTGCAAATTGTTTGGGTAAAGGGTGCCTTCCCCACTAAGATTAGGCAACAAATTGATTTTTTTTTTTTTTTGTTTTTAGGCACTATCTTAAGGTTGTTTTCTATTTAGGGTGTGATTGTAGCACCTCTCTCTTAGCTTCTGAAGTAATGTTAACTTTCAGGTAGATTAAAAAAATGTATTTAATGTCCAGGCTCTGTGTGAGTTTCATCCATATGTAGTCCATGTGTGAGTCTCATCCAAATGCCTGGAGGGGTTCAGTTTTGATTTAAAACACACATAGGAGTGTGAACCATCAAATATTAACAACTGTTGAGAGGATAGCTTGGCTGCAGCAGTAAATGTTAAATTTCTTAGAAAGCTACCTGTCCCCTCCCCTGCCAAAACCTGAGCAGGAACACTTGACCTTACAGCTTTTATTGCTTAATGGGTACAGCATTCTGCTTGGCACTTTCACATGTTGTCTGCTTAACTTTGGGATTTTGCATTATGCTCTCCCAGTCCTTTTAATTTGAGAAATGAAGGCGGTTGGGCCCTGGAAGTTGTCTGCTGTTCAAGCTCATTATCTGGGATCCTTGGTGCCTTTAGGGAACTAGATAGCCTGGCTGGAGGAAATGCTCTTGTCTATTTTTGTTTGGCTGGTAGATCCACAGTTGGTCTACCTCCTGTCTCAACACAGCCATCACTGCTCTCTGATCAGGATCTTGAGGCTTTGTAATGAAAATATCCTGGATTAGATTACTCTCTGCTCCCTGATAGAGTAAACACGCATCCTGTCATCTTGGATGACACCCCATCGGGACAGATATGCTTAAATTAGGCAGGTTAAAGTTAGGCCATTTAGCACTGGGAAAGGTTCCTGTGCATGGCTGTACCAGAGGAAGAGTAGCTATGGTTTTTCTCATGAAAAAGGTTACAATTTGACAAATGAAACATCAAGAGAGACACAGCAAGCTTTACCTGTAATTAGTTGTTCCTTGCTCCATGTAAATTCCTTCTTAAGGAAAGTGCTTGCAAAAGCACAGTTCCAAGCGAGACCTGAGGGCAGGGAATAAGAAGTGAGAGCAAGACCTTATGCCAAAATGTAAAATTCACCTGGTAGTGATGGGCCATAATGTACGTGCATCACACCTCGTTAGCACAGGAGATCAGCGTGGAAAAAATAATGTAGTTGATAGCTGCATATTGATGATCTACATTAATGTTTAATGTCTTATTTACCAGTAGCCTTTTTTCCCCAGGTGGAAGGCTTGGCTGACTATACTTGACTATTTTTTTTCTATTTTTTCCGCTGCCTGAACTTGGTGCATGCTTACTACCTCTGCCTGATGGGCTCGTCAGCAGACTCTAGGACTCCTGTGGTGCTGCCATGCCAAAATATTTCTTATTGTGCCAAAACACCTCCAGTCTTTGTGCTCCTGAAGCCTTCCCCTGCTTGTTGCAATTCATGGACAAATACGCTGTCAATCAGAAAACAGGGATCCATGTTTCCTCACTTTTGGGGAGGTAGATCATGGAATTTATATACTTTCACCTGCTCAGTACTGTATTTGCCTTGAAGCCTTTTTGATCAGAAAAGAAAGGTTGAAGAAATGGTTTATTATAAAAGCTATGTCCCTTTGGTCTCAAGTGACACAAATGCAAAGGGTCGTTTTCAGGTTTTGTTTTGCTCTTTCTTAAAAGAAGAGAATGGGATGATGTTTTAGAGAGTGACTTCAGCAATGCTGGGTAGTGACAACTCCAGTTGATTTCAATAGCAGCTGCAGGTGTCACCTCTAAAAAAGAACCAAGGCCTTAATGGTGACCACTTCAGAACCACTCTTTGAAAAAGGGATTTATTATTGGCATGCTGTGTGTGCCAGCAACTATTTGCAGCTTGCCCAGAATAGAAAGTCTAAAGACTTAAGTTTCATGTAACTATAGGAAATCTGTCTTCTAATTTTAAGCAGAAGTGCTCTTTGCACTCTTAATCTTTCATGCATTCATGTCACTAAATCTAGAATTTCTTATGTCTTTGAAATAAATATGCCTCAAAGGACAATATTCTGCTAACTATTTAAACTTTATACCTTAAAGTTCTGGGGGTTTTTTGAATGTCACAGAGATGGTCAGATAGTAAAGAACACTTCTATTTATACTCCTTGAAAGCTTCCTTAAATAAACATGTGCTTATTTATTGGAAACACTGAGGCTGAAGTCAAAACTTGCAGACGAAGTCCGTCACCTCCCAGCCACAGAGAGTGTGCTTGTACACCTCTTGTCAGCTTTCTAATCTTTATTCCAGAAGGTGCTCCAGCCAGCCTATCTGTGAAATGCTACACTCCTAGCCACACAGCTGGTGTGGGCATTAAATCTTTGACTGAAAATGGAATCAGTATTAAAGTAGTCAGGATTACTCTTACACGAGAGGATGTGAGCTGGAGAAGCAGAGCATGTTTGATTCACTGCAGTGCAGTGGAGGCTTTGTAGCACTGTCTCTGGGCTGTCTGAAGATGTTCCGAATGCTGTTTTCTCAATTAAAAAAGTCTGCATAGGAAAGGTTTGCTGGAGATGTGACCGCTTGTAGCTTTAATCTTAAACAATCAGGTTTATCTTGGATGTAGCTGGGGTAAAACTACAACTGGTTGTGTTATATCAGACTTGTGATATTTGGCCTAATCAGGCTGTGTTCCCATTGTATTTTAGGTGGCTTGAGTGATCCTGTGAGGTTCAAGTGTTAGTGTAGATGCTGAGGAGCTTTGTGTGGCAGAAGCTGCCTTCTGTGTTTGAGGCTGCTGCTTGTATTTCTTGTGCAAGTGCAGCTTGCTTTGAGAGCTATTTGGGTTCACTGTTTTTCATCACAAAAGCTGCAAAAAATTAAGCTCGTGTCAAACAGTAAATGATGTGAAACAACTACATTTTCTGGATGTAAAAAATGCCCAAACTTACGTAGTAAGTTTTTAGTATATTTGGGGTTAATGTGTATTTTTGCTACGAAGCTTTTCTTGTATGAGAAGGTGATTTGAGACAGATGTGTAAGGTAAATCATGATTTTGTTTTTTAGCTTTGAAAATTGCTTTTGTCTTGTCCCCTGTGGGCCAGTGGCTGTCTGGCCCCTCTGTTGAGCAATGCCTTCGAGTCACTGCGTGTAGGTGAGATGAGTGGAATTCATCTTTTTTTTGTGTAGTCTGACTCCTTTGCCTGTTTTTCCTCTAGGTGTTGCTTTGTGTTGGCTCTGAAATACGTGCTATGAACATACTTTATAAACTACCCTAAGTTCATAAAGCAGCTATGATCACATCGTATACTTAGTCACCTGCAGGAGCTTTAGGTTATTGTGTGCCAGAAACCTTCCCTCCCTGCTCTTCTGAAAACAAGCCCAATGTTTTGTCAACTCTGTGTGTGTCCTGCTTGCGTTGCATGTTCTGTTTCAGAGCTGCTCAACCTGCTGAAGAGACTAGAAAGTGACCCTGACTTTTCTGCCAGCACACCCATTTGCTTTCCCTTGTTCCTGTACAGTTCTAGCTGGAGTAATCCTCTGATCTGGAAGGAGCTTGAGAGCATCGGTTTGGAAGCAGAGAGGCTGCTTCAAGGAGTGAGGAGAAAGGGTATCCTGGCAGTGCTTCTGGCTCCTTGATGTTTATCCATTTGCTTACCTGAAGGATGGTTGCTGCTGTTCCTTGGCAGTGGTTCCACCATTCCCTCCCTCTTCTGCGTTGTGTTAAACCTCTGATGGGCTTTTTGCTAGAAATCTGCTCTGGCTTTGGTTAGTGGGTGTCTAAAGCGGGTCAGTCTCCGGTCAGAGGTGACTGCTGAGAGTGCTGTGTCCATTCAGTGCTTTGGAGCTGCTCAGCTCTCACAGGAGCAGGAGGTGGAGGTGTAGCCTGAGCACCCCCACCCTGCCCCTGCTCCCAGGGCTGGGGAATGAACCGGCGTGGGCAGCTGAGAGTGTCTCTGCCTGTTTGTGTTGGGTAGCACTGACCTTCTGCTTCCCGTGGGGTGGTGGGGCTCCCTTGGAGCTGCTCCCTCCCCTCTGTGCACCCAGGGAGACCTGCTGTGAGGGAGAGAGCTGAGCAGAGCACTGTGATGGCTCTGGTGTGGATCACCTCCAGGCAGGGAGGGGTGGCCATGCCTGATTTAACCACAGTCTTTAGTGCCTTTGCTTACTGTACAGGAAAAATTACTCTACATAAATGATTGAGTGCTGTCTTCAGCAGAGTCTGTCATGTGCCCATGGATACTACAGACAAGGAATGATGCTAGACTAGGACTGAACAGATGAGTTTATTTTTTGATTACTCCAATGCTTTTGGTTTCTTTTTTTTTTTTCCTGGTTTGATGGCCAGATTTTGCTCGAAGATAGTTAATTTTAGAAATCCAATGTGTGCGACATAG
The DNA here is from genome assembly GCA_013397055.1 of Pachycephala philippinensis. Taxonomy (NCBI): domain Eukaryota; kingdom Metazoa; phylum Chordata; class Aves; order Passeriformes; genus Pachycephala; species Pachycephala philippinensis. Next base: position 446,083 of record VWZT01014005.1, read on the forward strand.
TAGACACATTTCAGCATCACCAAAGATTTAAATACCATTCAGCTCTAAGAGAAATGCTTGCTATTTACCTGAAATATCTCTACTGCTGCTTTTGATATTAATCATTTTTTTTCTTGTAATTATATTTGGGGAATGATTTAGTTATAAAATGTTGTTTAAGAGTTGAGCTATACCTTATGCTCATTTGTTAAACCATTCCCAAGGGTTTTCTTTATAGTTGTAGCTAGCCTTTAATTTGTATGTAAAGGAGAAAAACTAAATATTTATTATTACTGTTTCAGATGCTAAATAAAGTGTAAAAATCATATTTAACATGAGGATCTTCTGATAACAAGAGCTCTGAGCTGAAACATATAGTAAGCCTGGATTTTATCTGTGGTTGCAATGACTGTTTGCTCCTCAATAGAAAGCTACATTAGATGGAAGGGACAAGGCATTTCAAGGCTAAATGAGAATCTTAGTCTTACTTGATTAGAGCTTGCAGAGGTTGCTAAGAAACAGCCTAATAGTCCTTGAGTAACCAATTATATGCCCCTTGGACAGATGCACTGGTGCTCATTCTCTGAACTTGCTTGGTTTTTTTTTTTTTGTTGGTTTTTTGTTGTTTTTTTTTTTCTCCTTTGTCACTTAAAACAAGAAAATTCAATGAAAAAATNAAATCTGAGATAAGGCTGGAGTATTAGTAGACAAACTGCAATCTGTTTACATCCTGCTTTGGTCTTGAAAGTCCTGATTATATGTATCTTGCTCCCAGCAGGATGTGTTCTGGTGGGCTTTGTTTAGTATGTTACTATTTGATTGTTATAACATTTAAATTATTCTTGCAGTGCCTCTTCTAGTTCCACCTAATTCACTGTGTCTCTAGTCTCTGCAGTGCTTTCTAGTGCTATGAACATACCAGCTTGAATAACTTCAAGCATATAACATTCAAACTGGGTAAATTTTACATTTTCAGACTCTTATTGAGTAGGAAATACTAATACTGATGCAATATCCTATGGAAGGTAGAAAAATGCTCACTTTTGGGTGGAGTTAGCTTTCCTTACCCCTTTATGCAAATTGGAGAGAATTATTGTGTGAGCTAACAGTTAACTAAAACATTTCCTTTTTCCTTCTCTCTCTCTCTTTTTTTTTTTTTCCCTGAATATGTATGATTCTGCTTATGGCACTGTAAAGTCTAGTTTAAGACAGAATCCACACTTTTAATGTAATAGGTCCTGGATTCCAGCTGGAGAACTTAAGATCTAATTAGGGAACTTGTTCATACTTGGAAGACTTGATTGACATGTGCTTTAAGCAGTAAGTTGAGAAATATTTAAATAGCTTAATTATTGATCTTTAAGTAATCTACTGAAGTAGAAGTTTTTTAGGATGTGCAATTTTTGGTACTATTTAGTGTTCTTCCTATTGACTGAGAACAAATTTAACCGCGCTGGTCTGGTAACCTGAGCTACTGCTTAATAGTTTTAGTTACTGTTCCTTTCTCTTACACAATGTTAAAAAAAAAATAAAGGTGATTTTGATAGTTCTGACTCTCTTATGGTACAGTGTCATGATTTTCCTTGTATCACAACATGGAGTTTTTACTGTAACTGGCCACATGTGATCAGCAAAGTCTAAAAGTCAGACCATACTTACTTGGACTGTGAAGGGCAGGTTATATCCATGTGCTGCCCCTCAGTAGTGACTGGTTTTTGCACACCACAATGACCTGATAGCACCCCTGTGTTGGTTATAAACTGTTGTTTAAATCAGATGTTTATATATAGGCCTAGAATATTTTAGTGTTGTGTTTGGCTGTTGGATGCCTTTGTAGAACAGAGTATTTTTCCATGATTCATCCACACATATTGGTGCTTTCTCCTATCAGAAAGTGAGGAAGGGAAGGAAGTAGGGAAAATGAAGTGTTGAGACTTGCACAGACGTGTAAGGTGTTGGTTGTCAAATATTTAGTGCTCCTGCAGTGCCTTCTGATGTTTGCTGTTCAGCTGTGATAACTTCAGGGTTGTGGAGTGACTACCAACCTATAAACCACACGCCGTTTGTTCTAGAAGAGGTGAAAGTAAAGTGGTTGCTCAAACCTGGCTGGTGGCAATTCTTCAGAGGTGAATTTCCAGAATTCAGATTCCCTTTATCTACCACTGTGTGTCCTGGACTTGGACTGAGGACTGTCAGAACATTAATTGTCACAGGGCTTAGGCAGAAGTGCAAACTGCTGCTTATCACCAGAGCTTCTCAAGCTGCTCATATCTACTCCCAGATCGCTGCAAATGTAAGGTAAACAAAATAAGCTTTGGCTGACAGGAAAGATAGTCTTGGCTTGTGGCAGCTTGCTATCAGTGATAATTTGTTTGTCCCTAAGCCATTAGGATGGATTTTCAAGATTTGGTACTCTGTGAATCTTCAGCTTGCCAAGGAATCTGGAGAATTCAGAGCAGCAGGGAGTTGGTGGCAAATGAAGTGCTGAAACTCTAAAGTGGTCACTAGGACATACTCTTGAGTTACGGCTCCAGCTTTGGGCTAACAAAATTACTCCCTGGCTTTTTTTAATGTTGGCCTATTTTCCATGGCTTTATTCTGTTCTCCATTGATACTCATGAGGAAAGCTGTAGCATTGTTACCCACCAGAGAAGTAACTAGGGGTCAACAATGAAATAAATCTGAAGACTTGCTGACATAAGCTCCCTTTCATAGCTTCCAGATCCATGTCAGTGGGAGGAGAAAGGGGAAAAAACAGAGAGGCATTCTGAATTTACATGCTTAGAGTAAATGTATAGGGCATGTGCTTACTTTCGAAGGCTGTTTCATGGACATTGCTACCCTTGGTACAAAGCTCTCCTTGCTAAGGCGTGCTCATTTGTGGGCTTTGTCTGATTTGTAATAATGTAAAGCTATATCAGATCCCCTCCAGTTTACATGAATCTGAAAGATATGGCTGGATATTGAAGTTCTGATGCTGCTTTGTTATGGTAGGATTCATCATGTCCTGGTTGTCATATATTCAAATAGATAGTTTGGAATTGTGGCCTACATATGCTATTTTATTCTGTGTTTCTTTGCGCTGTAAGCAATTAATTTTTAATAGTAATTAAGTCCAGTGTAGTGGTTGGTGCTGCAAACATGTGATAAAGATTCACTGTAGCCACAAAGTACTGTTCAGAAGATTCAGTCCTGCTGCTGGGCTACGATAGAAGCATTTGTTTCAGGAATGTGTTTATAAACTTAGTTTTTTCACAGCTAAACTCTGGCTCTACCATGTATATTTAACTGTGTGCATAATCCCTGTTTAATCCTTTATTCAAGTTCGTTGCATGTGTTGATCTACATGAAAGAACTTGCACCCACTCTTAGAGTGGTGACTCTTATTTTTCTGCTCAACTTATTCCTGTAAATTTACAGAGAGCTAAAATAAGGTGTTTTGTTTCTGTTTGCTTCCCTGGCAGCCTCTTTAGCATGTGCAGAATTTGAAAACTGAGCTGGTGTTTGGCTTGGGGCTGAAATGAAGGACAGTTTAGGTGTGTTATCCCTTCCCTTTGGATTAATGACACGTCTGTTACTAGCCATGCACAGCTCTACACTCTGTTTGATAACTCTCTTGTGGAAATGCGAAGGTCAAATTGACTGAAACTGTTGTGTGACTCATGTAGCAATAAAACTGAGACATTTGTGTTTCTTAATGTTGAAAAGGCCTGTGGTGATACCTGTGCTCAGAACCTAAGCCATGAGAGGAAAATGATGGATCTTGTTTAGAGCTGCATGAGGGTTCAATCAGTCAGCTGCTGCCCTCACTGTGGGCCAGTGGAGTCTTTGCTTCATGTCCCCTTTCAGCTGTGGCTGCTGCTGCCCAAGGAGCTCTGGAGGTGACTCAGCTGGGCAGGACTGATGAGGGAATTGAAGAGGACGTAGAAAAACATTACCACAATCTCTGCTCCCTTAGGAGCAGTGGTTGAGTGTGGGCCTCTCCTCTTCCTAAGCCAAGACATCTAGGGCTCATTAGCTGGAATTGGTTTTGTGGGCATTTGCTTTTTCAAAAACAAAGGGAAAGACTGCAGCGCTATCAACAGCTAACATTATTTAAAAGGGTGAAGATTAAAACACTACTCTCTATTCCTGGGGACTTTACATACATAGAACTTGGGGGCATATCTGGTTTTTTATAAATTTGCTTAACTTCTTAGTATGCATATTTCCGATACAAAAGAGAGTGCATGCAGGTGTTCTGTGTTTAGAACAATAATTAAAGTATGTTATTACATAGTTAGTTTAATTCCCTCTTGACTTCAAGTTGAAATTATAATGATGCATGGCTTCAAGTGCCCAGAGGACACTAATAGCCATGCCACATGGAGTGCAGAGGGGAGGGGAAGAGCAGTATTAATTACTAGTTCATCTTTGAATTCTAAATATTAGCATAAAACAAGTCTTGCACTAACCGTTAATGGGTCTTCATGGTTGTTACATACACTTCAAAAGAGACAATCTAGCTACACTTTCATTAATGCAACAAGAAAGTGTGTGTATAATGGGCTTAATTTATCTTGGACTTCTTCCAAAACCTTAGGAAAAGAGTAGGACGTGAATACTTTGTTAATATCAAGTTTGTCTGAAACAGTTCAAAGGTGGTAGCAAGGCTGAAAGCTTCTGCTTAAATCTAATAGAGTGATGTTCAGATGGTCCCCAACTGTCTGCCTGGTACTGTACTTGTACATGTCTCTTTATCTAAACGTCTTTTCTCTCTGTTCTCTAATTTCATCAATACTTTCTTCTGTTCTTTGCTATTGGATTAACTGGGTGGATTTCTGGAAACTCCTGCTGCCAGCTCCAGCTGTGGTGGAGAGGACTGGAGCTTATTAACTGTGAAGTCATGAAAGTATCTTTAGATGTAGCGGTTTATTTCCTTTAATGTAACGGTCAGGCAGAATGTCTGTTGACACGTAATCCTGTGATCCTCCCTCTAAAACAGTGGATTCTGATTTTTTTTGTCCACTAAAACTGGATACTAGCAAAGAAACATCTACTGGAATTTCTACTCTGTTTTCTTGTATTTAATTTCTGATTCAATATCAATTTCCAATCTCAAAAATCAACACCTTGTGTTCTCCCTGAATAGGATGGAAGGCTGTTATTTAAGGTTCAAGTGCGTTTTCAGGATTGATGCATGTGGGGTTAATTTCATTTTTCTTTCTGCTGCTTTCGCTCTAGAACTCTTAAAAAGGGAAATGCAATTGGGGGATGTTAAATAGGCTCCCTGTTTGAGAGAGAGAGAATAAAAACTGATAGTTGTTTGACAATTTATCAGGTAGGCTGCTAGGATGCTGTCTCTTCCTTTAGTATGGCTGTAGTGTTCCATACCAAATCCTACTGCTTTGGTTGGTAGCTGTTCTACTTAAAATAGTGTTGGTAATTGGCTGGCTTCTCTGCTATCTAATTTCTTCTAAGGTGTAGAAGGGAAGCTTGCTGATGCTGTTTTATATTCCAATATGCTTTCAAGAAATCTCACTGGGACAGGCACACTAACAGCCATATCAAAGGACACCCAAATATTTGTTAACTTTTAATCAGGGTACATAAAGGTTTAGTGTGTGTAGCTATCTTGGGTAAATTAGCAGAGGGGAGCTGTGCCTGCAGGAAGGATGACTAATGGTTCTTCTGTAACTCCTTTGTATTCTGTGCTCATCATTAGCTCTGACCAGCTACTTGAAACAAAGCAAAGTGATGAGCAGGGTGGTTTAATCTTTTCAGGTGGATTTTACTTTGTGTACATGTCATCCTTCTTTATGGTGTCAATTTTTCTTTCACTGTGGTCATGTATGAACAGAGCATTGCTGTGCTCAGGCTGCTGGGACAAGCTGTCCTTTTTTGAGGCCTGTTTCCCACATGCCTCAAGCTTTTTATGGGATGTCAGGCCTCTGCCCAGCAGATCTGAGGATGAGCTCCGAGATGCTTCTGCCATGTTCTTTGTTGCAGATTGGAATAGGAAAGGTGAGCTGGGCTTCCTTTACCTGGAAGAAAAGCAGTTTCACAGAGTTGTCAAGTGGTATTGAGTTTCTGCAAGTCTTTTCCCACGGCTTGTTAGAGACCTGCAGGAGAAGGTCTTTCCTGCTTACTGACCAAAATTTAAAGGCATTTTTTTCCTTACTGGAGAATGTGAAAAAATTCAAATGAGAAAGACTACCAGCAGTAGGTTTACCTCTGTATAGGTATAGCTCCAGAAAGCCTGTGATGTCTTAATTCCTGCTTCTCTACTCCTGTTTATTTTGGTCTAAAATGTGTTTCCTGAGGTCACGAAGGATTTTGATCTCTGCTCAAATTCTGAATCTTTGTTGTCTGAGGGCTGGGCTGAACCTGTAGCATCTGTCAGGCACATAGATATTGAGGCAGACCCAAATGGCTAAAAGGATATATCTACTGTTTCCACGTATCAGGGGTGCTCTAGGGATCCATGCAGAGTGTCTAGAAGCATCTTTTGGAAATCTGGCTAATTAACCTGGTTTGCTCTGAAGAGGCTGGTTCTTCCAGTAGTTTGTGTCTGGGATCTTGTATAATGACAAGGATTCCTTATGTTATTTCAAGATGTGTTTTTTGAAGAGTAGTGTTGCATTTGGGGTGGTTCAATCAACTAGGGGAAGTTCTGCAGCAAGTCTGTGACTGTTCTTTACTTTTTATTGCCTTTCAGCTTTTAAGTTCTAACATTTTTTTAGCGGTTATTTCCAGACTGTCACAGATGCTCTTGCCTTCACAGCTTCTGTGCCAGTCATGCTAACCTAATCTTTGCCTTTCCTATTCTATTCTTCCCCTAATTCTCCCTGGAGAATAAAGATGATGTTTTGAAAGCTGTTTTGTTCCTTAGACTGGTTCCTGAGTGGCTGAGAGGCCCAACTTTTAATGGGGGAAGTATTTCTTGCTTGCTCTTCAGCTGGTATGGAATAACATGTCTGGCTGGTGTGACACTTGGCTCAGTGACACACGTAGATGGTGCAGAATCACTTTATTAGTGGAGGAGGGTTAATTAGGAATAGCACCAGCCTTCTTCTGTGCCACATAGAAGCCAGTAGGGCTTGATTTTGGCTGGCATAAATAGAATAGCTAAAATTTGGAGATGAATTGTGAAATTATTTCACTTATTTTCCTGTGCAAACCTTGGTTTACCAGTTTTCCCCAAAACAAGTACTGGTTTTCTTATAGTTAAACCAGGATTTTTGTCAGAAATGTGCCGATGAATTTTTGTGTGAAAAATTGCTGTGAAATCATTAAGCTTTGTATTTCACTTGACACTTGTCAATCTTCTTCTAGTGAAATAAGTGCTTGCTGTATTTAAGCATTTGTGTTGTCTTGCCTTGAATGACAGTATGTTCTGCTTTGTGTCACCTGACTTAATCACTATTAGAAGACTGTCTGGATTAACTTTTCCTCAGGGGAAGTTTCAGAAGCCTACAGTCCTCTAAACCTTTATTCTAAATAATAAGATCTCCCAGTTAGTAGCTTTAGCTCAGCTTGTCTTTTTTATCTGAATAGCATTTGTTGCATTTACTGCAACAGGTACCTGACTGAATGGAATGCATGGGTTGGTGATTTCTGCATTTGTCCTATTTCTTGTGACATTTCAGTACTGCAGAAAGGAGGATCTTCATTAGATTTTTTCATTATGTCTTTTTCTGTCATGGTTTTCAAAGAGTTTTGAGGTATAATTATAAATCTGATTTAGAACTGTGCTTTGTTTCTCCTGGCTTCCTTTTCTTCCTCAGACACTCCTTGGTCACAATTTTGATTATCCTGGGATAAGATGGTGATGGCTCAGGCAGGTGTGCAAGATTCCACAGTGCAACTGTTTTATTTATTTTAGCACTGTCTTGTTTTATTGTCAGCCATCAGAAAAAGTGAAATACTTGCTTCAGAACCACACCTGTGCTGGAACCGGAGTTTAGGGAATGTAAACAAGTGTTCACTGGAGGTTAAGGGCAAGAATATAGAAAACTGCTTGTCATTGTCCCTAGCTTTGTTTTCAACCTGGGAGCCTCCAGAAATAGTTGTAGTTGGTCTCTCCCAAAAGTATTTGTGCCAGTTTGACTTTGGACCCACAAAACTCTTGAAACCACTTTTCCCTTGGGCCACCTCTGTAGTGTTTTGCCAAGTTCTGCCTAAAATGCCATCTTCTCTGACTTCATTTCTTCTGGCCATGACTCCTATTAGCTTATTTTCTTACTTTTTAGTTCTTGCCAAGACCATGGAAATAGATGATCTACTCCTGACCCATCCCTAGGGCCTTCTGAAGCATTTAGGCTTGTCACATACTCCTGTCTTTTCCAGGCTGAGGAGTTTTGGCCAACTGTTTAATTTCTGTCATGGAAACAACTTGATTCTTTGTTTCTCCTTCTTGCATTTCTCTGGACTTTTGATTTCTACAGCCCCCCTCCTGGAAGATTTTAGTTTTTCTCTAACTTCTTTTCCTATCCAGGGTGCTCTTTTCAACAGACTTCTGAGTATTAAGTAGATAAGACAAGAGTGGGAGGCAGATCTCTTACTGTGATCAAAGAACTTGTGTTGAGTTTGTGAAGGGAACTCGCTTAGCTAGGAGAAGCTAGATGGCTTTGGTGGATTGAAGGAGTAGCTGGTTATGGAACTGGCAAGTCAAAAGATGTATGTAGTGAAACCTTCCTTCTCAATACAGATTTGCACAGAAGAACAAGGTCACGGGTGTCATTAACCCAGGGTTATGAGGTGCTCTATGAAAATTAGTTTACATTCAACAAGGTTGGAAGTTAAAATGAGGTTTACAACGCTGTAATCCTTATTATGACAGTTGGTACAAAGAATTCTGAAAGATACCATGGAAAGAAAAGAATAAGAAGTTGTTTAAAGACCACCTAGAATGTAATTTTTCTAGTAACTAGAATAAAATTACTGGTCATTCATCTAAGATGAAATTGATTATTTTTTCATAAGCATTAAACTTGCTTATTCAGTTGGGAAAAAAATAATCTCTTTCCTCCTTGATGTATTGATTAGTTCTATAAGCCAATACTTTTGTTGAGACTTGTGTCACAGAGGATCTGCCTAGAAATGGCATAGGCAGAAGGCATTTGCAGTAAAATAGAAGTGTTTCAAGAAAACTGGCAGCTTATAGCATGGATTGATATTAAACATTGATATTGCTGGAAAAACCTCAAGAAAGGCAAGTTAGCCTGGGAGTCCTGAGTAGCTGTATTTTCACTGATGCTTTTTTTGTTTGGTTCTGAAAGTATACGAAAAACAGATGATTTGGCAGCCAATCCTATGGTGTTTGCTCAAATTTAAGTGGCCACAGTTGGCAGCTCGGGCTTCATAGTTGGAACTTAATCTCCCTGAACGCAGCAGAGATGTGCACATGCTGGAATCGGGGGAAGGGGGATGGATGGGGTGGGGATGAATAGCAGACAGCTATAAAAAGCAGAGGCAAGTATTACTGCTGTTCCCTTGGACTAGCATTACTGCTATGTGTGTAATGGTGAAAGGCACTGCTTTAAAATAGGGAGGGGCTCTTCTAGGAGCTGAGGGCAGCCAGCAGATGAGCTCTTCTTCGGATTAAATCCTCACCTGACTGCTGCCTGGTCACATCTCCTGCAGATTTTCTAAATGAGAAGCTAATGACTTGCTCCTTGACGTGCTGTGAAAGCTGTTACTGGGGTGCCTGTTTCCTTTTTGCTCAGGGATGCTGCTGTCCTGGTGCAGCTGTCTGACAGGTGCTGTCAGAGGTCAGGGCCGGTGCTGAACCAAATGCCCCGTCTCTGACTTGCCATTTGTCACAAGGTTGGCTTGGCTGAGATTCGCTTTGAGTTTCTGTCGAGGGTGCTAAGTTACGAGAAGCTTGTGGAGTCTTTATTCCCATGGTTTAGCTTCTCATATGTAGATGGATCTCCAGAGGGCTCTCACTTTGCTTTTATGTGGTCTGAGGTGACTGTATTAACGTCCTGCCTTGAGGAGCTCCAGTCTGTCATGGCATTTAGGCCTTTTGTGAAAATGGGTCACTGTTTCTACAGGCATTAACTATAAAGCTAGTGTGTGACTTGAGATGATTTTAAGGACTCCACAGCTGAAATGTTTGCTGTGCCATGATATATCAAGACCCCTTCACACTGAGAAATTCCTGCTGCATTCTGCCATTGCAGGAGGATCAGAGTATCTTCAAACTCTCACCTGAAGATCTTTCTACAAATGTATTATCTGGTATGTCAGGACCCTGGTAGTTTGATGACTCTGGAGAGAAGCACGCTGCTTCTGTTTCATAAAACACTAGGCACTGCCAAATAGGTGTTGTAATACCCCTTTGAGCTCCTCCTTCAAGCTGTTTTATCTTTCAGATGCATGCAGTTGGTTGTTGGTAGGATTCTTCCACCTAGTTGCTGGGTTATTTTCTTTGCCTGAAGTGAGTCCCTACCTGGGTGTTAAATTTGATATATTAACTCCAGGAGTGACTCTTATTCACCTGTTGTTTTTATTTGTGCTCTTTTTGCAATGAAATGATCTTAATGGTCTAGATTTCCCTCTGCCATCCCCATATGCACACACACATACACACCCCTCCAGCTTAGGTTTTGCTTAGTTTGGTGGAGGAGTGGAATGAGTGTTCAGACTCATGTAGGTGGAGATATCAGCCTGTTGTCTGTTAACCATGGCAAAAAATAGCCCCTCTCACCTCTCCTTGGTTTTGCAGACTTCCTAAAGATTGTCAGGTGGGGCTAATTCATAAAGAGTTCCCCTCACACAACAGTAGGGCTCCAGAGTTTGTAAACATCATCCTGCTTTTGTGACTGGGCCAAGAGGAGTATAACTGCAGTAATTGCTCTCAAACAGAAAACTTCAACTTGCTCAACTGCTTTCTGGTGCTGATGTTTGCAGGACTCCAACCCAGCCTTCCACTCCTAGCAAAATGGCGTTGTTTGGCCCTGGTTTACAAAGGGAAGGCTTTTGTTTAGGACTCACTGTGCTTGCTCCTTAAATGAAGAGGATGGGCATCTTTATGATTTGCGTGGTGGATGGTCTCTGAATTCAGCAGACAAGCTTCTTGCATGCAAGTGGCTGAAATATCCTTCAAGTTTCAAAAAAAGCCCCCTGTCCTGTCCTTGCCCCCGACCCCCATGTTCCCCCCCCATGGGGATGATTTACTCCTTCAGTAAAGGTCCCTATTATGACTTTATAATGTGTTTCTAAAAGATAAACCTGCAGACTGTCTGTCTGCCCTTAAACCTGTATTCACAATGAGTCCTAGATCTTCTCAGAATCTTTCTTCATTTCTTCCTTATTCACTTTCCACTTCTGGGTTATTCATGAGGAAGTTGAACGAACTCACTGCAGAGTTCCTGGGGAAGGAAATGGAATATGCTTGCCTTGAAGTCAGCTTTTTCCGTGGCAAGCAGGCTGCCTGGGGGAGGGGGAGAGGTGCTGAACCAAAAAAAGGGGGGGCAAGCCCCCAGACCTGAGCTTGCCTCACTTGACTCAAAGTTCCTTAGGAAAGCAAGTATGAGAAATGGCTGTGCTGATCAAGACTTAGTGGACTTGGCTGCAAGAAATATTGGTGGTGGCTTGTTCCAGAAGTTACAAAAATTAACCTGCAGTAAGACCAGTGATATGCTATCCAGTGTTTGGACAGTTTAAATGTTTGAGTACAAATGGTGCCTGTGCTTGACTGCGGTTTGGAAAGAAACAGTATTTCCTGGTGATGAGACCCTGCATTTACTGTGTGACTGTGGAACAGGAAGATAAGGTGGGCTTGGGATTTGTTTAGGAGCTGATTCTTAAAACATTTTTCCCTGTAGAAAATCCAGTCAGTCCATTTATTCATGTGAAATTAATAATTTTTTGTCTGTTAGCGTAAAAGTCACAATAGAATGTTATTGATGCAGAAAACTTTAAGTGCAGATTTCAGCTCAACCTTCACCTTTTGCATTTTTCAGACTGTGGGTTGGAGAATCTAAGTTCTATACCTGACTGAAAGTGCTGTTGTCAGATTGATCATCTTTCTTGGGATGAAAATTCTGACATGACTGGTTTGCCAAAAAACACCCCTACCTCTTGAATGTTGATTTGCAGATATCAAGGTAACAGTAATAGTTCATGAAAAGACAGTGCCAAACCAATATTACAGGTCTTGTTTCCCCCCTCCCCAGAAAGGAGGTCGCTGGGATAGTATGGGGAGTGTTTTGTTTAGTGTAAATAGTGGAATAATGCTTTGAAGTTGCTTGTGTCAACACCAATCCTGAGAAAAAAAACACAACTGAGGCAGCATCACCAGGATAAACAGACTTAATTTGTATCTTTCCAAGCTACTTGGCATATCTGTTTAGTTAACTCCTACGAAGTGGCTCTTGCATAAGCTGTGCTCTTCTGCAGAAGTGCACTGATGCTCTTCTGACTTGTAGCCTTTAACATCTTCTGAGCTCTGACTTGATGAGCACAAGCACTGTTATTTGTGTTTAATTCCTTCCAGAGAATAAACCTAGACACCAAGATCAGTGGAATCAAGTCTGTTTTCAGTGCTGTGTGTTGACCCCCATCCCCTCCCCCTCCAGTCTGTGCCATGGTCACTGAAAAATATTTTCTAAATATTTTGCTAGTAGTGGTTGAAATGAACAGCAGATTCTACTTCACAAAGCTTTTTGTGTATATCAGAACAGACTGGAATATGCATGTCCTGCTGTTCTATCAGCCTGCAGCAAGAGCTGTGTGCAGGTTAAAGAAGCAGGTGTGGGGGGTGTGTGTGTGTATTATGCATAAGGCTCATGATTTTGGGGCATTCTTAGGATATTTGCGTAGTGTTTTTTGTTAGATTAATGCATGAACTTGAATACACTTACATCAACAGTCTGTGGAGAACATGCTCTTAAATAACTTCTAAGCAAGTCTGTTCGTATTAAAGATACATCAAAGAGCCAAGACACTGCTGGATGATGTGAGGGGGTTAAAGATTTGCTGTATGGGTAGTCCTTAGGTTCTGGACAAGAGCTAAATTAATGCAAGTTCTGTTGCTGTTTTCTGTAAGCACAATTTAAGAAAGATGTCTGGTGTCAATGTCTCTGCTATAGATGAGCTGCTTGCAGCTGCTGTTAGTATGTCCTCGGTAGTCTGTGTTAGACTTTCTGTGGAAGAGTGCAGATGCTTTCAAAAAATAATTATGGCCATTACAAAGCTGAAAATATCCTTAAAAATCTGTATCTATTAGTGTTATTCAACTTTAGTTCTTACTCTGGTTATTGGGTAAGGTTACACTTGGTGTGAGCGTATGGATGTAGAAATTTCCACTAATAAATCATTTTGATTGTAAAACATGTTTCTGATAATTGAGCCATAACTGGGAAGCTTTCAGTGCAGCATACTATGAACATATTTAGTAACACAAATGCTTTTTTGTAAGTTTTCAGCTGTCGTTTTAAAGGGAAGTGCAAAATTCAAGGAAACATAAGCAGATCTAGTGCAAGATTTGATACATGTAGTAGTGGGCAAAACTGTTTTTTTTGAACGAGTGGGTTAAGAACCAGTTTTCTCTTTTGAGGTGTAGTAGTTGTAATATGATGATCCATTGCACTACCACAGGGAGGAATTCCTCTTTGAAGTTATTGACCAGCTGGAGATGAGGAAGGGTGACAAGCTGGGTTGGTATCTTCTCTAAAGGTAAAATAGCCATAAAAATCAGTTTTATGGTTGCATTCTTGCTGTGTCTGTTGGGGTTTTTGAAGGGTTGACTGTGTAACTCAGTAGAGAACAGGAAGCTGCACAACTGAGAGCTGTCCCAGCTGAAACTGATGGTCCAGTAAATACACATTTGTCTGTCAATGCTGTGTAATGCCGTTCGATTAACATCTCTAGTCTCCTGCAAGTGTGACTGTGAGCCTTTCTAAAAGGTTGCACTCCAAATGCTTATTCATGTGTGAACAGCCAGGTGCCAGGCTCTTTACCCATAACAGTAGACACAGGGAAGTGAAAGGATTTAAAATCTGTGTCTTGTCTTTGCTGTGTAGGCTCTTTAAACTTGTTATGGGTGGGCTTGTGGTTCTTGGTGGTGACCAGTGGGAGGATGGTAAAAGCAAATGCTGGAGACCAGACCTGTGGGACCTGGGGCTTGCAAAGCCACGAGGAGGCAGCACGAGCTGTGTGGGCTCCTCCACGTTTTGGAGGAGCAGCTCTGCGCCAGAGTCATAGTTGCTCGTAATGTACTATTAAGTTTTTATAAGATTGTAAAGCAATATTTTCTACTCCAGAGACTATACCAACTTAGACCATGAGATTTGCCACCAGACCTGTGGGATTTCTTGTTTTAAGCATCTTAAAATGAGTAGAAGGCCCCTTTATCCCCATTCACTCTGTCCAGTGTGATCATGCTGGAACAGGGTGTTGTGTGGAACTCCCTTTAGCTGTGAAAATTCCTTAGCATCCTGGGCAAGGCTACAAACCTGCTTTCAAATGGTGTGATGGGAAAGCAGAGATGACTGGTCTGTTTCCTAAGACAGCAAGTCCATCTTAAATTTTTTGCTGCCTTCTGTGGGCAGTGAGATGCAACAGCCAATTTGAGGTAGGAAAGAGCAGACTTACATAAGATAAGTAAATGAGCATCTGGAAGCACTTGAGCACTGGTCTATACTTCTAATACAAATCAGTGGAACACAGGAAAACTAAGGGATGTGTTAGAAGGTAAGTAGTTAAAAGTGGAAGATGTGGATAACTTTGGACCTTTCACTGATTTGCAGAATTCTGCCTAGATTAGTTCATAATTTTGATACAAAATAAGGAGACATGCAGTTGCCAGAAGATGATGTTAGGGCAGTACTATATAGAACTTATTTTCTCAACTATTCAATGTGTGGGTGAGGTAGCAGTTAGGAAGAGGGGTTGCAGGTAGTATTTTCAGAGTACAGTAGAATCCTATCCTGCTTCCCTAAATGCTGAGGCTGGGGGCGGGGGAGTGCAGGGAGTTGGAGGGCGAAACTACTAAAGTGCTCCACTAATACTTGTCTTCAAAAATTGGGTGGAGTTGTGAGCTGTGCTGTCATACCTCAGAGGTAGAGAGGCCTTTGCTTTCTCACCTGATCTCTCTCAGCTGTCCATTCCCAAGGGCAGTACAAACTCAAGTGTGCCTCTGTCCAGTATGGTCACTGCTGAGCTCCCTTTTCCCTTCCTTTCTTGAGTCTAATCTAAATAGTCACCACTAAACCTGTTTCTGTTTCAGTGGTGTAAAATCACCTTCCCTAGAATATGTCTGAAGCTGAAAATACAGTACAAAGTTTCAAATGCTGAGTTGTGGTTTGTATGTTAATGTAACTGGGCAGTAGGAAAATAAGCACTCAAGTGCATTTCTGAGTAGAACGATCTCTGCTGTAGTCATGGA
This sequence comes from Pachycephala philippinensis, assembly GCA_013397055.1. Taxonomy (NCBI): domain Eukaryota; kingdom Metazoa; phylum Chordata; class Aves; order Passeriformes; genus Pachycephala; species Pachycephala philippinensis. The sequence continues at coordinate 461,438 of VWZT01014005.1, forward strand.
AGACCTCAAACAGCCCTTCTGCTTGGGGTGCTGCACTGGTCTAATTGTTGCTGCTGTTCTAAAATGGGGAGGTTTCAGTGTTACGGTCAACCCTCCTTGGTGTGGAGTTGAGGGGTGTGTAAAGCACATAGGAGCTATCTCAAAATAAAAACACACATCTCTTGATGTAACAATAAAATAGTCCTGATAACCATGTGAAAGATGGCTGAGTTCTTACATAATCCTCTTCCAAAGAGGGTCGTTGCAATTTCTTGGCTGGATGTCCCCCTATCCATGTGAATGTATAGATCATTAAGCTGTGAACTGTGCACGCATTAGGGCTTGGCTCTGCATGAAGATGTGCATAGGAGGGTTTTAGGACAGTGGTGCAATAACTCTTTTCTCTTCTTGATGGTTTTTCCTTGATTTTGAATGTGTGTGAGGATCTCAGTGTTACTTATAGCAGTTGGAAGCTATCAAAGCTGAATGGTTGGACAGCTATTCTTGTTAAAACTCAAAATAGTTAAAAATTACCTGTGTGCACAAGGTAACTTTTTTCTAAATAAGGTCAGTATTTGAATATCATCATCTGTCTCACATACTTGATCATAAACCAAGGAAAATGCCTGAAGCCTTGGTTTAGTGAAGTAAAGCCTTCATGTTTTTTTCTAAATAATTTTAAAACTGTCTGAAATCATGGGTTTTTTCTCTCCTCAGGGGAAAATACAGTACCAGGTGTGCTGACTGTAATAATTGTTTCTGCTGTGTCTTTTGTAGGTCTGTTTTTCATGCTACCCTTTCATGAGTCAGAAGTTTAAATTTTTGATAGATGCAGGATGAATGTTTCTTCTTTAGATGTGTTTTTCTGTAAAACAGATCCGGTGTGGACTTATCTTTCATGTGCTCCCTAAAGGATGGCTCTCATTCCTTTTTAGGGGAGGTGGTTCATTTGTTTAGGTCTTAAATATCCCAGCTGTTTCCCAAGGTTCAGAACCTCATTTCATTTAAACCTTTTAGGACTGCTTCTGAAAAGGATTTCTGTGGCTAAGCAAAGCTGAGAATTAGATGCAGTGGGAGGAGAGTAATAATAATTCAGTCCTCAATGTGTGTGTGTGTAATGTTTTTGTTTTGCTGTTAGCATGGCTTGTCCCACAATTTTTAATGCTGTTATATTTCATGCTTTTGAGAAGATGCCTTCAAGGGCTTTCACATGACAACAGAGAAATGAAATTTTCAACTGCTTTCAGTTGGCTTTCTTGTAGCAGTAAAATCTGCTTGTTTCAAATCAGTTTGTCTGGTTATAACAGTTTTTTATTACTGTCTAATTGGTGTCTTGTTTTTTTTCAGAGATCGTTCACATTAATATTAGAAGCATGGGATTGGGATAATGATACCAAAGCTGGTGAGTATTTATGTAAAGCTTGGGGTTTGTACTTATTCTGTGCTGTATGTGTGCAAATTGGGGAGGGGGGAAAACTGTATCCTGCTGCAGTCAGCTATCCCTCAAAATCAGCTCTGGGCAAACCTGTTGTCTGAGTACAGGGCATGTACAAATCCAAACAGTGAGTATTGTGTTAGGAACTGGGAAAAATTATTGCTGTATAGGAAAAAGAACGGACGATTGTAAATGAAGGGTGTAATTAACACATGACTCCCAATAATTAGCTCTAGAAATTGTTTACAAATCACGGTAGGCCCTTTTTTTAAAAAAAGAAAAGGAAGATAGCCTGTAGAGTTGCACTTCAAATTCTCATCAGTCTGCCTGTGACCATGCTGTGCAATAATTCCTGTGATCAGGTGAACAAGTAAACATTCTTGCTCCCCATAAGGGAACTGTGCTTCATGTTCTTGATGAAAGTGTTCTAAATCATGGTATGATCCCTTCTCTGTTTTCTCCTCAAGTATTGGAACTTACCTTGCGTTTTCAGTCTGTAAATGCTGATACTCAGTGTCAAAGCAGGGTTATTGGTCTGGAGTGAAAGCAAGATTATTGTATAAATACTTCAAAATCATATCAAGGTGCCAATTGCCATAATGCTGCTAAAGCAGGACTCCAGCTTGAACCTAGTCTTTGTAAATGGTTTACAAATATGTCTTAAAATAATCAATGCTTCTGGCTACAAGAAAAAAAACAAACCTCAGACTTACATTGTGGTTATTGATGGACTATTTCATTTTGGCTGGGATCAATGTGGAGGAAGGTAAGTGTTTGAACATTAAGATAGTGAGGAGGTTATGTATGTCCCCATCATCATCAGTTTCTGTATCAGTAATGGTGAGTTTTTAGTTTGTTCCTGAACCCTTCTTCTGTTAGAACTAAGGTTATTTTGTCTTGTTTAATAGCTCCTTCAGCCTTTTTCTATTGGCTATGTTTTCTTTGCATTTCTGATATTAATGTTGCTGCCACCCTTCAGTTGAGTTGGTCCACAGCCCTCTTGAATGGCACTTCCCAAAGCTGGGTGTGGTATTCAAAATGAGATCTTACCTGCTGAGCAGGGTAAGCCTAAATCTTGAATAAGTTTAGATACCCTACATAGTAACTGATTGAAGGAATCCTCTAGAGTGCTTTGTTAAAAAAGTACTACGTGATGTTAATTTAAATGGTTTCCACCTGGGACTAATTTATCTAGGGGCAACTAGTACAGCAAATGTTGGAATATTCATGCCCCAGTTACAGAGGGCAAATCAACTCATGAGATGGTGTAGAAAGGACTGAACATGAAGAACCAGCCTATCCTGCAAATCATCTGTATGCATTTAAGTGCTGGATTTCATTTTTAGTTAGCTTCTTAATATAGTATTGTAACTTTCTGTTTATTCCTTAGACTTTTCAGAATCCTCTTGCAAATCTGTAGCTTTAAACCCCAGATTTCTTTTAAATACACTTGATAAGAGGGCAGTAACCTCAGGCTTGTGTTAAGCCTTTGTTATGCTTTTTAGTTTAACATGCTCTAACAAATCCCTTTACTTGCATTCATTTTTTTTTTCCCCTGAACTTCAGGCCAGCAGGATGTAGAGCGTCTTCTGGAGGCCCAGTGTGCCATCTCCTTAAATTAACAGTTTCTATGAACTGTGGGAGAGTGTATAAGTGTCAGATTACAGTTTAGCTCTATGAGAAACTGCTGATGGAAAGTGAACTTCCCTTTAATTTAGGCTGCCAGAGAGAGGTACTGCAAAGCTGTGTTGCATCTGAAACCTAGAAGGCTTATCAGGTGAATTTAGGAAGGCTTTCTTGGCCTGTAATTTGGCAGAAGACTAGCTAAATGCTTGTCTTGGTTAAATGTTTTTGTAGTCTGTTTACTGATTCTGTGATAGAGGTGTGTTGCTTTGCTGTGCTTCAATTTAGATTTTCATGTAAGATTCCTAGGAAGAACTTAGAATTCTTAATGCTGAAGGGTTTTTTGTTGGTTTTTGGTTTTTTTGGGTTGGTGGTTTTTTTTTTTTGAGTGCTCTTGGCAGTGAGTCCTCCAGAGTAGGTTTTGCCTTGTGAATCTGTCAAGACGCAAAGATGCTTCACTTGTATTTTTGCAAGCACCACTGAACTGCCAAACAGGCACAGATCAGTAAAAATTCTTGTTAGAGAAGAGGAAAGGGAATACAGCAACTGCTGCAGAGAAAAGACAATATCTGATCCTGGAGGGGTGAAGTGAATGTCTGTGGAAAGCTTAACTCTGTGTCAGTCCTGAGCGCTGTGCTGATCTGGGGATCAGGTTACATGGATCTTCTGTTGCTACTGTAAGAAAGATTAATCAAAGTAATTGCCAGAGTCTGTTTATAAGCTGATTAATTAGTTCTACAGTCAGGTTTTGCTTTCCTTTAATGGGGATGAGTAAGGCTGAAAGCGAAATGTAGGTTCTGTGTTGCAGCTTGGACTCTCAAAACAACCCAAAAACCCCCATCCAAAACAAAACAACCTCCCTAACAAAATAAAAACAGAACAATAGCAACAACAAAACCCAAACAAAACAACAGGCAAACAGAAAAACTCCCCCAATACCTAGAAAGAGGGGCTTCCAGTGAACAACTTGGAGGTTCTAGAACATTTGTCTGTCCCTCTGTGTCCAAGCATCCTGTATTCTTCTTGCACTCAGTGAAAGCAAGGGGGTGGGACTCAGAGCTGATCTGTGAAGTACCATATCAAGGGCAAGTCTGCAAATGCTTCCCCTGTACAAATTCTTAGAGGATCCTTCAGCCCCCGATTCCTGAAGGACTCCTGTGTTTTTCTCCTCCTCTGCACAGCAGGGTTGGCTCGGGGGTGAGCTTGTGGCAGTGTAGTGTTACCACTTGTTTGCTTTGGGAGGGTGGAAGAGGGGGAGAGGAAACTGGCATAGATATAAAGTCACTGCGAAGGAGCTGTTCGCTGTCACCTGTCACAGCAGGTCCACTTCCCAGGTAAGTCAGTTGGCTTGGCAGACTGCAGAATTCAGCAGAGGTCTTGGCAATGCCCATCCCAGCCCTGCCACGACAAAGCAAGCTGGCATCTTCACGTGTGAAGTAACTTTCCATTTGACTCTGTGTCTACTGCAGGGATGCAGTGGTTGCTTTCCTCCTTCCCAATAATCTGCGGGAGTCTAATCATCTGTCCTTGGGTTTTTTGAAATGGGTGCTTGAAAAAGGCTGAGGAGAATGTGCTTGCTGAGATGGGCATCTCCTGCTCCTTTGCATATGAAGTTCATGTGATATCCCTGTGTTCCCTTACAAACAACTACCAGTGCCACCTTTTGTACAGCCCTGTTGGCTTGTTGGGGATGGCTGACCTCTGCTAAGGGTCGGGGTGCTCATGGGCAGTGTTCTTATTTGTGTATTGCCCAGTTAAATACTCTTCAGATAAGGCTTTCTCTTCCAAAAATCAGATGCTTCTAAAAATCAGATGCTCTGGGAACATTAATTAAAGAACTACCTTTTAGCCATCATCTCCTTTTATGCAAACATCTGTACCACTTCTAGAGAGGCTTCTAGAAAACGTATTAATCAAGGAAATTGCTTGGGGGCTGTGTGTGAACGTAAGTTTGAGTAATGAATGATGCTTTTTTGACCAATAACCAGAAAAATTCAGTTATGCCTTCACTGAGGGCTAAAAGTAATGAGTGTGAATCCCTAAGGTGAACTTCCATGGCAAAGTTAGATGCAGGGAGCAAGCTTGTCTCATCAAAACAGTTAGGTGAGAGAGACTGAGTATCTTCAGACACACTTTGGTATTGTGGGGGAGGGAGGAGAAACCTTGACAAACACGTTCCTCCCTGTGTTTACAGATCTCTCTGGAAGATGCACCTTCTGCCTAGGATCAGTGTTAAATTTGAAGTTAAACAGAACTCTTGTACTTACTCTGGTACTCAAGAATTTAGTATTAGAAATTAAATGGCTTGGAGCTGCTTCCCTGATGCCTTCTGTGGTTCAGGGTAAATTATCTGGCTTGCTTATTTAGGCTGTTAAGCCCTGCTTATACTGATACAAGCTTGAGGAAAAACCCTTAAAACTCTGAATACATTCCTTTTCAGAGGAGCTTGTGAAGATAAAGTTTGAGTGTTCAAAAAGATAAAAAGAGCACTCTTGGGTTCTTTCCCCTGTTCTTGACCCCTCATATCAAGAGGTCTGTTCTGCATAGGTATATTTGCAGTAGCTGTAGTGCTTGTTCCAGTTGTTTAACTGGGTCTGATGAATCTCCATTAGCCTGAAGATGCCTGATAAGAGTTATTATATAAGCCACTCCTTTAATCTCAGGACCTGTTCTTCAATCCATCTGATGCACTTTGAGGAAACATTTTCACATCAGTGGCTGCTACAGCTGTTTATAAGGAGCCTGTGTTGCTTACAGCAGGAAGGCAGCTCTATAATGTATATTTGCTATTTGTTCAAATTTCCTTCACCGTCCAGTGATTCAGCATGTTTTCCTTTATAGTTTTTCATATCAATAGTCATTGAAGGAAAATAAGATTATTAAAGGATGCTGAAATCTGCCCAGGGAAGTGGTGGAGTCACCATCCCTGGAAGTATTTGAAAGACATGTAGATGTGGCCCTTGGGGACATGGTTCAGTAGTGGCCTTGGCAGTGCAGGGTTAATGGTTGGACTTGATGACCTTAAAGCTCTTTTCCAACCTAAACAATCCTGTGATTCTATCTAATCATTAAAATTTCAGTGGTGACCGGTGTGATAAATATCCTGTTGGTCAAAAATAAAATGCAGGCAGCCTTTTCTATCTTGCTTGTGCTGCTGGAAAGTTAAAGAGGAGGGATAGGCTTCAAGGTGTCTTCGCCAGCCATGAAATGTTTTATGCAGTCTGGTCCAAGCAAGCATGCAGCTTATACATGGCAATACCACTTTTAATAATAAAGCTGAAAGTTACTATGAGGACTTAATAACTGGAGTACCTTTCAATGCTTTGTTAAAAGGGGTTCCTTTGAAGTTCAATATTCTTCAGTTTCAAAAGGAAACATTTTTTATTGACGCAAGCTTGGAAAAAGATGTAAAAAGAGCAAAACACTTTTCAGAGCCTGATACTTCTGTAACTTTTCTTTTCCCTTAATGTTGGAGGGGGTGAAAATTGTCACTTTAGTCCTTTTACATGCTGAGGGGAAAACACCGTTTTGGTAAGAGATGCACAGGCTACTTCTAAACTGTCAGTAACTTTCTGCTTGAGAAACAGTCACTCCTTGGGTTTTGTTTTCTAAACAGATGAAGTTAATGAGTTCTAGAAAGCAACTAGGTAGGTAAAATGCATTTGCTGAAGGTGACAGCTTAGTATTGCTTGCTACCAGCTTGGCATGTTCTGTATTATTAATAAATTGAACTTCAGGCCTTATCTCCCTACCATTTCAGCCTCTTGCTGTGTGCAAGTTTTTGGTTATTCATTTCTTTTAACATGTACTTTACAGAATCTTTATTTAAAGAAAATGGGTGCTGAAGCTCTGAACTGGCAATATTGTAGCTATTTCATAAATGGGTATGAAATTAATATGTGCAAGTGAAGCTTCTGTACCTTTTTCTCATCCTTAAATATTTGAGTTTGGAGCTCCAGATGTGACTTGCAGTCACCTAGAAAAGCTGTAGAGTAGGGTGGTACCAGATTTGAGTGGTGAAACCATTAGAAAACTCCTGTCACTAGGGTTATTCACTGTCTGCCCCTACCCCCTCACTGTGCTTTGCTTATTCTCAATATTTGCTGAAGCAATTTTATAGTTTATTGTACTGACTATAATGGTCTCACCTCCTGGTATTGAAGCTTCTGTGCAAAGGATTACATTGATAAAGATACAAAATGGATATTCATCTAAATGAAAATACTTTGTGTTGGCAGTTTCTATGCTCTTACAGCCTGGAATCCTCCTGTCCCCTGGGATAGGTGATGCTTTGTGCAGGTTTGGCCTCAGTGAGTGCAGCCTGGCAGGAGCAGAGCTGCTGCTTTCCATGAGGACAAGGCAGGATGCTCACAGAGTGTGCTGCAACAGGGATCACAGTTATCAAGAGTTTCACTGGGGGTGAGGATAAGCAGGATACAGAGCTGAGAATGGCCCTTGACAATCCTGGGTTCACTTGTTTATTTCTTCTCATAATGTCAAATACTAGCTGTGCAGTGTTCTATGGCATGGTTGTTAAAGATGTTTTAGCCTTTATTTTAGAGAGAATGATAAAATGGAAACAAGCCAGTTTATGTACATAATGCAAGCCTTCCAGAGCAGTCACTATTGCTCAGTAATTTCACAGCAAATTGAATATATTGTGTTTTGTTTTGTTTTTAAAACTAAAGTCACAGCAGAGAACTTTATCTCAGCTATGAGATAATGCAGATCTTGCAATTTTGTAAGAACAAAAAGGAGGCAAGAAGAGCCTCAGATCAAGATAAAGCTGCTAGTTGTCAGCATGTGGGTGTGGTATGTTTGGCTGCCTTGAAAAATAAGCTATTTCCTATGGATTATGTTCCAGGGTTTTTTAATATTTCCTTTGGGACACTTTTTTAAATTGGCCTTCCTGTAATGAACTTTGCAAGGCAAAGGAAAATTCAGTTATACAGTAGATCGTTATCATCCTAACAGTTTCTTTACTTGGTTTTCCCTTAACCAGTTGAGTGCTTCTGACTGGATTCCATATGTCCTTGTGTGCTATCAAACTTAACCCCCTGTTGAATTTACCTTTCTTTCCAAAAAGGTGAAAACTTGTTAATAGAACGAGTGGCACATGCTGGCATGATCAACCCCGAAGATCGATGGAAGACCCTACAAATTAATGGCCCTGTTGCCCATTTTGAAGTGCAAATAAGGGTGAAGTGTGACGAAAATTACTACAGTGCTCTGTGCAACAAGTTCTGCGGCCCTCGGGATGACTTTGTTGGTCACTACACATGTGATCAAAATGGAAACAAAGCCTGCATGGAAGGTTGGATGGGAGAAGAATGCAAACAAGGTAGTATGTTTCCTTTGTCTTGGATTAGCCCTGGTAGATTAGGTGTAAACTGCAGTAGGTATTTCTGTGGTGTCAATGCTGTAGCACGTTAATTTTAGCAGATACAGGCTTTGTCCTTTCAATACAAATATTTAAATAAAACATCCTCTGTGAAGAATGTTGCTTCTGGTGTGTGCTGTGAACACACCTAAACAAATTTAGTATTCCAGACAGTGAACCATCTTTTTACTAATTGACTGTATTCAATGGTGGTGTTCCTTCAGAGCAAAATGGTGTATTACATCTGTTAATGTAAGATTTTATTGAAGTGATATCATCACTAATACAGTAGACTTTAATCCCATAAAAATGCCCTCATAACACTGTTTCTGCAAATGAAAAAGTTTTAAGTGTTAAGTGTGCAAAGCTGAAAGCTTTTTGATAGCTCTTAATGGGAACAGAAATTCAAGTGTAGTCATCTCTTTTAATGTATCACTCAATCAAATCTCTCTGCGTTTTGCCTTCAGTAAGTAATCAGTGCTAAAATTATTTGACACACTCTTCCTTCTGCTGATGGCTTCTTGGTTTTGTTTTCTGTTCCTTTCAGTAAAAAGCTTGTTAATGATGGGGAGGACCATTTTTAGGGCTTACTCAAGGTCATGTATCACTTAAAGTTTGGGATTTCCAGCATTATGCCAATATATATGTATTTTATAAAAGTTTCAGTGCTGACACTGTTGCTGCAAAGCCTTTTGGCTGCGATGGTGCTGTGTTTTGTGAAATAACTGTCTGGAAGTAACAACTATTGGAACATGACAAAAGGCAATCTGCTCTGCACACACAACAGACAGGCTAAATGACAGGAGCCCTGCCTGAGCAGCTCCAGATTGCTGCTGTACTAATGCATACCTGGCTGCCCAGACTGATGCCTAAATCTTTTTGTGTCTACAGCTGTGTGTAAACAAGGATGTAATTTGCTCCATGGGGGCTGCAGTGTACCTGGGGAATGCAAGTAAGTCTGCATGCTTGAGTATCTTCTATTTTTTTATTTGGGAGCAGTGATCTCTCTGGTGTCCTCCATGTATGATGCTACTTTTAAAAAGTCTGCTTTAAAATGGAAAAATTCTGTACCAGAACATGGATGGAAATGGATTTAAAGTAAATGTCATGTGTGTAACAACTGCATATACTCTAAACTGTTTTGTGATGCTATTCTATTTTTTGCCTATACAGGACTGAACAGATTTGCTTTGTGTAGTTCAAAACTGTGCCTTTATCAAAGGAGAAAAATCTAGATTTTTATTATTATTATTTTCAAAATCTTTAGGAGTTTTAATCTCTATATATTTGTTTCTCTAAAAAGAAAAGGGCAGCTTGCTCTTCGGACAGCCAGATTAGGAAATGCTTACAGTCCTAAAGGACTCAATATACGTTTTGATCACCAAAATATAGTAAATTTTTCTATTCCAAGAAAAAAAGGGTTTTGGTAATAAAAGAGATACAGTAGCAACCCCAACCTAAACTTTCCGCCCCAGGTAAATTTTTTTGGTCTCTAAATATGAGAGAACAGAGTGAAATGTTCCCTTAACTTCATGATGCAGCTTAAGTAGCCTGTGATAGCAAGGGCAGTTGATTGTTTTCCTGTAAAGGTTCAGGCATTCAATGTAGTAGGTCAAGGGGAAATGGGTGTTATTTTTACACTGGCTGTTGAAGAAATGGGACAGGTCTACTTGCAAGTTTGGGATCCTGTGTAAGTTGTTGAGTTGATTTGTGGTCAGAGTGGCATGCACCATTGCAAGGGTGGATTCACACAGCGGTTCCTCAGCAAACTGTGTTGAACCTGCTTGATTGGAATGATGTGAAACTGAACTGTGGCTGCCAGAACCCCTGAGAGCTGACAAATACCACTTTGTGGCAAGCTGTGACAGTCTAAGGCAATTTGGCTTCCTCCTTCTGACTGCTACAACCACCACAGAAGTGGCAGAAATGGGGTGCAGATAGTTCAGCTTTGCTGGGCTTAGAGCTGAGCTGGGGCTGAGGTGCCAGTTCATGAGCTGTGGTAGGTGACATGCAGACAAGTCCCATTCTGCTGCAGAGCCTCTTGTTTTTAACAGTGGGGGATGGCAGATAAAGTAAGCCTTAAGTCATTGCACCACAGAGTGGTTTCTTACTGCCCTGAAACTTCCGTCAGATGCTGCTGACTTCTTGGAAGATTTGTTGTGTTGCAGCTCTCTGATCTGACTGAAATCTGTAAATTTGAAGTGCAGTGCTTCAGTCTGTGTGTGGTTTCACTTCTCGAGCTATAAAATTTCCTTTAAAAGATTTTTTTCAAGGAAGATGTTTAAATGATGGCTTTCTTTTTGTGTAAGAAAGAATGTCTTATATAAGTTATTTGTGATTTTGCTGTATCACTAAATATCTTCCTTGTGATTTCAAGTATTGGGTGCCCCTATGGTTGGGCATCTTTTTGTTACAAGTAGAGATTGTGGTTGGGAGCTGTGCCAGTTTCATTTCTGCCTGAGGAAGAAACACTCCTTCCCTTGAGCCTTCCAAGAGTGCATTTGTTCCCCTTGAGAGCCTATTTTAATGAATTTTCATTCATGTAGGGGTTTCTGGTGTCCTGTAGGTGTCAAAGTAGCATCCTAGGAGACTGTGAATATTTGCTTTGCAAATGCAAGAAGTCTCTGACTAAATGTGTAAGAGAAATGTGTAACAGATTTAAGCAAATACAAAACCATACCTTTGTTTGGTTGGGGTTTTTGTGGGTGAGGATGGGTGGGAGAGAGGGGTTGGCAGAGTTTCCTTTTTAACTTCCATTTCTCTGTGATACCAGCTGTGTCTGAGAAGGCAGAAGCTGGAGAGTAGGAGGGAGGTTTCAAGAAGGGAATATAAAGCCTTTGAAGCTGAGGGGACTGGGTGGCTGTCAGCTTTTTCAAGGTGCCTGTCATTAGGTGGTCTCATGTGAGCCAAGCCTTTCCTTGCAGCCTGGAGCTGATGTGAGGAAGCATCTGGTGTCGTAACTCCAGGTGTTCCCTTCAACCTGCCCAGCTAAACTGAGCTCACAAAAATAACCCCAAGTCTGTTGAAGGACTCTGTCCAGGTATCTTCTGCTTTGTTGGGTGGATTCTCTCACTTGAAAGAAAGTTCTGAGGGAAGGAATAGTAGATTGTATGCAGTTTACCTTGTTTCTTGAAGCCTTGACGCTCAAGTCAGATCCATGATCAGCCAGATGGAGAACAATGGCTTTTCTATGTGTGGCCACTCTTTGTAGTATTGCAGAAAGTTCTTAGCTCTCTTTTTCATTTGGTAGTTTGAGTGTGTTCACTCAGCTGTCTTTAAATTGTATTCTGTTATAGTTATTAGACTATATTGGAAATGTTGCTTTTAACCAAAATGGCTAATACCTTCTGTAGAAAAATGATGCTGGCCTAAAAATAAAAAAGGCTTACAGACATGACCTTTATCGTTAGCAGTACAAAGGAAGCTGTTATTTAAAAGAAGCTGCTATGTTTGGTGCTATTGAATTTTAATCTAGATGCCTTCATCCTGGTTTCTGGACAGCTGCCACTGTAATTTAACAGGTGAAAACAATGTCCTTTTTTAATTCAGAAAGAAAATGAAAATGTGAGAAAAAATATGGGTGTGAGGTAGTTGGGAACCAGCTGGTGCCAAAAGCTGCTTAATTGCCAAAATCTGCAGTGCTGTTAGTAAATAGAAAAGCTGGAAAATGGTTTCCATCTTCAACTTGCATGAACATGGAGGTAAGTTAGGCAGAGGCTCCGAGGCTTCAACCAAGGTCCCAAGAAAAGATCTACCCTCCATTTTTTATGTTCCAGTGTAATTTAGAGCTGTTCTTGGATTAAAAGTTACTCTAAAATCAGAAGTAGCTAAATGACCTCAGGCTGTTAATAAAGGCTGTGTCACTGGTTCTGGATGTGCATCATCTCTTGGTCAAGTTCAGGCACCTGTTTGCTTTGAGAAAGTTACAGTGTTGAGATGTTTTTCCATTCCTTCTGTTGAGTTTCCATCAAAATGGAAAATAAGTAGGGATGACCAGATGCCTCAAAATGACCTGATGTAGGAAATGATTTTGTGGTGTGGCTGGGTCTAGGTGATGCATTTTTGTCATTGTGGAGACAATTCAGCAAAAGCAAAAATTTCCTGAAAAAAGATGAAAAATACATTCTTGGGGATAGCAAAAGCAACTTAGCTGAGTCTTGCAAGAACAGAAAATGCTGCCATCCTAAAGAGAAAACAAACCAGTCTTTATCCATAGTGCATAAAGAAAAACAATAAACTTTGCTCTGAAGTGGCACGCTAAATGGTCTTTTCTTACTGACTTCACCAGACCAAAGCAGTAGGAGGGATTATCAAAGACACAACAATTGCAGAGCCCTGATGCTGGTGCTTTATGTATGTTTTTACATCATTTAAATTACTTGGTTAAATTCCATTAAGCTGTCTAGAGGAGAATGAAGTTTGATCTAATGGCTCCTATCTGGCTTGGGTTCAATGACTGTATGAAATTAGCAAAGTTGAATATAGAGAAACCATCAGTGACAGTCTCTTTCCGCAATTGAAACTGCTGACCTGGGTATGTTTGGTACCACTCATAAACTGTCACTAGGCTTAACAGCTCAATCTTTCACTTCCTTGTTATCCAGAGTGGTATGGCTTTGGTTGTGGTCCAGATATGCCTCATATCTGGCCTACACTGTCACAGTCCTGCCAGGATGATGGTATTTTCAGAAGTCTTCCTACTTTTCCCGTTGCCTTTGAATGTTTGTTTCTCACCTAAAGCAAAACAAAAGGAGTCAAATCCCTAACACTGCCCAGCTTGTATTCTGGAGCCATGGTAAGAGCTGGGTTTTGTCCTGGGAAATGCCAGTCTTACTTTCCACAACTGATACAAAAATTTCTTTAGAATGTGCAAGCTAACTGAAATGAATTAGAAGTGGGATCATTAATAGTACTCTAATGTGAATTCTGTGTGAGGGAAACAAAGAAAACATACTTCTTTTAAAAGGACTTTCAAAATAAATTTAGATTTGTGTGCTTTGAACTGATTTGTTCTAGAACTCTATATGACAACTCTAGTTTTACAGTTTTGGTGATTTTATGTTTGGTTTTGTTTAAACATGTACCTTATCTTTGTCCCATTGAAAAAGTTTTCTCAAGCTTTTTGTCCAGTGCCAGGCCTTCTGTAGTCCTTATATTCCCCTTCAGCAGTGCCTGCAAGGGCTGTGGGCATCTCCAAAGTGGTTTTGCTCCCTTCATCTGTCAATTTAGCTGAGCAGGGTCTGGCCCTTATTCAGTACTTTCTTTAGAGATGCAGGAACAAAATCTGGAGCTGCAAAATGAGCTACAACTACCCGGAGTATTGGGGATATAACTGTTCTAGAGAGTCTTTGTTAAATCTTAGACTTCTCAGAGGCTGTCCAGTATCATTGATGTCTCACTTGTGGTTTTCTGATGGTTGGGTGGATAACATGTTTAACATCAGCACTGGAGAACTCTTTTTGTTTAGAAAACCCCAGCAGCTGGATTCTTGTAAACTCATTCTTGGGTATAAGGTGATCTGGTGAGGCTTCTCAAAACAGGTTGTTATTGAAAGACTGTAAAGGACTAGAAAAATATCATAGAGAGGGGAAAAAAAAAAAAGGAAATGTAATTCCTACTTCTAAAAGCTGGGAGAAAGTAAGAGGTGGGGATCTTCCCCAGTTGTTCCAGAATGGAATTATGAGAAATCTTATAGGTTGCTCTGAGCAGTAAACTAGAAAAAAACCTTGTTTGGGCAGTGTGCTTAGCTGCTTTGTCATCTGACCTGTTCAATTTGTGCAACACTGGACTGCCCACGGTCCCTAAAGAGTGTGAGGCTGTTGTTTGGCCCCACAGGAATGCACTTGGTACTGGGACTGGGACATCTCCTGTCTCCTCTTTGGTGTAAGATATCCTATCATGGCTTCAGGTTTCAAAGATCTTACAATATTCTTGCAATTGCTGTGTCTTTCATCATGTTAAGTTCTCTTGCCTGTTGTTACAACCAGTGTGCTTTTATTATTCTTATGTCCTAATGGTGAGCCCTTAGGGAATGTTGGCAAGAGTTTCACAAGTAGACATCTTAAGTTAGGCAAAGAATCCCATGTTTCGCTTCTTTATTGGTCAAGGAAGTGAGGCACACTCTGCATTCACTTGCTTGTGAGTGGGTAGGAAGGTACAGAACATATCCTAAAGGTGAATCTGCATCCAGGAGATGTGAGCGGGTGTGCGGGAAGTGAAAACATGTAGTGCTTGAACTTGTGTCTTGCAACAGTGTGGGGAGTGCAGCTGAACTAGAACAGTAGATCAAAGCAGCACAGAGAACCCAAATCACACTCCAAACACTTGAGGGCTTTAAATTTTAGACTCTCTAGTCTGTTCTTGTGGCCTGAACGCCTTGTTTGCAGCTGGAACACACTGGGCGTGCTCCTGGCATACACTGTCTGGCATTACCTTAGTTTAACCTTGGAGGAATCCAATTCCTTTGTTCCAAAACAGCTCTGTGATGTGAACCAACACACCATCAACAGGAACGATCAGGCAGTTCACGTAAAAAGCATGTTCCTGGTGTGAACTAATGCAAATACAGGCACACCCTGAGAGCCACTTATGTAAGTTAACTGAGCAATGTTCTGCCTAAAAACTTTTGAACCATCCCCTCTTTTAACTTGTTCTCTCAAAACTCTACATATTACTGGAGTGAGACTGTTAGCTTTCAATAACTTCCTCTATTGGAGGAGAAAAAAGTTTCTAGGGAAAGGTTTGTATCTTTTGGTGTGATAAGAATGCTGGGGGTGAGAGGAAAGATAACAAGCTTTCAGGTAATTAAATCATTTGCGTTCATTAATGAGCATGTTTTCCTTTGCTATTCACTAAATTATCTTGCCTATTTCGAAGGTAGGAGAGTGGGCAAAGTGTTCCTGTGACAAGTATTAGTGAATGAGTACTGTACTGCTTATTAACATTGAATCCAGATGCTCGGAATTGTAGGATCAAACAGCTCGACAATATTGCTGCCTGCTGTGCAACAAGTAATCTCCTAAAAGTTTAAACAGACTTTTCTTATGGTTATTTTAAGTAAATAACTAATATAAAGCTATTGTTCTGGCCTTTGCAACACCATCCTGTTCACGTCACTAGAAAATTTAGTGGTTTTCTATTTAAGAGGGTTATTTCTCCCCCACCCCTGAGTGATGCATTTTGCTTCTGCTCTTAATGTCACTGTTTTGCTTTGCTTTCCTGTGAGTTGAGTGTTTTGGCCCCAGCTTCCACTTGAAACATGATTGGGAGAAGCTCCCTCCAAAAAGTCTGCTTATAAAAAGGTGTGTGAATACATCACACTGATGTTCTGTTCCCTCTTTGTAGGATGTGCAATATATCAGTAAGGTGTAACCCTTGATATTTAAAGGTTTATACCACATTGCCTACAGCCTCCCTAAGATTTTAAAAATTTATTTTTAGGCCCCATATTCTGGTGTTGACTTCAGAAATAGACTTCACTTTGGTGGTTTAGGTGTCTTTATGCATGAAGTGCTGACAAAGCTCTGTAGGTAGGTGTAGAACGGAATTTATTTAGGTATCCTCTCGTTCTCATGAATTACAGAGCTGTTTGTAAGGTTAACCAGCATCGATCAGTGGTTGGATGGGATGTGCAAAATGAAGTTCCTCAGCTGAACTTTCTGCACAGAAGGATCAGGACTCTCAAATAACCAGAGGTGATTGAACCAGGAGCACAAACTATGTGGGAAGATAATACAAGAGAGCTGAGTTGAAGCTGATCACTGAGAGCACCCTGACTTTCTGCTGTTAGCAGAGGCATCCTCCTTTTGGATAAGGAGCAGTTAATCCTGCAAGGTGCTGAGGGGCTGTGGTTCACAGACTATCAGGGTCTGGGTGCATCTCTTCACCTTTCCACATCCCTTCTCTAACTGCCACTGTAGGATTTGACAGAAAGTCATGGAGTCTGGACAACATTTCCAGGGTCATCTAGTCCCACCTCTTTGCCCAAGGGGGTCTGGTTAGACCCATCCAGTCAGTTCCACCTGACCTGGAAATGTTCAGTTTCAACCAAGCTCTCACTAAACGATTATAACACAAACTTCTTCAGAGGGAAACAAAAGCCACTGTCAGCTTTTTCCTTAATTATATATCTCTTTAAGAAAAACATAAGGAAAACATAGTTCTGCAGAGAAATCTGTTTTATTAGACTTGATAAGTTTAGTTTTTTACTGGCCTCAGGCAAAATAAAGCCCCCAAATATTCTGTTTTGTTCTCTTTTTCCCACTTCCCCCTGCCTCTGAGTACATATGTTACCTTTGAACTGTGTGTAGTGATGAGTGCTTTTGTAGGACTCCCTGATGCTAAATTTACTACTTTAAACACACTGAGATTTACTGTAGAAAGTCCCTTTTCCTTATCCTGAAATTTAGCTGTTTGAAGCCCTACTGAGCTGAATTATTGTGGCTTTATCTGCTTGTCAATGACAGCAGTGTTTTTTCTGCACAGTTGCAGTTTTTCTGATCTGAAGATTGAAGTGTTATCTGGAATTTTTGCTAATGTTAACTCCTGCCACCTCCACTTCCTCCAGCCTTTTGTTTTAATTCTCGATTTTCTGTTGCCACCAGACTCTCATCTAAGGAGAATGGAAACTGTGAAGCGTGCCTGTAGATTTACCAGATCTATTCTCCAAATTCTTGGTTTCAAGATAACCAACAATTGTTCTTCTTTCCCTATTACACTTTGTCTGTGTTAATTCTGACCCAAAGGGATGCTTTAGTCTGGGAGCAGATGCCTGTGCTTCAGCCTTCCATCAGGAAGTTAGTAAACTGTAACAATCTATTTATGGTAGCTTCTTTGTACTGCTAATAACCCGACAAGGGCTAAGATTAAGCCAGGTCTGATTTTGTTTTGCATGTGCTGGATTGTGAAGAAAAGTTTGAGCTGATGAAGTCAGCAGAGGGGAAGGACAAAGGAAGTAGAATCTTGATTCCAATAAGAATTTTCTTTGTCTCTTGAACAATGAGAATCCTTATAGATTCTCTATATTTGGCTTTCTTTTTTTGTCAGATGTGAAATATTTAGAATTGCAATTTAGTTGATTCTCAACTGGGATGGGAGGGCAGGGAAGAAGTAACTTTAGCCCACTCTTAGCTGCACTGGCAGTTTCCTTTTGGCTTTTGCACAAGTGATTGATACTTGAAAAGGAATCCTGCTTTGGGGTTTTTGGGGTTTTTTTTTTTCCTAAATGATGTTGAATTTGTGTTTGTACCATTTGGTCTTCTCATAGTGAATCATTAATCATTTTCATCCTTGTTTTTTTGTCTTCATATTTTTGTCATAAATGACATACATACCCATTTCTGGGTTGGTTTACCTTTATTGATCCCATCTTGCTCTCAGGGAGAGCTGAGATCCATGTAAGCATTATCTTTTTAGAAGGAAGTGGAATTAACACTGCTCTAGCACCTGTTAATGTAGGATGCGACCAGACTTCCTGTTCAAGAGGAAATCCTAATTTACTCTTCCTTGTAAACTGAAGGCTGATCAGCTTACCACATAGTAACCTTTTGACTTGTAAACATTGTGTTCCTTTGGACTGCTTTTAGCCTCTAGAAATAATTTCCCTCAGGCTTGGTGGCAACTTTAACAGTAAACTTCGACTGTGTTGAATATCATGAAAAAGCAGCAACCTTTTTTCTGCTGAAGTAATTTTAATGCCATCAAGCATACCTGCAAACTCAAGTAGGTGCTTAAGATGCCTTCAAGTTCTAGAAGGGGGCTGTGTTTTTCTTTGTACTCTTAAGCACTGCTGCAGTGTTAAACAAAGAAACTTGTTATCCATTGGCTGTGGAGAATAAATTGAGTTATTGTGATTATTTGCTTTGTGATGCAGACTTTCAGCTCTTGAAAATGCTTGTTGTATGTGGGTGGGGAGTTGGCTCTGGCTGGGATAGTCATGGTGAATCACTGGCAGTAGTGCCAGGTTTGGCATGGATGAAGATTTGGGTTGGGGCCAGTAAAGTGAGTTGCAATGCTTTTTTTATTGTTTATTACCATCCTCTGAAAAGATTTTTCTGTCCTTGAGGAGGAAGGAAGAGATCAAATTTAGCAGGAGCAGTATTTGTTTCCTCCTGCTGCTGCTGCTGCAGCCAAAGAAAGAGGCTTCTAAAACACAAGTGTTCTCCAGGCTTCTGCCAGCCCTGCTCAGAGGAGCAGTCGAGGCCCCTGGGCTGGGGACTCAGCTGAGGCTCTCCTTGCACATCTGCAATGGGAGCTTCTCAGCTACTGGGACATAAGCTTCAAGTGGTTCTAGAACTTCGTATGAAAAGAATGGTCTTGCAGAGATCTGCATCTAGATTCCTTCTGCCAATGTAAATAGTAAGAATTTAAATGGTGTGCTGCCAGCACAGCTTGTTCTGTTCCTCTGGGGATTGATCCAGCTTACTGAAATGGTGGAAGGGGATTGATTCACAAGGAACCAAGACTCCTCATTTATGCTTCTCTTCCTTGTCTTCTCTCACTGCCCCCCAAAGACTTAATTTATTTTCTGCTCTTTTATACTATTCAAATCATGTGGATAACAGAATGGTAGTGTTAAATCTAAAAAATACAGTTTCATTTCTAATGGGTTTTTTTTCCTCTAGACAATAGGACTGCACTGTTGTGTGTGTGCCCAAGTCCCATTCAGTGTGATTTTATGCATCTCTTTGTTGCTAGTATGTCTCTTGAATTCTGTATAAGAAATACTCTCTTAACAGGCAGAACATTTCTTTTGTTGGCCCAAAAGAGCAAGTTTACTATTTCTTGGTACTTAAAATATGTGTGAACTATAAATATATGTTTAAAAAAATCATTAGCCTATGCCTTTCCCCCTTATAAGTTCAGATTTTAATGCTTCTCTGTAGCATAAACAGCTGCTTCTTTTAGTAGAGTTCTGTTACAGATTAACATAAAGATACTGGTCTCCGAAGAAATCTTGGGGAAAAAATTCAACTCTAAAATAATGAATTATTAATGGCTTTTGTTTCTGTTCTTGCTCCTCCTTTCTCCAAAGAGTACTTTTTCCATGGTGTCAGTAGAGAACACTGAGAGTATAATGGAATAAATCTGTGAAAAAAGGTTTTCTTGAGAAACCAGGCCTTGAGAAAATTGTCAAGACTGCTGCATCTCTGGCTGCCCTGGTCTTTTAAGGCTGTAGCACTCTAGAGCAAATTGGCTATTATCTTGAAATCTCTCTTCACGGAAAACCACTATAGTGCTCGATGCAGTAAGCCAGCAGTCTCCTTCTGAAAAACCAATTTCAACTTTCTTGTATCAATTACCATTTTGGTCCCAGTGTGAGATGGTTATGTGAAGATGGGACTTCTTGTGAAAGAACAACTAATTCATGTCCAGTTCTCATAGCGTGTAGTGCTTGGTGGTGTTTGTTGCCATGGTGTGTAACACATCTGAGCAGGATGAGTTCCTGTGAGGATGTTCAACAGGACTAGTTGTGTCCCTTCTAAACAGGATAAATAAAGTTTTGTTATCTGTTGCACATTGAACAGTTGACCTTGTTCTTGAGAATGGTAAGTGTAGTGTTGTAAATACATGTAATGCTGATAATGAAGCATCATGTTGCTAACTTTTAACATGTGAACTTACATCTTAGGTGTCATTATGGTTGGCAAGGACAGTTCTGTGATGAGTGTGTCCGCTACCCAGGCTGTGCTCATGGGAGCTGTAATGAACCATGGCAGTGTAATTGTGAAACCAACTGGGGTGGCCTGCTCTGTAACAAAGGTACTTAACATTAATGTACAGGAAAAATAAGTTAAGTTGCATGATTAACTGATAACTCATTAACCCTTTTTCTTTCTGCTAGTGTGCAACTACCCAAGTGTTTCTGTGCCTTAATTCTTGTGTGGCAGATGGTGCCTAGGCATCAGAAGGATAGGAAGTTCAAGACAAAAGGCTTGGAATTGTCCTGACTCCTCTAACTCCTGCAGTTGTCTCTTGTTCGTTCTTCCCTGTTCTGTGGATAGTTACCAGATCACAGGCTAGCCACTGGAATATGGGGATGATGTGGGTGAAGGATGTTCGAGCCAGAAAGGCATCTGCATGTCTGGCCAGGGATTAAAATGGTGATATCCGTGTTCCCTGCTGACTGACCCTTCTCTCTGTGCAGATCTGAATTACTGTGGGAATCACCACCCCTGCCTGAATGGCGGCACCTGCATGAACACGGAGCCGGACGAGTACCGCTGTGCCTGCCCCGACGGCTACTCGGGGAAGAACTGCGAGATCGGTACGTTGGGATATTGCATCTCTCTTTGCAGATCTGCAACTGGTTTAGGCACTTTTGCATTTCAGTGGGGATATGCTCCATCTCTCCTCTCTAGTGCCTTAGCCTGGCTGTTCAAAAAATCACCAAAGACAACAGAAATGCTGCACCAGTTTCCCTTTAGATAAGACTGAGAATATTTCTTCCCTTTCAGTTCTCTTCCTTAATCCAAATATGCAATTGGGCTGTAGTCTCAAGACATAGGTTGCACATGTGGCTTTCCCTGTTGCCTGTCTCCCTGCTGCACATTTTCTTGTCTTCTGGCTTGCTGGCAAACGTGCATCTTTTCCAAGCTGGCGACCAAGAAAGGTGGAAGTGATGGGCACTTCAGTTTTTACTCTGATGTTGGGCTTTGGCCCAATTTTTAGTTGTCTGAATGCGTTGACTATCCTTTTTAATCAACTGAAACTTAATCTTTCAACATGGGACTTCTAATACATTTGGATTAATAATGAAATGTTAACTACTATGGAAATGTGCGCAGACTCTTACAGAGTCACCTTAAACAGTCTGAACAAAAAGTGTCTTCCTCATGCCTACTGGCAAAATGGAGGAGAGCATTTAAACCACATTTGTGAGGAAGCCTGGCTTTGACTTGAGTGTAACAGATTTGTGTCTTGAAAAACTGCTTCCTATCTCAACCGCAGTACAAAGATAGCATGTTGCTTTTTTCTACCTGTGTATGTGTTACACAAAGACCAAAATGTTCATGTTCTGGGGACAGTTTTGGTCTTTGGAGACTTTTCTTGAGTATTCTCACTTTGGTGGTAAATGGGTGAATGTGCAGTTTCTAGTTCTTTCATATTTTCTTTAAAGATTTGATGTTTGGAGAAAAATTGAAGCTTTTGATTTAACTTTTTCACATGTAGTGTTTGATTGGGTGTTCTGTTTCTTTGTCATGATGGATTGTTAAATCCTTTTTTAAAATGTGATATTCACAGTCTTCTTGTTATGAATTTTGCTGCTCTTTTATAGTTAAACATTTAGGTAGAAAGAACCCATTTTTTTTCCTGCTTCACTGCTTGGCCTGAAGTTCACTAAACTATTGTCAGCAGACGGTTTTCAGAGTTATTCAGGATGTAGATCTTTGAACTTCATAAAGCGCTATGTGGTATCAAAGATACCATCAAAACTTGAATTTTGCTTCAGCTGGTAGAATGTGATGTAAAGTTTAGCCTAAAATGGATGTAATCTTGCCATAGCTTGCCCTGAAAGCTGTGGGGGAGTAGCTTGGCTTTTCAGGTGAGGAGGCAGTGAAAAAGGGAGCCGTATACTTTCTGAAGGCTACAGTGATTTTTAACAGCAGATTGGTATGTGAGCTGCTTTAGGCACTGGTACTAAAAGCTTCCTTGGCTTCTGAGAGAGGAAGTTACCAAAAGTTACCAAAAATAAGTTACAAAAAGGTTGTCCCTCCTCAGCCTGAGGGTTGCTTTGTGCAGCCTCTCACAGCCTTACAGCCCTACATGGAGTGACAAGGAGCAGCCCTGCCTGTAAGCACCTCTATTCCTGCTGTTTCCAGGGAACGGTGTTAGAGTGAAGCTAAACAGACCTTTGATACTTAAACTACTACAACTGTTCAGACCTCTGCTTACAGCATATCTGTTTTGTCTCACTGAAGTTAAAAGAAGTGCTGGAGCACTCTGGAGGTGGAAGTGCATGGCTGGAAGCAGAGTGTTAATGGGGAACTTTGCTGGTTGCTGGGATATTGAAATAGAATGACCTGTCTGTGCTTAGGCTTTCTAGTCATTAGGTAGGAAGGATGATACATCTTCAGTAAAATCCTGCTTCAGTTTCTTTCTGGGAATCTTAACTCCCTGCAGGTGGGAGAGGAGGGCTCCAAACTTCAGTGCTGGCATCTCTCCTCTGCTGTTTCTCTTGGTTACTTTTAGCCAATCCAACTTTTAAGTGCAAGTTCTCCTTAATTGGTACTGGAAGAGTATTTAGCAGGAATTTCTTTCCTTCTTTCTCCCCAGCCGAGCATGCTTGTGTATCTAATCCCTGTGCTAATGGTGGAATTTGTCACGAAATTTCGTCAGGCTTCAAGTGTCACTGCCCATCGGGGTGGAGTGGACCAACGTGTGCTATTGGTGGGTATGCTTCTGCTGGTGACTGACCTGTTGGGTTGGAAGGGTTGATGCAGCTTGGTGATATCATGCCCTGTGGGTTTGGAATTTGGTGGTAGTCTTTTACTTTCCCTGTCTCTTAACAGCTGAGCATTGGCAGAGTGAAAAGGGGAGGGTTCTGTGCAGCCCACAATATTGACTCGATGCAGTTGAGATCTGTTATCAAAAAGTTATCAAAAGCATAGCTGGACCATATCCAAAAGCTTGTTTGACAATTCCTGACTCCTTAGTCACTCTAAAGCAAAATACAGAATGATTTCATTTCGAGAAATAGAAATGTGAAGCTCAAAGGTTCTCCCCTTCTTTAGTAGTAGAAGACGAGATTTGCACACTTAAATGCTTAAGTGTCTGGTTCAGAGGACAGAGAAGTGGTTGAAATGTATTGTGGGACCATAACTGGTTTTGCATGTTGCCTGTGATTTGGACCACAGGTGGCTTACCTGTCTTTAAGCAGCAACTGTCCTCAAAAAAAAACCCAAAAAAACCTGAAAATTACCAACCACAGAACGAAAACTAGCTAAATTTGTGTCATGAATCTAGGAACATGATTTTCAATGAACATGCAAATCATGGGTAGGTTAGCCAATTCTTCTTTGCTGTTTGCAGATCTTCTGTCTGTCTCAAGGATGTGAGAAAAGCCTAAGTAAAAATTAGGTTAGAAATGTTAGTCTGTTCCTAAGCTTGCTTGTTTGTACATTCTCCCCCTTCATCTCAAACTGATTTTGAAGCAGAACCTGTTAAGCCAAGCCTTAGGCCGTGTAATGGAAGGCCCCCTTTGATTTTGCAGATATTGACGAGTGTGCATCGAACCCCTGTGCTCAAGGAGGGACCTGCATTGATGGTGTCAATGCATTCGAGTGTATTTGTCCACAGCAGTGGATTGGAGCAACTTGCCAACTTGGTGAGTAATTCTAAAGCTTTGGAGACCACTGGAGGTTATTCCTAAAGAGTGAATAACTCTTGTGTGTTTCTGGCATAGTGTTTATGGAAAAAAACATGGAATATGTGTGTTACTGGTGTCTTAGCTCCTCTTCAGCAGATCTTAAAGCCAGAAGTTTCAAGTGGATCTGTAACTATTTAAGCCCCAACTTAAGCTTACTTACAATAGTTCTTTTAGAATGCCCCGTAACTTTTCTGTTGCAAAATGCAGCGTTGGTGATGGTAGCTCCTTCTCCATGGTGGCAGAACAGTGACTAAGCTTGTGGAGGCCAGGGAGGGATTTGCCCTGACTAACAAATTGCCTTTTTGAGTTTTGGCAAAGGGAAGAGTAAGATAACGTGCATGTGCTACTGTAGGCAAGTGTGCATTAAACTCCTGTGGTATGTAAATGGTTTTAGTGCCCTACCAGTGTATAATATGAGCTTCTGATGCTTGGATTGCATGGACACTTTGCTTGGTGCTGTGGTAATCTGTTTCTGGGTTTGTTCTTTATTCTATTCTTTATTTTCTCTTCTTTCACAGATGCTAATGAGTGTGAGGGGAAACCCTGTGTTAATGCTTACTCTTGCAAAAATCTCATTGGTGGATATTACTGTGACTGCATTCCAGGATGGACAGGAGTAAACTGTCATATCAGTTAGTATTTCTTTAGTATGTATGTTGACAGTAGGATGCTTTGTTCTTAAAAAAAAAAATCTATGATGAGTGATAGTATACATACTTTTGCAAGAAAAAAAATACCTGTTGTCAAGATTTTTCTAACTTCTGTCAATGTAAATTGAAAATACTGTTTGAAAATTTATTTTAAAAGGTAATGGGTATTAAAGTGAGCTTAGATATGCACTTACATAACTAATATATCTGTTGACCCTTACATGTTTCTGAATGATATATACTGATTCAATTTAAGATAATTTTGAGTTAAAATGTTAGATATTAAATTAACTGATATTGATACCTCACTTTTAGTACACTGTAGTAGAAATATAGAATGTAATTTTCTATTAGATATTTTTAAAAATAGAGATCTCTTAAGACATCAAGAATCCTTCCTTTCCATTGAAACATCTAGAAAAAAAGCTTTTTGAAAATCACTTCTCCATTTTTGTGCTAAACCTATACTTTGCAGCTTAGTCTTCCAGTATAAATTCTAATGCTTTGCATATTTTATCCATAGATATAAATGACTGTCATGGACAGTGCCAGCATGGAGGGACTTGTAAGGTAACTCTTGTTCATTACATTCCATGTTGAAAATTAATCTTTCTCTGACTGGTTATGAGTTCTGTAGTTTGCAATTAGTTTGGTTAAATGAGTTCAAATGTTAAAAATGTAACACTGCATGTGCAGACTCTTGCACACATTTCACAGAATAAATTTGTGGTGCTACTGCTGTTTGCAAATCCAGAATACAGAAATAACTCGAATTTTTGTGTGCAAGTTCCACCAATAAATGAGTCCTTCTACTTTTGCTTCTTTTCCCTGCTCTGTGAAGGATGAAGTGAACGGTTACCACTGCTTCTGCCCTCGTGGGTTCACAGGAAAAAACTGTGAGATAGAAACCAACGAGTGTGAGAGCAACCCCTGCCAGAACGGGGGCCGCTGCAAAGACCTGGTCAATGGATTCACTTGCCTGTGTTCCCAGGGATTCTCGGGAGTCTTCTGCGAGGTGAGGGCAGCGCAGACATTACTGCCATGCTTGTCATGGATTGAATTCCTGAAAGAAATATATCTCTGGGTTTAAATGGGAGTAACGCAAGGCTGGAGCGTTGCTGCCTATCGTAGCTGTTACCTGATACTCTGAATAAGCAAATTTGTTGTGCAGTGCTGTCATAGTAGCTGTAACGCTTGAGTTTGCAGCCTGATAAACTGCAAGTTGTTGCACATAGGTGTTGGTCTTCCTAAGTGTTTTAAGGCTGCAGGTATTCCTTAAGCTTGAAATGTTTTCCTTTGCAATTTTCAGGACCTGTGTCCTTTCCTTACACTAAGAGTGCTTTTGGTTCTCATTCTAATGACTCTGAGGTGCATAATTGAATTACCCTTCAAGTAATCCTACTGCTATTGGTAGGAGTATAATAATTATATATCAGTTATTTATATTATATATATAATGGTGATAATTAACATAATTACTAAAGGCAGGCAGATAGGCAAGTATTGGCTCTCAGAACTTTCTGTTTGAGATCATTTTAGGAACATGTAGTTCTAGTGCTTAAGGATTCAGATCTGAAATACTGAAATCTTAGTGATAATTCCTGAAGTACTTCATGGTAATGAAGATATTCCTCTTTCTAGGGAGGACGTTGGACTTTTCAGTGTAAAATTATTTTGCATTAAGTATTCACTTTCTGGCTTTTGCTGATAGTCAAATCCATCTGAATCTTGTGCTTAGTATCAACTGGAGGCATAAGACTAGAATGTTGTTGGATTTGCTCCAGAATTTTTTTGTGGAGGATATTGGAGTGATGTCTCTTAAACGCTGAAGTAATTTTATGTCATTTGCATCATTAAAGAAGCAGTGCACTCATTTTATTCAAAATTTAAAAGGTCTGCAGAAACCAACCAGATTAATAAAACTGGTGCAGCACCTAATGGCTCATGAACTGTTTCTGCATAAGGATCATAACTTCAGTGCTCTACTCTGGGCTGATTCATACAATACTGTGTAATTAAAGTTTTAGCAAATGTGCTTGAATAATAGGGAGGAGTTGGCTGCTTGCCTTGTGTGTTGCAGGAAATATCTACCATTGATTCCAGATGCAAAGTACCAGCTACTGAACTTGCATTGGGAAGGGGAAATTTACACTAATGGAAGGAAACAAATGGAGACATCTGATAGAGGAGATCTGAGAATCTTTCTCAGACCATAGCTATTTTTTTATAGCTTGCTTTGAATGTTCTGTATGAGAGCACGAAATGGTTTGCTGAAAATTTTTCTGTTGTGGCTGGAATTGTATGTGCTCCTCTGAATTAAATATTTAACACCACTTGTGTTCCTTCTCCTTTGACTAGTTTTGCATTTTTCTCCTATTTAGCTACTGAGCTGCTAAAAATAGGGATCAAAAACACTATTGGACTTAATTTTCTGTCTGTAAAGTTGAAAGCTATCTTTCTCCCAAGAGATGTAAAGAAGGAGAAGCTGACTTGAGGGAAGAAAAGCAATCCTTAGAAATAACAATTTGGAGGAAAGATACTGTGATGTAAAAATATCCCTTTTGAGGCTGCTTTGTGGATTTTGAGACCAATTTAGGGCATCACGAATCAGTGATCTTGTGTGTCAGTCTGAAGCAGAAAGCAGCAGAATTGTTTTGCCACAGCAATGTCTGTATTAAAAGTTATCTATTATGAAGGCGAGGTTTAAATTTTGCTCTCTGGATCAGATGGTCAGAGGTCAAAATGCATCTCGTGTATCTGTGTGTAAATTGGCGTGGTGATGGTATTTGTAAAAATAAGGCCCTGAGCAGCTGGGTCTAACTAGACCTACTTTGAGCAGGAGGTGGGGAGTAGCTGACCTCTAGAGGTCCCTTCCAAGCTGTGTGGTTTTATAATAAATTCTATGTGTTAATTGAGATGGGAAGAGAATTCGCTCTAGGGGATGGGATTTTGTTCAGGTTCTGTGTATTTTAAGTCTCTTGCAGACACAAAGCTGACAAGTGCACTGGTATTTAACTTGCCTTGTAGCACTTGGTATGTGGGTGTGAAGGACAGAGAAGTGACTTATAATGATCCAAAGAAGTTTGCAGTAAGAGATCTCCTAATGGCTTAAGTAATTATTTACTGAGTTATTGCAAATGTGCTTATTCAGCCTCCTGCAAAGGAGTTTTTTTTTAGCAGTGTCAGAAATGCTTTGTATTAGGGTAGACTAAAGTAAGCTGAAGTTTCTCTGTCTCGCAGGATGGAATGCAATATTTATGATTCATAAACCTTCTTAAAACTTGATGTTCCTTGTACATCAGCTTCATCTGTGTCTTTGGCAAAGCAGATAATGCTGCTTACTCCTGGGAAATGAAGCAGCTGCTGCTAACTGTGGTCTCTCTTACAGATGGATATTGATTTCTGTGAACCTAACCCTTGCCAGAATGGGGCTAAATGTTATGATCTGGGAGGAGATTATTACTGTGCCTGCCCTGATGACTACGATGGAAAAAATTGTTCTCATCTCAAGGACCACTGCAAGAACAATTCTTGTAAAGGTACCTGCTGTTGTCCATAAATCTGTCTTGATGGTGGTGCACTAAAAAAAAAAAAACGCATTTTGGGGAATAGTATAATGCAGAAATGTTTTTATTGTACTCTCTTGGACTTCATAAAATAGTGAGGCAGTGAGAGGAAATGCTCCTTATTTATAAAGAGCCAGATGGTGACTTTACATCTAACATAAAATTGTGATTAGTTTTAATTTCTGTAAAACTTCTTTTAAAGCTAAAAGCTGATTGGTGACACAGATCATTAGTCTAAAGACTACACTTCTTTTTTAGTAATAGACAGCTGTACAATAGAAGTTTTCACTAATGCTACCCAAGAAGGAATCCGTTTCATTTCATCCAACGTTTGTGGGCCTCATGGACGGTGTATTAGTCAGCCAGGAGGGAATTTCACTTGTGCCTGTGACAGAGGTTTTACTGGAACATACTGTCATGAAAGTAAGTAGGAGCTTATAAAACATTATTCTTTTTGCTCTAAATTTATTTTAAAGTTAACGTTACGAAGCTTTACAACATAAAATCAAACATTCAGATTTCAGTGATGTTGCATAAAGCGCTGTTTCAGATGAACTGCTTGGAATTGTTTCTTCTGGTAGCAGTCTTGGTAGTGGGTTACACTTCCTCTGTGAAAGAAAACTGGTTTCAGTCCAACTTCAATGTAAATGTGTCTGTACCCACTACCTTTATGTACAATCTTACGAGCCACAGATTTCTCCAACATGAGAATGACAAAGAAGGGACTAGAACTTGTATTGCTGGTCTGGGTGTTTTTTAAACCCCTGGATATTCTTGCCAGGTAAACTTAATGCTCTGATTTGACTTGCTACATAAGAGACAATGCAGCCAGAAACCCTGCCAGGCTTTAAAACAGATGTTTGAGCTTTTCTTTTGTATGTACAAATGCAATAGTAACTTTGTGCTGCTTTTCCTAGAGATACAAGTGTAGATCACTCCTCTGAGTTGGTGAAAACAGCCTTGAGCAATAATTGTTGACTTTTTGTTGTAGATATCAATGATTGTCTTGGGAAACCTTGCAAGAATGGTGGGACATGTATTGATGAAGTTGATTCATTTAGATGTTTCTGTTCAAGTGGCTGGGAAGGAGAACTGTGTGACACAAGTGAGTACTGCTCAGTGTTGCAGGGCCAAATGATGCAGCTTTGTTGTAACAGAGATGGTTGGTATGTGCTTAATAATGGGGTAGTTTCTCTGTTCTGTAATTAAGTCTTGTTTGCAGAAGTATTTTCAGAAATAACTTCAGGTAGCTGCTCTAAAAGCCTCAGCTCCTTTAATAGGAGCAGAATCTGATTCTTTGATATAGTTCAGCATTTATCCAGGAGGAGAGAACTTTTTCTCCTGGGCATAGGCAAAATGTTGGCCAAGAAGTGAACTAGGCCAGTTCTTGGTTAAGACACCTCAGAGGAAACTGCAGTTGTTTCTTTTTCTGGTATGAATGAAGCCCCTTCTAAAACATGATGGCAAGGACTTGCTGAGACTTATTACAGGACATGCATCAATTAAGATGTGAAATACAGACTGAGCAGCTTTTGGCAGCTATTGCTGTCAAAAGAGCCTTTTGTGTGGTCTAGATGAAGTTTGTTCTGGAATACTTATGTTCCACCTATTAAAATGTTTGTCTCAAGTGAGAGAAGCTTTCTCTAAAATCCATATTTGTGTGAGTGTGTTTAATGTGTGTATACATGCACATATGCATATATGTGGTTAAGCCACCTCTAGTGGCTGTAACTCTATTTTAAAACATAGAAGAAAGGAGCCTTAACTGTCTCTTGTTGAAGTCCTGGGTTGGGGCTCCTCTTCAGGACATTGTGGTCCCTATGAGAAAGCTCTTTCTGAAGTTCAGAGTACAGCTGCTTGTAAAAACAGAGCTACTTTGGTGCTCTACTGAGAACCCATACTGAATGGTCCTTCTAAGCTGTCAGAAAGTCATAATTCATGTTGTTCTCTTAAATCAGAGTATTTTCCTTGCTTGTATAAAGATAATCTCATAATAATTAGGATTGCTGTCTTCCTAAGTAGTGCAAAATTTATTTTCTTTATAAAGAAATATTTTCTGTTTTCTCATGGCCTTGGCTGGGATAGATCATCTAATTTGAAGAATTGTTTTTTTAGATTTCAATGACTGTTCTCCTAACCCATGTCACAACGGTGGCCGATGCATTGATTTGGTAAATGACTTCTATTGTGAATGTAAGAATGACTGGAAAGGCAAAACTTGTCATTCACGTAAGTGTTCCTTGCTTTGATCTTTAGATTACCCAAGGATTTATTTTCTTCTCATGGCACCAGAGTTCCTGAAATTTAAAATAAAACAATCGCAGTGAAAAAATAAGCACACTTACATTACCCCTTCCAGTTTCCCAGTCACAAAATGGAACATTTAAAAAATGTATTCCTTCGTGTAGTGAAACAGTTTCGTGAGAGATGTTCTTAGATTCCATTCTTTGGGCTGTTTATTGTAATACAGCAGGTGCAACAATGCGTTTCTGATACTGCTGCATTTAAATACAAAGTCTCTTTAATTTTGTGATTAAAAAGTACCTGTTTCTAACATTCAGCAAGACCAGTGGAAATTAAAACTGCTTTGTTGTGGTGTGTAGGTGAATACCAGTGTGATGCAAACACTTGCAGTAATGGGGGAACGTGCTATGATGATGGAGACACATTCCGCTGCTCTTGTCCTCCAGAGTGGATAGGAAGTACTTGCAACACTGGTAAGCTTTTTAAGTTGTCTACAGATGAAGCCAGAAGAAGCAGAGAAGTGTTTAAATAATCAGCTGTTTAGTAAACAGGCACACTGTTCTGGCTGGCTGGTTCAAAGCTGTTCCAGTTGGGTGGTGACTGAAATTTAAGTAATTTCTTCCACTCACCTGACATGATACTGATTTTTAAGAAGCTGTTCTCATCTGGCTGCTTATGTGGTCTTTTCCATAGCTTCTCTCCCAAGCAGTTTTAGAAAACTTGGACTTGAGTCTTGATTTCTCTATTAGTGTTTAGAGGCCCTGGGTAAAGATTTTCCTGGGAATTTAGTTCCCTGCTTGGCTTGCAGAGTCATACAGTTTGTGATCATGAGGTGTATGTGCAGGCATACCCAGGAAAAATGAAATTAAGAGGTTCTTCCTGGGGTATTTGCAGAGTTACTGCCTGCTGTAGGGAAGTTTTTCTACTTTTTAGATACAATTGCAGCTTTTAATCAAAAAACCTGAGCTTTAAATACTAATATTTTATTGTAAAGAATGCCTCAGGGCCTGGGTAACTCACTGCCAAAGTAATAATTTAGCAGTACTTGAAGAATGCTTACACAGATGGGACAGAAAGGAGATAATTCTTTTTTGATGAAATTTCATGGTTCAGTTAAATCATTGAATTTGGATGATGGTGAAGGTAGGTGAGAGACTGTCATGTGATGTATTTTTGGAGTTTCTTAACCTCTTTGTAAGTTTTTAAGTGTTGACTTAAATACTGCTTAGGATTGTGATATTGGCACATCCAGATGATAGGTACTCTTTGTTTTCTGGGCTAATAGAGCATTTTTCTGTTTTCAAAGCTAAAAACAGCAGCTGTATTCTAAACCCTTGCATGAATGGTGGAACGTGTGTTGGCAGTGGAGACTCCTTCTCGTGCATCTGCAAAGAAGGATGGGAAGGACGCACATGCACACAGAGTAAGGCTCTTCTCCTTTCTTCCCCTGCATCCCCCTGGGATATTGGGAGTGTCTGGCAGAGAGCTGTGAACTGAAACAAAGCGAGTTTGTGGGGTTCATGTGCCAAAATATCTGAATCATTCAGAGTGGGAGGTAGGTAAAGAAGACGATGCTCAAGTAATGAATGAAGAGTTTGTCATGCTGCTTTTTGCATCCAGTCTCTGCCAAAATAAGACTTTCACCCTTCTATAAAAATACAATTTTTGGAAACGTGTGCAGAGCAGAAAAAATACTCATGGAAATAATAATTTTAATAATGAAAAGGATCTGGAAAGGCAGGCAGCAGTGTATAAGCCATTTTCTCTGAGGATAGCAGTTAACTACTTTGACATACCAAGACAATGAATTGGTTAGGTGGAGTAAAGCCTGCAACTTTGATTTTTATTTTTTCCCCCCAAGCTGTAACATTGGGAGTGGGAGGGAAACTCCAAATTTGAGTTCTGTTTTTACTCTGCCTACTGTTGATATTTATGATAATTGAACTTTCTTTGCAAGTGTGGAAGAAAACATTCAGTTCTGTATATTTTTCTTATCAAATATGTTGTCTTCTGAACTATAGTGTTGTCTATTAGAAAATAAATTGTGCCACTATTTACACTAGTCTATATTCTTTTTTCTAGACACAAATGACTGCAACCCTCATCCATGGTGAGTACATGAACTCCAGTCATGTACCTATTGTGAAAATAAAAATGAGCACAGTAATATGGATTTACATTACAGATTAGAACTATTTTTACTCTAAAATAAGCCAGCCTCTGTAAAATATCTTATAACCATTTTTTTGCTATGTCATATCTATTCCTTGACAGCAACAAAGACCACAAAACAATCCTGAATTGATTCATGTATGAACAAGTAAAAGTATTTTAGTGTAGTCTCCGTGGTGGAACTGACTAGTAAGTTACAGTGATACAAAGCGAATCACATATGATAACATTTGAAGCATTTGTAATTTGAAAGGATAAAAAATGAGAAATCAAAACATGTTTGTTTACAGTAAATAACTTTAAATAATGTGAAAATGTCCCGTTGGACCAATTACTATGTATAAACATGTTTAAAAACAAAACTGAATTTTTGGAAGATAAAATGGGAATATTTTAAATATAGAGATTGATATTTGTGGTTGAAGAGGAAAAAACTGAAGTGTGGATGAAACAATCCACCTTATCTTTCTCAGTTGTCCACTCTGATGCCATAATCTGTGCTTCATGTATTAATAAAAGAACCAAATTTGGAAAAGCTTGGGCTTTCTTTGTATTAACTTGAAAGTGCTGTTCCACCTCTTTGAGTTCTGTGGATGCAGTTCCTAATGCCCCTGTAGGATGTTGCTGTTTTAATCACTGACCTGCTAAGCAATATTGTTTATCTATCGTTACACTTTCTCTGTTGATAGGAATAAATTGTCCCCCTAAAGAGCAGCAGAAGCTTTAATTGACCAATGAAACAATGTAGATGGCTTGTTAACTAGACTTTTTCATTTACAGTTACAACGGAGGGATCTGTGTTGATGGAGTGAACTGGTTCCGATGTGAATGTGCCCCTGGCTTTGCTGGTCCTGACTGCAGAATTAGTAAGTACCTGCTTGGGAAGAGACCTGGATGGTTGTAGCACTCTGCACAAATTGGAAAGAACACCTGGTGACCCTTTTTATATTAGCTCAGCTGAATTCCAAGTAATGAAGCAGAAGCCACCTGTTAGCTAGGTACTGATACCTTGTAAATGATGGCAGGTTGTGGTCTGTTACTCATTTCATTAAACGGCACTGAAATGAGTTGGCTTAAATCATGCTTAAAGACTTCATTGCTGGCTTTTCTTGCATAATTCTGACATTTCTGGGCTGCTGGCTTCATAGAAGCTTAAGTTTTAAATATTTCTGTTGATAAACATCTTGTTGGTAAAGATGACATATCTGTATGTGTTTCACTCAACATTAGAAACCAAGATCCCCTGAGACATTGCAAATGGAAACAAAAACATTGTGAGTGTAGGCACGTGAATAACAGAAGTATGATAAAGGTCTTTCAAAGCTAGAAAACAAACCTGTTACACTGCAATTATTCTGAAGGATAGAGGCTAAAAAGAAGGGAGAAAAACAGACCCTAAAACCCTGTCAAAGTGCTGTGGAACAATCTGGTGGGGGAGTTTTGCTGTTTGGTTGGCTTTTTGGGTTGTTTCATTTTTGTCTTTTTAATGGAATTTTACCATTTTGACTCGAATGGATATATACCTTATTTTTACTTTCTGCTTTGGAAGATCAGACTTCGAATCTTCTGTAGCCTCAAGGCTTTTGGGCTTGGTCCTTCCACT
Source organism: Pachycephala philippinensis (assembly GCA_013397055.1). Lineage (NCBI taxonomy): Eukaryota > Metazoa > Chordata > Aves > Passeriformes > Pachycephala > Pachycephala philippinensis. The sequence continues at coordinate 495,457 of VWZT01014005.1, forward strand.
CCATCAGTATGGTGATGTGCTTTCAAGTTGAGACTGCATCCTCATTCTGGCGTAGAGAAAACAAACCAGCACCTCTGGCTGGGGGCAGCTGCAGCACTTGTGGAAGCATCAGCTTAGCAGTGTCTCAATAGAGAACCAGGGATGGCAGATCACTGTGTGTCTAGATGCAGATACCCAGAAAGGGATATTGAATTCTCCTTGGCTGCTCCTCTTCCCCTTAAGGCTAGGATGTCACAAATACAAATACTGTGCACTTCTAATGGAGCTGCAGACATTTTTAGCTTGTTTAGACTGGTGTAGATGGAAGGAGTAGCTCTGACAAAAATGCTTTTTATGGCTGATACAGAAACAGAGTTAAGTCACCTTTTTCAGCATACAGAGGCTGGAGAATCTTAAACCTATATAGCTTGAAGACAGGAGGAAAGAGTAGTTAAACCCTCTTGAAGTTTAGATCTTGTATATTTGCTTAAAACTTCATCTTAGTGCACTTTTGAAGGAAACAACAATAGAACCAAAAGCCCTTCCATATCCATTGGATTGTTTTCCGTTGCCTACATGTGTAGCAGTCTCACTACTGCATTTATCATGTTCACTTTCAAAGTCCTCTATTTTAAAATGAGCTGATGCTGTGTATCAGATGAGAACTGGTGTTTAAATGGTTTTTCTGAGAGGTTGGAAAGGGCTCAATCCATACTCAGTTGAAGGAAACCTTTCAAAAGATGCTTTGGAAGAGAGAGGTTCTGGTTGGAAATGAGGCAGTTGGTGCCTGTGGCTCCAGCTAATGACACATTGCTGTCTATCTGAATGGACCATGCTTCCCTGCCTTTTTCCATGGGTTTCTGTGGCTAAGCCTCTACATCTTCGAAGGGTTTTTTAAGAGGCTTTTGTGCTAAGTGTCTGTGTACTAAATTAATCTACTCATTATTTCAAGGTTGTTAATGTTCATCAAATGTGTGTTACAAGCTAAACTCTTATTCTTCTGCCTTATGGTCACTTGTATTACAGCAAGGCACTTTTTTTAGCATTGTTGAGCAAGTTCATTGTTCAGCTCTTGCACTCTGGTAACTTCATGAAAGCACATGCTCTTGTATGAAGCCTAAATGTCTGAGATGAGTGCCAGAACAGGATGTGGGACTTGTTCTGTAGCTGAATGGGGAGAAGGCATTAACACCTTCAGCTGTCCAACACCTCTGCTCTGTGAGATGAGTCAGCATATGACTGCTGTTTTGATTACCAGAACTTCAATTAGGGTGCAATTATGAGAAATCTGTTACAGGTTATTGCTGAAATGGCAGAACTGTTTAATTACAAGATTAATTCTGAAGCCGCACTATCCTTTGCTTTAAAAAAAGGACATATTGTTAGATTACATCTCAGTAAATTATTAATTACAATGTTCTGTGTCCTTGCCACTGAGTTTTACCTATTTTCTGTCCAGATATTGATGAATGCCAGTCTTCTCCTTGTGGATATGGTGCCACCTGTATAGATGAAATAAATGGATACCGATGCACTTGTCCCCCTGGAAGAATTGGTCCTAGATGCCAAGAAGGTATTCCTATATCTGCTATCAACCTTTACCCAAGAAACAATAGGGCACAATGTAGCCAGTTATAAGTCTATGTACAGTAGTCTGATATGTAAGGAACAGTAGCTAATATTTTTAATTTAAATTTGTACAGTATTTATAACTTGAAGAGGTGAAGTGTCTGAGTGTGCTTTTTAATTTTGTTTTTCCTTAGTGATTGGAATTGGAAAGCCTTGCTGGCTTAAAGGAATGACCTTTCCCCACGGCAGCCGGTGGGAACAGGAGTGCAACAGCTGCCACTGCTTGGATGGACGTATTGACTGCACCAAGGTAGGCATTTTGGCCTATTCTCTTAAATTCCTGTGGCTGAAACAAACTCATTGTTCTTCATGCACAAGTTAGTCTTTGTCTCCTCTAAATTTCCTTTGTTTAAAAAAAGAAAAAGTAGCTTCCTGTAAAAGTACTTATGGATTGTCTTTATAATCACAAGTTACTGTCCTGCTCTCTACCTGCTGGAACAGGCTCTCTAGACCACTTGTTGCAGAAAATGAAATAGGAGCTGGAATAGAGTAAAGGATAAATAAATCACGCTGCTGAAGCTTTGCAAACACAGTTTTAGAACTCCTAATTTTGTGAAATGTGTGTTCCAAGGTGGAGGACATGTAGGAAGTAGGTTTTTTTCAGTGGGTATTAACTGCCTTTTTGTGTTGTCCTTCAGTAGCTTTATAAATTGACAGATTTCAACCTTTGCATATTTATTATAGACTAGATCCTGGTTGTTTTGGGACTGAGGAAAAGTAAGACCTAAATGCAGATGGAACGTGCTGTAAATGCAACTCATCCATGTGTGGTATTTGGTTTCTTCCATGTGTGATGGCACAATTGCACTTTCTTGCTGACAATTGTGCTTTAAGAAATCTCTTAAGTTCCTACACCAATAGCTGTGCAGTGCTATGTAGGATCTTAAAGGCTGCATGGAATTGTAGAACATCCTGAGTTGGAAGGGACCCACAAGGATCATCCAAGTCCAGCTCCTGGAATGGAGCTGTGTTTGGAAACTTCCTGCACCCCAGTAATTTGTGGGTACCAGCAAACTGTTTTCTTTTGGGAGCATGGTTGGAGTGGCTGTGCTTATCACCAGTGTGCATCAGCTCTCAACATATTCAGCATTCTCTGGCAGGGGTCTCAGTACAAATACTGAAGAAATTAATCTTTGTGGGGATACTTCTCTTTCTAGATTAAAGAAGCCTAGGGGACTAGATTAAAATAAATGCTTAAACTTCTGTACAACTCAGTTACGTGGGACAAATCCATAAACTTCTAAGAAGATATGCCCAGTTAGTGGTTTCTTGGATTATCTTTGCACAGTTTTTTACTCTTCCATCTGCACAGAATGTCCTCATTTTGTGGAAGAGCAGCTCCATCTGCTACTAGGACTACAGCAGTATCAAAATACAGATATTTTGCAGGTAGCAGTAGCTCATGACCACCCTATGTGAATTGCTTATTTGGATTTGATGCATAATACCAACTACCTGTAACAGTGCTTTGTTCTTTTTAATTTCTAGGTGTGGTGTGGAAAAAAGCCTTGTCTGTTACACAAATACTGGGATAATTCAAACAACCAGTGTCCCATGGGTCAAGAATGCCAGGAAAAGTATATGAAATGCTTTCAGCCACCATGCACAGACTGGGGAGAATGCAGTGCCTCTGAGCCTCTGCCTATCAATATCAAGTGTCTGCCTAATTCTGGGTACCTGGACAATGACTGTGCTAGAATTACTTTAATTTTTAATGGAGACAAAGTCCCCCAGGTGAGAATGGAATTCTTAATGAAGTGTGGTAAAATATGTAGGGATCTATTCTATGTCACGGCATGCAAGATTAAGGTTTCTAGTATGACTCCTTGCTATTATAAGCTTGCAAATTTTATTACTAGACTCCTCTGTTGCTGTTAATTGTGCTTTGTCTAAAGGGTGAGGCAAAATTAGGGTTTGTTTTATTTTTTATTTTATTTTCTGAGTATTTTATTTTCTTGAGTCTTGAAGAACTATTTACATTTCAAGATGGGCTCAGACTGTACTAACAAAATCATGCAAGCTCAGTTTTTTGCCCTCCATTCCAAAACCCTGTTCTTCGCTTTTCTGCCCTTTCTTGCTGCCCCCTTTGCTGCCTTCATCAGTTCTTAGCAACTGCTAGAACTCTGATGATCCTTATTTTTACAAGCTATTTTTTACTTGAATTAAAATCACACAATCTCCCTTGCTTCCAACAGGGCACTACAACAGAAAATATCTGTTCTGAAATCCGATATTTGCCAGCTACTAGGACTGTTTCTAGGGACAGAACTCTGATAATATTATGTGATCCATCTTACTCCACAGAGAACGCAGTGGAAGTTGCTATTGTAAGTATGAGACTTGTGTGTATATATACAAATATGTTTTCTTATTAGTTTTTGCTGGGGAAGAAGTTGTTCAAGCTTGTTTCACTTGAGTGCAGGTGGAGCAATCTGTGGCTTAGTCTTGTCTGCAAAGCAATTTTGTGATCTCACAATTTCCTACAGAGAGAGCTGAAACTGCAGGTTTTGTTAATGACAGACAGCTACTACAACCTCATGATAAATTGCTCTAAAGACTAGTCCAGCCCAAATTAGTGAACGGGTGCCTACTTGTTCTGTCAGAAATCTGGGGCTACTGACCTTCTCAGTAAGAAGATAGGGTTACAGGTGGCTGGATTGTTCTTGTGAAGAGGTTTCTGCTGTGCATGTAGTGTATGGCTGCTTCAGGGATGTTCTTTACATTCAGGGTACTAAGTGAGAAATGGAAGAAGGTGCAAGTTGAGTAGATGGAAGTAACTGTTGCCCTCATGAGCTAAAGACTTGCTTTAGATGCATTTACAGCTCAATCTCTCAATGCTTGTGTATAGCTTGGTTTTCAAGGAAGAGTTAATTTCCATGGTAGATGCCTATCCAGGCAGAAGCTGGACTGTCTGTCTCTACTAGTACTGTAAGGAGTATTCTGAGCCACAGTGCAGGCAGCAAAGTGTATGGTATAAATAGAGCAGACTGTTATTAGTCCAAGCTTCTATCTAGATAATCCACATGTCTTGAACTGCTCTAAACTATGACTAAGTTTAGCTCATCAGTTTAAGTAACGTGGAACTTGCTGCCTTTCCTTTGAGGTATGCTAAATTAACAAGTAGGTGTGCTACCCACCAAGTCTGACACTGCATCTGCAGTTTGGGTAGCGCCAGCCGTGCTGTTGCTGTGGTAAGCTTTTAGAGAACTGTTTGTAGCTACTGTCAGGCAAATTCAACTAAGTGAACTCAATTAAGATGTCAATTTAAGATTTAGAAAGTAAGTTTCCATGGTTAGGGGACTGCAATAACTTCTTGTTTTCCCCTGTCACTCTGTCTAGTCGTTTGTCCCACACCGAGATGAACAAGATAACAGCCTCATTCAGAATGCTGCTAACACAATAGTGAATGCCATCACCAAGCGACAGAACAGCACGGTCATGCTGGCAGTAACTGAAGTCAAAGTCGAGACCATCGTTGTTGGGAATTCATCATCAGGTGAGGTTCCAATGCACACCTCCTCTGTGGTGTGTTTTCTGTTCCCCTGCTGTCAGACTTCTCTTATCTTTCTTTACACATTGGAGAAAAGGATCCACCAGGTTGTCTTTAGTTGCTGTGACTAACTGAAGAGAAAGTGGCTTTGAAATCAAGATTCTGTGCTTGTGTGCTAGTTTAAACTTAACCTCATCCTTAATGTGATGTGCCCAGATACTCTTGCCACAGTTTTGGCTCTGACTTCCAGCTTAGCTCTCCAGCCCAAGCACATCTTTCACAAGATCAGGAGTTGTTCTCGTGTGCAATTCCAATCCTGTCCAATTCTCCTGCATTGACCTTAAGCCAACCTCAGCCCCTGATGCTGCTGCACTGAGGCTGTGAGGAAGTGAAAATATGGGGAGAGGGAAGGTGTAGTGTGATACCAATCTCTTCTGAAGTGCTCATATTTATTTACCTTAACAAGAGTTAAAGATGTCTAGTTTCTTCCAGTACTTGGCCATGATAATGTAAAACTTTGCTCTCTTTTTCAACATGTGTTTCTCACTAGTGCACAGCTGGCTTAAAAAGTAGTGTTCGTTCCTCTTAAAGAGGATATAGAGTGATTGGAGACCTTTATCTCTGAATGCTGGCTCTCCAAGAGCTGTGCCAAAACAAGCGATTGAAGATTTTGCATGCCTGTGTTCCTGCCTGGGGGAGGCAGGAGATGGGCTTGTGGAAGACTGCTGGTAGGCTCAAGTTCAACTAAGCCCCAGAGTGAAAGTCTTACAATGGTAGGAGGCTCTCCCAACTTTTTCCTAGACCTCCCCAACATAATCTTCTGGAAGATCTTCCACCCATAGTCCAAACAATTAGCAGATTACCTGGTTCCACTTTCCTTGCATTTTCCTTCTAGGAAATGCCTTTCATCTGTTAAAGTCTTGGCAAATGTGCTGTTTCCTCAGCTCTCCTGAAGGAGTATGCCTGCTTTGTGCTTGCCTTGAACAGCAGTTGTGTAGAAGATAAGGAATCAGGCTGGGATTTTGACATACCTCAGCCTCTGGTTTTTCTGATTGCATGTCAAATTCTAGGGCTAAAGGGATGCAGATTATTTTGCCTCCCACCTCAATAAGATTTAAAGATTCTCCTAAAATAGCGGATTAATTTGGGTTCTCTTGCAAAATGCTTTCCAGACTCCTCATTTTAATATGGGTGCTCAATATTGACCACTGGCCCCTAGTTCTTTAAATCGAGTTGTTATGAGGCAAGCTGTAACCTGGACACCCATGGTTTTTGATTTGGTTTGCTTTATTACTACCCCTTAATTGGATGAGGTAGGTGGAAACCTATCAGAAAATGTAGTATAAAGCCCTTTGTGTTGAGAATCTCATTTCTGTGGGATGCTCAAGTATCTAGGTGGAGATGATAATTTAGATGCTTCACTGATTTCCTCTAGCTTTAAGAAAAAGTACTCTGAATTTGGAATCTGTATGCCAAAAATTCTGTATAAAGAACCTGTTACTAAGTAAACTTGGATCCATGCTCATATGATGATATAATAGCTGTGATAGCAGTGAGAATGCAAGCTTTGTATTGCAATCTCAGAGAAGCTGTTATGAAGAGCTCCTTTTTCTTTGAAGTATTTCCCCCATTCATGATTTAATGTTAGGTTGCTTATGAAAAATCAGGAGAGAACAGCAGTTACTCATGTGAGTGCAATCCTTCCCTGAACTGCTAAAATACAGTTTTGAGATCCCATGAGGCCAACCATGTTGGGAGTTTACTCGCCCTCCTTTACCAAAAGGAAGTGTTTGAGAATGTTTCACATTCCACATAAGAATGTGCCCAGAAGACACTTGAACATTGGAGCAAATGACTGTGGTGTTGAAACATCAGTTGTTTTTGTATAGTCATTTCCAGGTTATTATGTAAGCAAATGTCTTAAAACTGCTGAGGGAGTTTATGTTTAAATCAGGCATTAGAGTGGTGGGTTGACAGCATTTGTCTACAGAGCTGTTGAACAATCCCATTACTCTCTAAAAAAACAAAGCGCCTCATCTTTTGTTGCCTCTTCATGTGTGAAATTTTGCCTATCAAGAAGAATAGAAAAAAGTTGTTATTCTCTCCTAGCTGTACAGCTCTTGAGGAAAAAGAAGGGCAGAAGAAGTCCAAAATTTTCAGAAATATTTTCTTAGAGAAATAATCTGTGTCTGTGTGGCTGGGAGAACACTATAGCAAGGTTTGGGTTGGGAGTGTGGAGAAAGGCAATGGCCTCAACAACTTTTGTTTGTTCATTGAGCGATGAAGACTCTTCTTTCTAGGGACAACATTCTGGTATTTCATTGAGGTAGAACGGGAACATGCTGAAGAATGTGATCGATTTGGTTATGTAGCTCTAACCTGAATGTTTTTGGAGATCATTGATACATAAATGTCTGTAGACATTGATGGTAAAGGATTGTTCTTTCTGGTGATAAATGCAGGATATAATGTAATGCAAATGCCAGTGCTTCTAGAGCAACTTAGAGGCACAGCACTCCATTGCCTGCCTCCTGCTAGGATAAGGTTTTTCTTAGGAGGACTCAGGTTTTCTGGGCCAACTTTGCTTAGATGCTTGAGAAAGATGCTACTTAACAAAAGCAGTTTGTCTGTTGGAGGGGATAAAAGATCTCAAATGGAGCTTTCCTTCCTCATCATTAATCACATAAAACTAAACTAGTAAAGAGCACTTCCAGGTAGACCTGGTGCATTCAGGCAGTTGTTATTGTGCTGTAAAGACATCTTACTTCCTTTTTCCTAAAAATGGTTCAGGGGATCACCTGTAGTTGAGTATGGATACTTCTCTTGCAAATGTCCAGTGCTATATATCTTGTTCTGTTAACTCAAGGCTTTATTTCTTTCCGTTTGCTCTCTAGATTATTTGGTTCCAATTCTTTGTGCGGTATTTAGCATTGTGTGGCTGACTTGTATAATCATCTGCGTGTGGTGGACTCGGAAGAGAAGAAAAGAGAGAGAGAGAAGCCGTCCTCCCAGAGAAGAGGGTGCCAATAACCAGTGGGCACCTTTAAATCCCATCAGAAATCCTATAGACAGATCTTACAGTAACAAAGACATTCGTTATGAATGCAAAAACTTCATATCTCCTCAAAAGAGAACTTGTGATGCAGTAGAGGAGTATGTAGAGTATGAGGAAGAGGAGGATGAAGAGGAGGAAAGAGATGAGGAAATGGACAAATTCCTCTCTCACAAACTCACAAAGCCTTTGCCGACAAAGGTGTCTGACACATCAGAGAGCAGTCCAGTAAAGAAATCCCATCAAATAGGCAAAATGGACAACAGATCTGTAAAAAATGTGAATGCATCAAACTTTGAAGGCAGTAGAGACTAACCTGTATTTGGGATGTAGGCAGACTGCGCCTGCGCTTGCTGGGGAGGGGAAAAATTGACATCTCCACTTTGCATCAAGGACTAAAAATATCTGGAGTCAAATGTTCATAGTTTCTTTATTTTGCGTAAAAAAAATAAATAAAAATAATAAATAAAATTTATTTTGTTTCTTTAGCCTTGTATAAATTATTCAATGACTGTCAGATGAAAAAAAATGAGTAATCTTTGATAGTTGCTATTTTTGTAAAGTTTACTTATAATACACTCGCTGTGTGGCAGAGGAGAGGTTGTATTTTCAATATGTGTAAAGTTTATTACAAAAGACTGTACACTGTTTACAGAATGTATTTCTTTTTATTACTTGCTCTAATTTAATGGTGGCTTTAAAACCTCCTGGTTGAGGAAATTGTGTGAACTTTAAACTGCTTTCTTGACTTTGAATCTCTATTAATGGCAGCTCACTGCACTTGTTACGTTAGTAGCTTCTGTAAGATTTTTTCCAAATTTGCCTTACACACTTTGTAATAGGAACAAAAAAAAAATTATAGAGATCTTTCAACTGTGGTTTAAAAGTGGCCTTTTTATTTCTGTTTGATTACTTTAGAATTGCAGTATTGAAGCATGTGACAAGTGCCTTGAGATTAAACTTTTTCTATAGCAACTGTCAAAGACTGCCATATCAATATATTAAAATCGTGAGAACTCTAGGTTCCCCAACTGACACAGTTTATTTTCTAATAGTGAAAGTGCTTTTTTGTAAATATGTACATATTAAATTAATCACTCTGTATATTTGATTTAATAAGTTAAATATTTTGGTCTTTTTTTTTTTACATGTCATTCCTTTTAATTTATGTTGCAGAAAAGGAGGTTCTATGGCAGTTTATAAGACTTTTTTTGGTATTATGTCCAGATTAGAAAACGATGTTAATACAATCAATGTTAGGAATCTGTTGGTCATTTGTATTTACATAGGAACATAACCACTTATGTGTAAATAGATCCAGAAATGTTTGTTTATCCCCATGTTCAGCCCATCTCAAGAACACTAACGGGTGCATCTACTGTACAGTACCAACATAGAGAGGCATTGTTTTTTCTTTTGTGAATATGTTAATTACATGTGGTATTACTTTTTTTTGCGTTTAAATACAGGCCTAATGAAGGGAACAATATTTTCCTCAGTCGTGTTTCTGTTGTGCTTTATTCATCTTTCGCTCTAAAGGAAAAAGGCTGGCAAGCTCAGAGGATGGGAGTACCTCAGTAGAAATGGTTAAATGTTGTGGAAGGCTTATGCTTTTTTTTTTTTTTTTAAGGCTTTTATTATTGCTGTTAACTGGGCAGACTATAAGTTTATTTTAATTACTGAAGAAGCATAACACTACATACACTTAAGTTACCCTACCACTGAGAGGAACGGATGTCTGAGAGTATAAACTCTGGCCCACGAACAATGTAAACATGAATGTTTTGAAACCAGTTATTTTATACAGGAATGCAGGATTTGCTTTGCAGGATCATCTGTTTTAGTACATTTTTTTGACATGTTCTTAAAAAAAAAAAACCTTTCAGAAAAGAAACTATTTATTAAAGCATTTTATAATGATGTTTGTTGTAACTTTTTTACTTGTGCTAAATATTCAAAACTTATTTTGATAACCTGGTTAGGAGTTAGTTTAGAAAAGGGTACTATCCTTCTCATGTTCCCCAGTATAATTCTGAGTATTTAAACCAAAAACACTTTTTTTCTGCTACTCTTGTAACTTTTTGTACTGTAATGCTGCTGTCTTCCATAATCTAATAAAATGATTCCCTCATTGTGTGTAAGATACTTCAGGTTGTTGTTTGCTTTCTAAGTGCTTGGAGCTCGGATGTGCCCAGGCTGTAAACAGAGGAGGAGTGAAAGTCCTGGTTAATTCCCGGTGCTTCCCGTAACCCGAGCGCGCAGCAGCGAGCGCCGACGCTTCCTGAGCCAGCCCTGCAGCCGTGTCCTGCACCTGGCAGCCTGCGGAGGAGGTGCTGTCCACGTGTGCCTTGGAGACACAAACTGGGAGCCCCAGCTCTCCCTGCAAAGCACCAGGGCTCTGCTCAGCTGCCGGGTGCTGGACTGGATGATCCGTGTGGGTTCTGTCCGGCTTGGGATGTTCTGTGTGTTCCATGTGCCTGTTTTGCAGTGGTTCTCCTCCTGGCTGCTCAGTGAAGCCTTGTCGGAGCAGAGTTTTGCTTCCTGGAGTGAGAAGAGGGCTGGCTGAGCATGCAGGGGCCTGAGGAGTTATCCTGTCCCAATTGAGTTGGATTTTGAAGTAATACCTTTCTCTACTCTGCAGCCATTCAGAGCTTTTACATGTCATGCTCCAATCTCAGTTGTCTTAGGTCTGTGCCTGTTTCTGTAACTGTTCCTTTGTAAAGGATATTTCATGTAGTAAAAGATGAATTCCTGTAAGAGAATATGGAATATAAAAGTTGAATTTTTCCCAGCAGCTATCAGCCTCTGAGGCAGAATTCTAGATTCTAGCAGAGCTTTTATTCCAATCATTGTACAGCTACTTTTAATAGCTTTTCTTGCAGTATTTGCTTGTCTTCATCTTGATGGAAACAACTCTCAGCTAAGTCAGTTCTCAAAATCAAATTCTGTTATAATTCTGTTACTTTTCTCAAAAGGAGAAATAATAGGTTTATATATGTTTGCAATAAGGTCACTGCTGTTCTGTCATGTAGTCATGAGCTGGCTCACTGCTCCCAAAGGTGCTAATTCTGCTTCTTCCCAGGACTGAAGTAGCATATAAAATAAAGCGGGCATAACAGTGGTCATCACCCACTGTTCTAAACAAAGGGACTGGTCCCATGTCCAGGAGTCATTCCCTTGTGGATTCACAAAACCACCACAGGCAAACATTCAATTCTGTAGTGCTCTTCCCCTACCAAAACCAAGAATTATTTGATGCCTCCTTCAAGTGATAGGTGAGTTATGTACACTGATGAAACAAGATGAATAAAGTCAGGAGGATGAACAAAAAGTAAACTTTCTGACTTGCACAAATTAACCTTGATCGATTTTATGCAGATTTTATTTCTATGCTGCTCTTAAATTACTTGTATGTCTCCACATGCCTCATCTCATCGTATTCAGTAGTTTGTTTCCTCTTGTTTTATTTTTACAGGAGATGTTGAACTCTTACATCTCAACTTCTTGCTGATGCACATGTGCTAAGCATTATGGTGCTGCCAGAATCCTCTCTGGTACAAGAACTACATAATGAGGCAAACTAATAAATGCGCTCTTGTGATTTTTCTAAGCAATGAGTAGTTCTGGGTTAATTTTTCTTGTCTGATGCTCTTTCCAAGACCTGATGTTAACCTGGAACACCTGCTGAGCTCATTTTACTTTTTTGGCTGTTTGCTGTTGTCTGGTTTGTTCTCCAGCAGGCCACGTAATTATTCCTCTTCAGATCAGACTGTGCTTGGATGGGAAGTTAATGTATCCAGCAAAATAACTCGCTCTACCCATACCTTTTCAAGAGCAAGCTAAGGGTTGAAAGGCGTTTCAGTCACTGCCTTGAAAGCTGCAGAGGACACCAGCTGCAGTTCTAGTTGTGAGGAAACTTGGACAATAGGGGTTGGCGTGTAACAAACTTGCAGAGGAGTTTGTGTTAGAGATACTGTATATGTGACTGGATTGAGCTGCCTCCTTGTTCTTGGATGCTGGTGGGCTATCCCAGTGCTTAGGGTGCACTGGAGAAAGGATGAGCCTGAAGAAGAGTTCAGGTAGCTTGTGAGCTGTCCTGGGAAGGTGGCATCCCTCAGGCAGTGTAGCAGTGACCTTTGGGGGTTTCTTGTTGGATGAGGTGGGTAGAGGTTGTCTTTGCTCTTCCTCCATTCTCAACACAAAAGGAGGTGCTTGAATCACACTTAGAATATTCCTCTTGCTGTGAAAAAGTTCTGTGACTCTCAGACTCACTCTGTTCAGTGCTGCAAAGCAGTCCCTGACTAGCCCTGTGTCCTTATTTCACCACAGGTGGTGGGATAAAGAATGGGATTATAAAAGAGTAAAGGAACAAAAGGCCCCCTTGAGAATGAGAGATGACTAAATCCTTCCCAAGTTCATCCTTTTTCTATATGAATATGTGGAACTTTTTGCTTTTGCTTTGTGTATATTATGTTCTGTATATTTTTTCAGTGTGACAGGGACTTAGACTAAGTGCAAAAATATCTCTTCTTGAACCACTTGATTGTAAACATGTGCTTGCAATCAAACGTTTATAGATGAATGTCATAGGTAATATTCCTAAGTAGGAAGTTTTGTTCTTTTTAATGAGAATCATTAAGTTTCATGGTTCGTTGGGTCACCTTTTCCCTTGCAAAAGCTAGATTTCATCCATCCAGAAAATCTGGATGGTTTATATGAATCTCCTTTTTACATTGTATTTACGATCTCTAGAGCAAGAAGAAACAGACAATGTACAGGGCAGTGTACATTACAAATGAGCTGAACAGGGACCCCACCTGTCCTGCTTCAAAGTTGATAATCCAGGGGTTTTTTGCAGACAATCAGCATGATTTTGTAGAAATTCTTCTCAAAGGGTACTTTAGACTATCTTTATGAAAGGACTACGTAATTAACTACCTTGAGGGACCAGTGAGCCAGTCTTTAGGAGCTCAGAAGAAAAGCTCTATTTAATTTTTTTCCCTGGCAACAAAGCTGCTTCAATTTTCTTTCTAGATGGGGGAAAAAAAATCATGGAAAAGTTTTGCAATATTTAGGAGACGTTATGGTTTTGCTCATATTAATGTACTTCATCCATATTACTCTTTATAACCACTGAGACAACAAGGAATGAATGTGTGCTTTGCTGAAGTCAAACGAAGATTTCTTGGTTTCCAGTGATGGATAAGGCAGAAGGATTACTTTGCAGGTGTAAAAGTGACACCCTGTAAGGATGCAAGACGGTGATTAGGGAGGCATGAAGTTTTCTGACCTTTGGGTTCCCAGGAGAGGCTGTCTCTTTCAAATGTTCTGGCAAAAAAAGAACCACACAGCCAACCAAACGCAAATCCTTCAGCCCTGTTTGGTAGGGAGAGACTTGTTAACTTGTGGGTCTTTCTCAGCTGCTCTCCTATCTTCTCTCCCACCCATCTGAAGGAGGCTTGGTTTGGAGGGGGCTTCTCCCTGTGGCAGATTTGCTGTGCTGATAGGCTGTGAGAGGAGGCTGGGCAGGGAGCTGTGGAGCAGGTTTGGGAACTGCTGTGGCAGCAGCCTACGGAAGGCCCTTTGAAGGCTTGGCCATCTGCCTGCAGGCATGGCTCTGGGCATAACCCCACCTCTTCATTAATGAAGCCCCACCTGTGGGTGGAAGTTGCTCAGCCAACAGCTGTAGTGGTGCAGATCAAAGGTCCATCTACTGCAGCATCCTCTGTCCTGCAGTGGCCAGTGGGAGATGCTTACAGAAAGTGCAAGGCAGTAGCAAATTGCAGCATGAGCCCTTCTCACACCCATCCAGCTCTTTTGGTCAGCAGTTTAGGGGCATATTTGATAGGTGCCTCTCCCTCTGTAGCATCATATCACCCTTTTTATGCTTTAGGCCTCCACAACATGATGCAGCAATGAGTTCCACAACTGCACCATGAGTTGGGTGGAAAAGCACTTCGTTCTGTTTGTTGTGAACCTGCTCCTCGATAAGGTGATGTGAAAACAACAAGCAGTTGTTCCCTCTCCACCATCTCCACAAAATTTGGGATTTACAGTGCAGACACCACTTTCTCCCTAAATCTTACAGTTCAGAGTCCCAGTCTTCTGTTTTCACTTGCAGAACAGTTCCAGGTCTCCAGCTGGTTTTCCTGTATGACTGACCTCTGTGCCCTTTTAAATTATTCTCTGTCCCTTTGGAGTCAGGTTGACCAAATTGAACAGTATCTGATCTGTGGGCACCCCACACAGGCCAGCACTGTTCTGTACCCTGTTCAGATCCTTTCTTGGCCATCCCTGGTGGGTGGGCTGGTTACTTTTTGGCCCATGTTGCCTTCAAGACTGATTGGAAACAAGAGGTGGTTGTTTCATGCCTTGGGCTCTGCATGCTCCTGGTTCTTGTTAGAGCAAAGCTGTCTGAATCCCACTGTTCTGAGTGCTGGGGTCCCTGGAGAAGCTCACTTTACTGTGACTGTCTGCAAGGAGCAGCACTGGGGTGAAGGGGTCCACACTGGGCCTGAGCATTGTGATCTTCTTTATTTGGGGCAGGGTGGGGGTGGGGGGATATGCCAATGACAAGGATTTGTGCACACCATGCAGTAATGAACCGTGCAGCCTGGCCAGCAGGGAGGAAGCTGAAAAGGATGTGGACATCAGTGAGTGTGGAAGAAGGCTGTGTTCTGGGGAATGCTCCATCAGTAAGATCTAGAGGTGAGGGTTAGGTAGGTAACACATTGCATTGGTTCATCCCTCTTCCATTTCTCCGCTGCTGAAGAGCTGTGCCACAAGTCACAGCTGGCACAGACTGTCTCAAAAGTGGTGTATCCACAGCCCTGCACTCTTCAAGGTGAGGCCAAAAAGGCCACGTTAATGCTGCACCACCAACACTTGTGGTTTGCTGCTGGAGAGGCAGAAGGGAGAAGGAGGAAGGGGAGGGTGGCTGGTGGCCATTGTCCCATGCTCAGCCCTGGGCAGATATGTGGCTGCTCAAACCATGAGGAGAGCAGCCCAGGAGGCTTCTCCCCACCATTATCTATCAGAGAGCATCAGCTCTGTTTCATCACTGGGCTGCCTCTGATGAAAAGCTCACCCATGTCTGAGAACTGCTTCAGACAGCTCATTGTTTTAAGAGCAGAAGAAATCCTCTGTCAGGGCTTTTCTAGGTCCTGATACCTGCAAGTGCTGGGAAAAGCAGCTCAAAATTAGTTTTGTGTATCTGGGAGTTATATTTCAAATAAACATGCAGGTGTAGCATCATTTCAAAATAGGGTGTGATAGCTGTTGGGGAGACGGGAGTGGTCCCTGCTTTTGTACCCTTTTTAGCTGTGGACCCAGGACCTGACCTCTGCATGGATTAGAAATTCAGGGACAGTTTGTATCTGTTTCTGCTTTTGCCATGTGGCTTATCTAAGTGCTTCCCTCTTTGGTGGTCCCCTCACTGATGTATGTCTACACGACTGGGCTCCTCTCCAAAATCCTCCATGTGTTACTTGTGAGGAGGTGCAAAGGGGTGAGAGAAAGGGCTGTTCAGTGCTGAATCCCCTAGTCAGCCTGTGCAGGGAATGTACCAGCCAGCCCTTGCTCTGGCCAGGGCGACACCCCTGACCTGCTCTGCCTTCCGTGGGGCTAAAACTCCCCCAGGCAGGGCTGGTCCCTCCGCAGGGCACCACAGGCTCAACTGCTGCAGCGTTTTCTCATCCCCACTTCCCAAAGGAAAACGGAAATGGGGAGTGCAGCAGCTTCTGAATGGGAGAAAAAACTGCTGGAGTTGAACTTGGGCAAGTTAAAAGGTGAGCACGGATCNAGAAAAAGAAAGAAGAGAAACAATTCAACAGTGAACAGCTCTGCTCTCTCGAGACATTCTTGAAGAATGCACTGGGAAGTGCAAGGGTGCTGCCTGGGCTCCGTGGGCCACTGGGATGTGCCTGCATGCCACCCTCAGCCTGGTGAGGCTCCCTGGCATGGTGGCACAGAGACAGCCCTCATGCACGGTCCCAAGGCCCCAGGGACACGGCAGGTCCCCAGGGAGGGGTTCTGACAGTCTGCTGACATCGCTTTCAGTGCAGATAAACCAGTGAGGTTATCTCAAGTGCAGCAATATCCTCTGAAAAAGTGAGGAGGAGAACCCTCTTTGCACTGTGTGAACCTGGATAAAAACCTGGTGGTGGGAGCAGAGACCCAGCACCTTCTACGGGCATCGTGAGGCAGCAGCCTGGGTGTGTGGGACCCACAGCACAGGGCAGTGCAGGGAGCACATGGCCGGCATTTTCCAGCCTGGGTGTTTGAATTTTGCTCTATATTTAGTGCCCTGGATGAGTGCTTTGATTCGCAGTGTTTCCAAGCACCTGCTGCTTCCATTGACTCTGGTGGTCTATATGGGTCCCAGCAATCCCCGGGGTTAAGCTGCTCTATCCACATGCCTAAATTTGGGTACTAAAGGTTGGGAGCTGCGGGTGCTATATTCTGCTGGGGTTTGTGTTCCTCCTGCTGTGGGGCACGGTGCTAAACTGGGGTTTGTGGGCAACGTGTTTTCAAAACAAGGGTGGCTTTGATTTGCCAGTTTATGGTTCGGCTCATCTGAGCGATTAATCGTGTATCGGAGCAGAGGGAGATTAAAACTTCTGGAAATAAAAGCTGAATATAGGCTGGCTGCTTCTTCCCAGCAGCAGATGCCTGACACACACCCAGTGTGGCTGCTGCAGGACATCCCTCTTGCAGTGGGAGCATTTTCCAAGGCCTGTCCCCCTCCACCCAGTGGAAAGGCTGAGCTCTGATGCTGAATGCGACCACCCTCCTGTCAAAACCTGCATCTGACTGTGACAGCTCAGTGGGGCACTGCTACAAGCAGAACCAGGGCTGGCCTTTTAAGGAGCCCAGGTCTGGGACTGGGCATGAACACTTTTCCCTTTCGTGCTCATTTCCAGGGCAGGTAATTTATGTATCTTGGTAAGCACTGGCAACCACGTCCATGCTTCTGTCCCTTTGTAATATCCTGTTGTTGCTTTCCAGAGAAAAATACCAGCAGACATTCAAGGTTACTTCCTTGGCATGCTCTGTGTGTTTTCAGCCTGATTGTATCTGCACTGCGTGGACGTTTCCTGACATGCTGAATCTCCCCCGCTCTTGCATCACAGGCTGAGCATTAGCTGTGCATGCTTTGCTGCAGCAGACCTTTCCTTTCTGACCACAGCCCCAGCTGTCTTCAGAGGCTTGCTTCCAGCCACGTTCCCTCCTTTGTCCGACTCCCACATTGCTCCTCAGACACTTCCTGGTGCTTGATAAACCTTGAAGCAGGTCTTTCTCCAGAGCAGGAGATGATGAGTGAACATGGCACAGATCAGATGCCCACACAGGTGCTGGAAAGGGCCCCCACCTCTCTTATTTCAAGACAAATGATGTCTCTCAAAGGCGGCTTTAAAAGTGACCCTCATGGCAGGCTGACTGCTCCCAAATATTGTCCTGGTTCCCTGCAGCACCTGGATGAGGAGCAGCCCCAGATCCTGGTGTGTGCCTGGTTCACTGACCTGGCACTGCTCCTTTTGCTCACCCAGACCTGGAGAAGTGTGAGTCCAGGTTTGTTGTTCCTCATTGCTCCAGGAGGCCTTGACATTCCTGGAGGAGAACAGAGCTCATTCCCATCTCCACTGCCAGGCCTGGGCTGTGGCAGCATGATCCAGCCCCAGCACAGAGCCCGTATCGCTCGTGATGCTGCAGATGAAAGCTGTTGTTTGTTTACAAGCTTTCCTCAATTAGAACTCATTTGCTGCTCACACACTATATTTAAAAGCTCATGTTTAAATCAGCGCTGGTGATTTAGGAGTGCCTGTTTTGTTTTCTTTCCTAGATACACACGATAATTCCTCCACCTGTTAAAAATCTGTTGCTAATATTTGCTGTCATGTTTCTTTTTTTTTTTTGTCCCCTGCCAGGATAGCCAGAGGCCTGCAAGTGTTTATTTAACTCTAGCTGTTTACTTCTTACAAATTTCCCTGCCTGAAAATCCATTTGGGATCAGGCAGGAGAAAGCTTTGCAGTCACACTGGATTTGATTAAAATAGACAGAAAGTTTCAGTTTGGGCATTTCGGCAGCTCTGGATCTCTTCAGAGCCACTCTCAGGGAGGCTTTCCAGCACACAGCCCCAGTGGTATGGAGGGGATAAGTTCATGTCCCAGTGCCACTTTGTACCCCAGTGTCCTGGCCAGTACCAGTGTCCCAGGTGGTGGGGCAGGGCAGGAGGTCTGCCCATGGGATGCTTCCCCAAGCACCCTCCATCCTCAGGGAACTGCTCCAAGAGAGCCACTGCACCATCCCTCTGGGGTTTATGTGACCTTAATTTCTGCAGGTCAGCTAAGTAGGGAAAAATAGGATTTTAAAAAATTTTTTCTCAAGGTTATTGTTTTTACAACTGTCCTGTAATTTTTTTTCTATTCTGTTCATTCTTCATTAATTTTGTTAATTCATTGCAAACTTATCATCTGTTGTCTATATATACCTTTTTCAGAATACCAAATCAATCAGATCAGATTTACTCATGGGAGGATGACTTTAGTCTTTCAAGAAAAGTTCTGTTCAGATTGCAAAACCCTTGCTATA
This sequence comes from Pachycephala philippinensis, assembly GCA_013397055.1. NCBI lineage: Eukaryota > Metazoa > Chordata > Aves > Passeriformes > Pachycephala > Pachycephala philippinensis. Next base: position 514,198 of record VWZT01014005.1, read on the forward strand.
AAAATTGTATTGGGTTTGTGTGCACTTGTTTCACTGCACCTTTCCATGAATGAAACGTGTGAGAGCTCCTGAGCCAAGTTCCAGTGTAAACTTAGGAAACTCGGGGCAAGCCCAGGATGAGAAGACAAACTTCCTCACCGTGTGGATGAGCTGATCCAGCGAGCTTCCAAGGAACAGGAGCACACCCAAGCTTTGAAACCTATGGCCTTGGGTTACATCAGTCATTTCTTCCAATTAAACCCTGTCCTGTCACAGTATTGTTTGTAGAATTATCCCTTTTTATATTTTTTTTGTCCACCGACTGAATTTTTATGAAAGGGAATGTTTGCAGAGACCAAGTTGGATTTTCCAATGGGCTGTGAGCTGGGATGCTGACACAAATGTTCCCATGCATGTATCTGACTGGGGGACACATTTGTTTCCTCCAGACCCCTGGGCCTTCCATATATTCCATGCTTTAGCCAAGCGCCAAGTGCCAACCCCCATTTCCCACTTCCACACTTTGGAAATCAGCAGAATCATTCTGGATTCTCTGCAATGTGCACGGAAAAATTTCTTTTGTTCCTTTCATAATTTTTAGAACAACTTGAATGTCTTCAGGGATTCAGTCAGGAAACATAATCTTGAATAAGATAGAAACAAGAAAGTCAAGTCCTTTTGGTATCTTCCATGCTATTTCCATCTCCAATGTACTTCCTCTCTCAAATTGCTTCTCTCCAGAGTCACACTCTGCCAGAGATAACTAGGTGGCAGTGAGTGAAGAAAGGAACAGCATTGTCTACAGCTTTGAACCATGAATAGCCCTTGGAAAAACAGCAGCAGAGAGAGATACAAGTTCAGGTTGATAAAGCAGGTTGCCAAGTGACTGAAGACTTGATCCTGTTTCACTGAAGCTGGCAGTGAACTCCCACAGACGTCACTTTTATCGCTGCTCCCAGCCCATCTTGGGTGCCATCCACCAGCAGCCCGGGCAGAGTGTGGGCAGACCATGGCTTTGAGGGGATCTGTGGGGATGGGGCTGGATTTGCTGGTGGAGCCTCCTTCTGCTGCAGTTTCTGGGGCCAGGGTATCCAGCACCCACATGAAGCAACGTGGGTCAGCTGAGGTTCAGCATTGTGCTGATGCTGTGCAGTGTCCTTTGGCTGTGTGCTGCTGGCAGAGTGAGCACAGATGCACACCCATATATACATCATATCTATGTACCTCAGGGCCTCAAAGTTGTAAGGAAAACTCCCAGCAACAGCTGACGTTGACCAGTCCCTGCTGATGAAGAGTGAGGCCCTGAGTTCTCCATTGGTATTGCAACTCATCCTCAGTTCTCTCTCCATCAGCCAAAGCCACCTGGCTGTATTGATCCACCCCTCAGATGGCACAACAGGCTGATCCCACGCGAAGGGGTCACCTCCTTGGCCCCGTACCAGAACCCCAACAGTGCCTTTGCCAGGTGATAGAAGAAAATGAAGCAATTTAAGGCCATTTCAACAGCTGCCCACATCCCCACTACCCTTTTCTGCCCACTCAGTGCATGACGTGAAACATCGGGCAGCCCTCAGCACAGCCACTCACTGCTGTCACTGAGACCAGTCCTCAAAACCCTGCACAGTGTCACCAGCAGAGAGAAACCACTTTATTTCGGTGCCTCTGAGGGGGCTAGATGAATAGCTGAACTGCAGCAGGCTAATGGATTTTGGAGGGGGGCGGGAAGCAGGACGGGACATGCAACAATTTGCAGGGAGGCGTGTGGGGAAGTGTTGTTGCAGCGATGAGGAGCGGGAGATGGAGTAACAATGGCTCCAGTTTACATTGTGCTGTGCCGGCGCTGTGATCTGCTGCCAAGATCAACCCTGGAGAGAGGAACTTGAAAATAACACGAATAGTGTGGCAAGAGAGATACCCTACAGCATATCCTGCTCCCTCGGACTTTGCCTTTGAGTCAGGAGTGAAATATTGGAGCTATTGTGGTGAAGTGAGACTTAAAAATAGAAGGAAAAATTGCCGCTTTTTTTTTTTTTCCTTTTTTCCTCCAAGGGGACATTAATTGTTTTTAAGTTATGCTACTTCTAGTTTGAGTTGAGGAGGAAAACACTTGAAGGCATTGAAAGGGCTAGAAACCATGTCACTCATCAGCTGCGGTGTGAGGGCTGCCCCTTATCTCCATCGCCATAGCGATGCTGCTTCTCTGGTTACTCCTCTCCCCGATGGGTTTCACGCTGCTCCTGCAGCACCCTCCACGCTCGAGATCCTTTCAGAGGAGGCCTGGTTAGTACCATGAGTCTTACAAAAAAAAAACTAATGCTGAAAGTCAGATGTGTTAGCAGCATTTCTGGCTGCAGGTGTGTTACTGGCAGAGAACAGAGAGAGGGCTGGTGCCCGAGATTCCTGCACAGGAGGTGAAGCTGAATTCCAGAGAAAAGCTGGAAATTCTCTTCTGTCTTGCAAGAACAACAGTCTGGAACCAAAGTGGGTTTGGGGAGTTACAAAGTTCATATTTCTTCCAGGATTTTACCTCATGTGGATTTTTTTTTTTGTTATTGCAGGGATCAGTGGTCTGGTAAAGCTTAGGGCTCTCTGGGTTCTCTACAAACTGCATTTGCATGAATGTGAGATGAAGCAGAGCAGCATCAGATCTGGTCCCAGCCATGTGGATGCTTTTTATCTACTGCCTACAGAAACAGCACTCCCTTCTGTGTTAGGCTCCTGGCTGGGTGCTTCAGGGTGCTGCCAACACCAGACCTCTTGCAGGTGCCTTTCTGGGAGCACAGAACCCTCCCTGTCTGCCTCTGAGCTTCCTTGGGAATGGAGAGGCCAGTCTGGGATGCCAGCACCACCACTACAACCAGACAGCTGTGGACAGCTTCCAGCCACGCTCCCAGGGATTGTCCCCCCATCCCAGACTTGCTGCCACCCTTTGATGAGTGATTGCTGCACGTGGGGACAGGGCTGCTCCCCTACAAGGAGAGAGCTGCACTGGTTTGTATAAATATAGCACGAGACATTTATGTCTGAGTTTACCAAATTCGGCCCTTTCCCACTGGTAAACTGTGAGAACCAGCAGGGTCGTAGTGTTTATGGCCAGAAGGAATTGCTAAATCTGGATTTACACTGATCACTGAGCTTAGTCACTTGAACCTAGTAGCTTGTTTCACTGAAGCCCATGTTGCTCTGAAGACACTGGGAGATGGGGCACTTCTTTCTCTTTGGCCTAAAAACTCATCACCATCGCTGTTCACTCCTGTGCTTTCCTTCTGGTTCAAAAATTCTTGTCCTTCTATGTCTTGGTAATGTTGCAGACCCCAGAAGAACTGAATATTTTCACTTCTTCAAAGCATGTGTATCAGGCTGTCTCTCAGTCCTCTTTGCTAAAACTAAGGAGGCTCTAAGTCTCTAAAGCCTGCCCTCCTCCCCTACCTCTTACATCCACAATGGATAGCACACATCCCTGGCAATCAGCATCAGAAACCTGGTCTCCCGTCCCACAAAAGATTTCCAAAACTCAGGATATTTCATTCTTTCCTCAGGCTCTGGCAAGGGCCTGTGACCAAACTTTGGGATAAGACCCTCCTGTGGCTGAGATCCTATGGGCAGCAGGTGCTGGGCAAAGCATCTCAATGGGAGGTGTCCACCCTGAACAAGGAGCTGATGGTTTCTGTGGGACAGTGCCCAAGTGCAGGGCTCCTCCAGGAGCTCAGAGGAGCCACCATGCAATGGCTCATTGCTGCAGCAGATCCAATCAGCAAGAGGAAATGAATAAAGAACAAACAACGGGTTTCAAAAGATGGAAAGAAAAGATAGCTTTTTATCTATGTGGAACCTGACAAAATACCCATGTGCTGTTCAGAGATGGCATGACTTGATAAATGTGATGAAAATGCAGCATGGGGGCAGAGAAATAACTCGGGGCCCAGTACTGCACTGGGTATGGGTGCTGGCACCTCAGACGTTATCCCTGACTAGCCAGGACAGGTTTGCTGACAGTGCTGTGGGGAGAAATCCATGGTGCTTTGAGTCCATGCTCGAAGGAGGGGTATTGACTCAACACTGAAGGTGGAGCAGGCTCTAAACATTAGTGTAGGGGCTTTTCCAATGCCATTGAAAAGGAAAAGGAGAAAAACACCAACAGCACCCAAATGCTGGAGGAACAATGTCTCCCCATCGAGAATCTGGACTATTTGTGCATGCTTATGTCAGTGTTTTAGGGTCTAAATCTCTGAGAGAGGGTTGGAGTGAGGAAGTTCAGGATGTAGGACTTGACAGCCAGAGCTGCTCACTGGAGAAAGAGGTCTCCTTTCCACATATTTTTTAGCTCAACACCAAAAGGAAGGCCCCCATGCCCCGTTAATTCCGTGTTCAACTTGGTGTGCGGAGTGGGCAGACACATTCCTGCTTCCCTCCATCCCAAGGCAAAGCCCAAGAGCTGCACTCACCTCACTGTGCCTTTGGCTTTGCCCTGGGTGGAGAAGAGCCAGGAGCACTGGTGGTTTGCACCAGGGACAGGGAGAAAAGCCCCCTTGCTCTCTGGCCAGACAGTGCCTGGCCTGGTATCTACTAGGACAGAAAAACTAGCATCTCAGTTCATCTCCCATTTCTATTCCCTGGATGCAATTATTGATCCTCACTGAATTGTCCTTCCTGCTACAGAAAGTCCTGTCTCAATGCAGGTCCTCTGTGAAGTTTTATTCAGTTCAAGCTTCTCCTACATCCTGCATTTCTCAGCAGAATGCACCTGAAATTCTGACAGTGACNAAAACTCTCTGCCCACAACTTGCCAAGAAAAACCCAAGGCCATAGTCGATAACTCCAAGGAATTCTTGGGGACCTTGCTCATGTTCACCAAACAAATTCCTTCCTGGGAATTATTAGCTTGGTTGGAAGTGTTTTGTTGCCCTCTGTGCAGTGTTGGGTCTCTCTCAGGTGACAATTTAAGAATCTTCTGCCCATTGCTGGCTGGCACAAGCGAGGAACATTTCACCATTTCATCCACCAAGCCACACAATAATGTCACTGAAAGGGGGCATTGCGTGGGGTCTGTTGGGTTATCAAATCATTCCACCTCTAAAATACAAAGTCTTTGCACAGGAATACTCACACTTACCTTGCTGTGAATCCTTTGGTCTTCAGAAGAAGAAACATTTAATATTTGTTGCTTTCAATGTGGACAGGAGGCCAAGAAGCCTTCGCTTGCAAAGCTGTTTGGATGCCACAGAGCAGCCCATGGCTTACAAGCATGACAAACACGTCTTCCTTATGAGTAATAAATAATTAAAAAAATACCCATCTTGGGCAAAGGAGAGAGGTGATTCAGCAAACACTTCAGCAATGGCCTGGGTGGCATTAATCAGCTCTCATGTCAGAGATGTTGTGTGCAGTCATCTCACAAACCAAGCTCATGGCAGCAGCTCCTGCACCTCTGAGTCAGACACAGCTTTGGAACCTCCAGGTGCCAGGTTTCCCAAGTGACCTCAAAGTAATTTCCCAAATGGGAAGAATGGGATTCAAGGGAAGAGGATTTGGAGCCCACACATCTGCAATGGGACTGGGACACCATCCAGCTGTAGAGGAAGGACCGGGGGCTCTTTGTGCAGGACAGAAAGACACAGGAGAGGAACATGCGTTAAAAACTTATCAGATAAGGCCAGCTTTTAGTGCAGCTTCTTTCTTCTGCCTTCCCCGTTTTATCCAGGAGCTGAGTTCTTGATGGAGAGTTAATGAGAGCCTCTGAGAGCACCTGCTTGGCTTCTGCCCATACACAGAAACGTTCCCAGGCTTGCTCCCTAGGCCTGGGCTCGTGTTTGGGTCTGGAGACAGCTGTCAGGGAGGGATGCCCAGCCTGCCTTTGACCTCAGAGCATGCCCAGAATTCCAGCTTAGCGCTGCTGATGTGGACCAGCCCTGGGCATGGCTTTGCTTTCCACAAACATCATGGTGTGCAGACACCATATTCATGGAAAGCCCTCAAATTTTGGTAGTGCAGATGAGAGAACCTGTCTGGCAAGTGTTCCACGGCCCAGGAATTTGGATGCCCTCTAATCTGATCTCCCCTATGTTCTTGCATTGGTCCTTCAGCTGTTATCCTCTCTGCAGTCTCCTTCCTTCCAGTTTGTGCTGGACAGCCTTCAGTGAGGCTTCCCAATGCCAGTCTGACATTTCTGTGAGTGGAGTAGCTGAAGAAAAGCACCTCTGAATATTCTGCTTTTCAGCAGTTTTTTCTCCCTCCTGTGTTGTGCCATGAAAACTGATATCCCCTGGGTCCCTCTCCAGCCCCCTCCTGCTCCCATTTCTGCCTGCACCTCCCCAGGGACTGCAGCCAGGTTGTCTCCTGTCAAAGGTCACCAAGCAGCAGGGTTAATGCAGCCAGAGATCTGCAGCACAGCCCTCCTGAGCCAGAGCCCAGACCACAAACAGCCAGGGGCACTGCTTGGAGAGAACTTGGAGAAGGTGCTGCCTGAAGCACCCTCCTTTACCAGGGGATGCTCACAGGGTCCTGCACCCTGCTGCCTTCCACGCTTCTCACATATGTTCCCCAAGGAATTCTCGCTGCAATCATATTGGTGATAAGTCACGTGGATATTGATGTGTTTGCAGCAGGGACAAGAGCCCTGTGTGCTCAGTTTGGACACCTGTGGCTTTTTAGTTTAAGAATGTCCATGATTGGGGGTGGTTGATGTTTGTTTTTTTCCCACAGGCCCAGAAGTGGCTTTTTTCCCATTCCCCAGGGCCCATAAGTGGCTTTCTGCCAGCTCTGCTGCTCCTTGTCCCTGTGCCTGGCAGCAGCGCTGGCGATGACACATTTCACAGGTCTGTGGGAGAAATGAGTAAAGCTACACAGGATGAGAATTTCCTTAGGTGACGGCGTGGAGGGAGGAGGATTTACATGATTTTGAAACTTATCTGAGTTTGAAATATTGGTACCAAAACATAATTAAAAAAAAGTTTGAAATCTCCTTGGAAAGGTACAAGTGGGACTTCAGATGTCAGAAGAACGTTTTCCGTCAATACAATCAATGCTCCTTATTCCAGGCTCAGTGTTTTCTGAAGCACACTGCTGTTTGTAATAGAATATGCATTAAAAATTAATGAAAAGTTGTTTCAAAAAAAAAAAGGAAAAAAAAGAAGGCGGCTCTTAGACAAGGCTGAGAGAATATCTTGACCTTGGCAAGAAAGTGCCAGTGCAACTTCCTACAAAGTCATTTTTGGTTGAAAGCTACATGTTCCCACAGAAAGTTTGAAAGTTTGAATTTATTTAAGGAATGGCATTTTCTTTTCCTTTCCTTTTCTTTTTTTTTTTTTTTTTTTTTTTGTAACTGACAGAATAGGAGTCAACCTGATTATTTGCAGGCAGCTGTCTAAATAAGCTATGACAAAAATGTCTTCTTGTGACACTGAAGAACGAGCAAAAGTATTTTTGGTCACTGAAGTGGATGTACTTAATATCATACATTTTCCCCTCTGCACTTTTTCCAGTGTATTTCCCTAAGCTGCTGGGCAGCACATGTCCCTGCTCAGGAATTTCATCCCAGGGTTTTTTCTCTCAATCTTGGGCCCACCTGAGCATCCTGCTGCCATTTTGTCCCATTCTCATTCTCTCTTGTCTGCTCCAATGTGAGTTGATTGCTTCTTCCCCCTCTTTTGTCAGCCTGATAACCTTTTCAGGATCCCAGCCATTTGTTCACAAAGTGTGTATTGGTGCCCACAGGCAAACTTTAAGTCCCTAAATCCCCTCTTGGATGCCTCAGCGGTGCATTGAATCTGGTTCAATAGCCTCTTAAGAAACAGACCCTCCATAAAGAGCCAGGGGACAGTCACATCCCTTTCTTTCGGCTGCAGTTTGCCCTCCAGGATGAATAGGAGCATCCCAGCTTGCAGCTGATTATTTTTTTAACACTTGGAGACATCTGCCTGGGAAAGTAACTGCCTCCCTGGGATTCACTCATGTTTGTGCATCAGAAGTAAGTCAATGCAGGGCAATTCCCCAGAAAAGATACTGGGCATGTGTGTGAGAGCAAGAAATTACAGGGAAGCCCTGATGGAGCAAGGAGAGAGGCCCATAAATGACCTTTTCCAGAGGAGAAGGGGGGCGAGGGCAGTGAGGAAGATGAGGAGTGGAAGCCAGTGCGACCACAGTTCCCTTTCTCCTTCTGCAGTGAGGAAAAGCAAGGAAGATGTCAGTGTGAGGAAATCCTGCATTCATTCCCAATGATAGGGCAGATCCAGTGCCTGAGAGGAGAGACCCGAGCCCTGAAATTCTCTCCCCATCCTCGTGGAAACAGCCTGTTCCTTGCTCCCCATGTCCCCCTGTGGCTTGGCCACGATGGCAGGGCCTGGCAGTGGCTCTCCCTGCCCACACGGCTTGTGCTCACACACAATGCCACAAAGGAACCTTGTAAAGCTGGGAGCAGGGACGGTGTTTGGCCCTCCAACCCCTGACCCTCCAACAATTTAGTTAATGATTGTGGCTATCAGATACACTGGCTCAGCAGTGCATCCATCACCGGGCTGACAGGGATTCAATCCTACAAGGGGAGGGAATGTGCAAACACATTCAATCCCAGCCCGGCCCGCCCCCTGCGTGCCTCTGCCCCTAAATCCAAGAACAAACAGAGAGTTTCCATCGGGGAAGAGCTGCTGTGATTTATTGTAAAATAATAGACAAGGTGGATGCTGGCAATGCCTCAGAGGCAGGACCAGCCCATGAGATGCTGCTCAGCTGCTGATGCTCCTTGCAGTGCCCTGAGAGGAAAGCAAACACACAGTGGTGCGTTCCTTCCCATGACAGTCTTTGCCTGTTCCTCCGCAATATTTTACTTGCTTTACCGGGTTTGATCCAGCCCAAAACTGAAGCCAGCAGCTTGCTTTGCTGAACCTAAGGCTTACTCTTTGCATCTGTACTGTTTCAATGTCCCAGCTCTGCACTAAAGACTCCTGCCCCATTGGTTTTCAGTCCCTGTCCAGGACAGCATGACCCCCCCCCGCCCCATCCTGACAGTTCTTCCACCCCTTTTCAATAGATTATTCTGCAATAAATCACAGCAGTCCTCACATGATGGAAAACTCTGTCCTGGGTCCATAAAGATGCTGTCAGCCACAGCAGCCCCAGGGGTACCAAAGGGAGGAAGACACAATTGGTGCTATGACAGCAACAGCCCAGGGTCAGTTTGCCCACCCTTGGACCCAGCCCAAAGCTTGCAGCTGCTGGCTTATCCCTGTATATTTGAATATCATGGTATTTTCATGGTGAGCAAGGTCTGAGGCAAAATGCTGAAAAACGTCTGCTGAGCTCAACAGTATTTTTTTCTAAGAGGCTTGTAAAAATCTGGAAATAATTCCTCTGAAGAGGCAGTGCAGAATCAAGCCTGAACCCAGAGCTTCTAAGGACCAAGCTCTCCTTCTGCTCAAATGCCATCAGAAATTCCCACTCCTGTTTCATTTTCTTGCCTCATCATGTCACACATGCACGGAGCTGACAGCAGGGAGGCACTGGGCATATCTCAGAGTGGGAGTTTTCACCCTCACAACCCCTCCATATGGAAAAGGAGAGGTCCTGATGAACCACCACCAAACCCTGGCTGCTCAGGAGCACCAGGAGACAATTGACCAGAGCAGGGAGTGCATTAACCAGTCTGGCGTGCATCTGTTTTGCATAGCAATTATTTCAAATATGGCCAGGGTTAATTAGCTGCTCCTGGTTGCCACTGCCTGAAACAAGCCACCCTCTGTGCCAGGGGCTGCAGTACAGAGCAGACCTGGCACTCGCCTTCTCTCCTGATCACAAACTGGGCAGGCAGCACCACGCGGGATTTGGAGGGGTGGGAAACACAGTGGTGAAGTTTGTATCTTATTTTGGATCCCTCAAGCAGTCCAAAACTTTGGCTCAGCTTTCTCCAAGCTCACTCCTAAGCAGATGACATGAGCACAGGAAGGCTGGCTGTAGGATAAGGCAACACACGCAGATCCTGGCTGATGGGTGCTCTCTAAAGTGCCCAATACCAGGGCACTTGATGAGCCCTGGGCCGGCTCATGGGTAGCCAAAACCCACTTCCCTGGGGTTTACAACATGACCAGGTCCAGTTTTTGTATGCAGTGCTGCCTGAAGGGAGCAGCTGGCCCCAGGTTTGGAGCTGCAGTGAATGCACAGGTTTTCCCCTGCACTTGTCCCTTCCTCTCCATGCTTTTATGGGATCCTCAAGGAAGCAGAGCAGAGCTGTCAGCACAGGGAGGACAGCCTGATCCATTTCTGGGTAGTGATGCTGCTCTAGAGCCTCTGGTCCCATGCTGGCAGGCTCCCGGAGGATCCGCCGTGTTGGGGAAGCTGCACTGCAGCACTGCGTGATAAGAGCAGATAAGAGAGTTCCTGCTCTGATTACGGCATGACCAAACAAGTTTCCTGATCCCGTACCTACGCCAGCCGCTCCTTGAGACAATACTGTTATCCCAGGCGGGAATGTGCAGGCAAGCAGGAGCACACCAGAGCCGCAAGCCCTGATGCCCTGTGGCAAACAAACGTCACTCTGTACCCTCCTCCCGGGCAGGGTGCAGACTCAGGGACTCACTCGGGCAGGGAGATTTCCAGTGGAATTCTCCTGGCAGGGCAACAGGCTTGGAGGAGACAGGGAGAGGGGAGCTACAGTGAAAAGAGAACAGGATGTGAACCAGTGCGGAAAGTATGACAAAAAGCAGCTGAGATTACAGAGCAAAGTTTCTCTTTGCCTTGCAGCAGTTCGCAGCTGGGTGCCACAGGGGAGCTGAGGCTCACGGCAATGCCAATGTTCTTCACTCCATCAGCTCTCCCCAGCTCCACCAGGGATGCCGTGACTGCCCCACTGGGGTGGTCCAGCACACCCCGAGTAGCTCCAAAGCACCATGGCCTGACCACCTTGTGCAGAAGAAACAGACATGGAGAAGCTCTCTGCAGCTTTGCACTCGTGCTATGGGCTCTGTTGGCTTGGTTTCCAGGGAAAAAAGCCTGTCTGGCAAAATGGATCAAGCCGTGTCACTGCAGTCCCTGCTATCTCAGGACAAGCAAGGTTGGGGAGCCCTCAGTGATGTTTTCCCATGAAACTGTCCATTTGCATGGGCACAGAGCTGGGAAAATGCTCTTACTCAGCATTAGATACATCATTATCAGGCTGGTATTGGTATTTTAGGGTAGACCATATGCTGACCTGTGGGTAAGACTTTGATGACTTGGGACCTCACTCACAGGGTTTCAGCTGCCTGATTTCCCTTGAGTCATCGAGGGGAATCATCACTCTCCTTTTAAGTGATCACAGGGGTTTCTGGTGCCTCAGAGCGTGCTTACCTCCTGTCCCAGCAGCAGACCGAAGCAGAGAGCTCCAGACTCTGCCTCTCTGATCTTTTCCATACAGTTACTTGAAGGAAACACACCTGATTTCAGAAGCAGACCTGTTGTGCCACTGCAGTATATTCAAGCTCTAATGTAAGGACACAGACACTTATCATGGGATCCTTAACGTGTTTATATGGCAGTGAAGCCATCGGGGCTGAGCCAGTGGGAAACCTGGAGCACAAGTCTGATGAGGAGCAGCTGAGGAATCTGGGGTTGTTCAGCCTGAAGAAAAGAAGGCTCAAGGGGGACCTTAGTGCTCTCTACATCTACCTGAAAGGTTGTAGATCGGGGAGAGTCCCCTCTCCCATTTCACAAGTAATAGGATGAGAGGACATGGCCTCAAGTTGCACAGGGGAGGTTTAGATTGGATATTAGGGAAAATTTCTTCACTAAAGGGTGATCAAGCACTGGAACAGGCTGCCCAGGGAAGTGGTGGAGCCACCATCCCAGAAGGAATTTAAAAGGTGTGTAGATGTGGCAGCTGAGGACATTTTAATGGTGGCCTTGTCAGTGCTGGATTAATGGTTAGACTTAATGTTTTTCCCAACTTTAACGATTCTACAACTTTATGAAACCAAGAAAAATGCAGCCCAAGCATTACCCATGCCCATGTGGCTTGGTGTACAGCTGAAAGTGGTTTATGAACCTCTTGTTTTTGCAGGCTCAGTGTGTCTGTGCTGATTTAATTTGGGTGCCCAAGCTGCAGCCTGTACTAGCAGCACCACATCATGCCAGGGGTGCATCCAGCACGTGCAGCCAGCACAAAGGAGCACATCAGGGCCTCTTAGACCATAGCGTTTAGCAAAGGCCACAAGGAAGAGCTTTCCAGCTATCTCAGAGGGCTCATCTGCATCAGGAGAGCCAGTCTGCACCTCTGAACTCTTCCTGGCCTGCCTGAACAGTGCCAACAGCTCCCCAGGAATGTTGTAATAGGGACCACTGGGTAAAGCTCTGCAAATCAAAAAGGTGACCAGACAAAACACTCTGAAGTTCTTTTTTCCCCCATTAAGGGCTAGTTTGCATAAATACAGAGGGATCACCAGAGGGTTCTGCTGTTCTTCAAGCCAGCTTCTGCAAGGCACTCATGAGGAAGAGACGATCTCTTCCCCTCAGAAGCAGGGAAAGTGTTCTGGTAAATACCTCTGCAGCTGTCCTGAGGTGAAATGGTTGAACACAGGTTTTTTCATGAATCCTCATGGGTTGCTTAGTCCTGTGAACACCTGCTGGGTGAGCTACCTCCTTTCATCCTGAAAGCTGGGTCAACGACTGTGGTAGACCTTCTCCTGGTGTTTTGTCTCCTGGGAATTGCACCTTGGCAAGGGGCTGGGAGGTCAGAAGAGAAGAAAATCGTGTGTGTCATTCGGCCAGCTCAGACCCAGGAGCTGAGGAGGTGTGTGGAAATAAAACACATTAAAGATAGACTCAGATGGTGGTAATGATTTCTATTTTACTGAGGAACCACCTACCGAGTCTCCTGATCCCTACCACTGCTCAGCAGATAGGCAGCTCTAGTGTCAGAAGCCTAGCAATGGTAATTTATCATGTTTGAAGGTGCAATAGGTCTCTCTAGATGTAATTAAGTGCTCTCTCAAAGGAAGGGACTATTGCTAAGCCTTGCAGGCATGTTTACCTGACCACAGAGGGCCCTCATCAGAACATCCAGTACTAATATATTATCACTAATGATGGCAGCCAACAATTTCTTCTCCACATGAATTACAATTACACATTCTTACTTGGCTGGAGAGTCCAATTATCCACAAGGAAAATTTTTCTCTCATACAGGACAAGAAATATTAGCAATACCTACAGGTTGTTCTTTCCTAACTTTTTTTTTTTTTATTTGACTCCCTGTTTTCCACCTCTAATTTGTTTTGAATTACTTCCAGCATTATTAGATTGGTATGAATGATCATCTACCACTTTTCTCTTTCACCAGCCCCATGTGCCTTTAGATTATCCACATTTTTACAGTTAGCCTGAAGGTGATATACAATCTCTCAAACCAGCCATCACAACAGAGTTTACCAATCTTAATTTCATCACCAAACACTTCTTCAGCACAGCATTTGACATCTGAGCTGCATTCCCCTCACCTCAAGTTCACCTTTGCAACGTGTTCCTTCTCCAACAATCACATTTTAAGGACCACTGCCCTGGTGTCCCGTGCTACGTCCTACACTTGACATAACAAATTGCTCCATAAAGATTGTAGGAGGCTGAAGCAGTTTGGAGGAAGGTTGCTTATCTCCACGCAGTGCAGTGGGCTGGAGGAGGCTGTTCCCCAGTAGCAGTGATGCTGTGACAGAGCCTCCAAAAGCAGTGCTTTAGGGCACCTGTGAACCAAAGGAACAGCAGCACCCCTTACCTCTGCTGGAGGTGAAATGTGTCAAGAGGCACTAGCGTGAAGGTGCTTTGACTAGACCCCAAAATGGGTGGAATGACACAAGAAGGAGGCACTAGGAAGGCCTGAAACTACAGGAGAAAGTCATGGCAATCTCAGCAGCCTCTGACAGGCAGCACTGATTCCCTGAGCTGATGTGGAGGGATGGGGAAGCGTTGTGTTATCTGGGCTTAAACTACTTCCCCAGCTCCCCTGAGAATCATTTTTTGAAGCGCAGAGCCCAGAGCTCAGTGGTGCCTGCTGCCACATCCCTCTGGCTGGGTGGCTGGACTGCTCCTGAGGGAGCACAGAGGATGGGTACCACCCAGGGAAAACATATCAACACCCAGCATGGCAGACAGCACCTGGTCCAACCTCACTGCCCCTGATGATGAAATTCCTTCTGAACAAGATTTGCCTCCCTGTATCTGCAAGACAACCTCCAGGCAAGCCAGGCTCACTCTGGGACACTGCTCATCTGTCCCCCAAGGGATGGAGACACAAATGTCTCTCCCTGTGACAAAGCTGTCTTCTGCTGTGATGCAGAGCCCACATCTCAGGTGTGCTCTGAGATGTAAACCTGTTTCAGGTTGTGTGGATGTTCATTCTAGGCCTTTCCTAGTAAACCTCCTCTTTTATTTCGTTCTTCCCCACACCCCCAAACTGTTACATGGCCAAAAAAGTGTTTAATCAAGGAAACTGGAGCTGAGCCAGCACCGGGCCCGTCGCTTCTTTTACCCCACACACTATTCTGATGTATTGCAGAGAGCTCAGTTCTGAGGCTAGACAGGTTTATGAGCCCCCAACATCCCCAGCCACAGCCAATATTCCAGCCAGTGTTACACCTCTCTACTCTGATGATTTTGCTGCATTCTGCTAAGTACCTGCCTATCTAACACTTCCTTGATTAACAAAACTCTGCAGCCACTTCCTGCCATCATTCCCACTTTACTGCACTGGAACCTGCTGGCAACTCGTCACCGATTTCATCCAGGCAGCTGGGTCTGACCCTCAGAAATGGGGGGATTGCAATCAGTGGGGTTTGTTGCCTACAAAACAGACCTGAATGTCACCCACATTCTTCCTGGAGTGTTCCCTTGGCTCACAGACCCTTCTCCAGCCTGCCCCGGAGCCTGTCCTGCACAGCAGTGCCCTCTTTCCTGCCAGGACGGGATGGGGAGTGCTGGAATCTCATTCATGCATCTGCTGTTGCACCGCTGCTGCCAATCCCGCCGGGCTTTGGGAGAGAAGAACATGATCACTTCGCGGGGCGCTGCTGGAGTCACTGCACAAGCGGAGGAGACCACCTAATCCTTGCATTCCTGCAGGAAAGAAAGCCCACAGTGAGCTAAACATAAATGGCCAGCGGTGTGTGTGTTATTTTTAAGCCCAAAAGCCTGAAGGCAAGGTTTAAAGGAGAGTCTCACGGCATATTTTTCATGAGCTGTCTTAAGTCCCCCTGTCTCTTGCCTGGATTGCGTCAGCCAGCAGTGACATATTTTGGTGCAGGACCTGTCTCTGTCGCTGTTCTCAAGGCACTTTAAGCCTGGCTGGAGCAGGCAAACTGAGACATGGAGCAAATGCTGGCTTCCATCTCCATATCTTGTCATCCAGGATTGACAGAGAGCACAAAGTGGCCTCATAAAGGGATAAAGTCAAACGATATGGCTGCCTGATGTTCCATGGTACACCCTGCCTCTCCTCCCTGGAGTCGAGGGGAGGGTCACCGTGCCCCGTGGTGATGTCCCTGCCAGCAGCCAGCTGTCCCTGTGCAGCCAGAGGCACTGAAACAGCCCTGCTGTGCCACACCACGCTCTCCCTGGCACCCTGAGCACTGACTGGGACCTGAGGATGTGAAAGTTCAGCACATATCCTCCTTCCCCTCCCAGCTTTGCTGGCCAGGGAGCACCAGGGCTACACCTGTGTCCCCAGCATCACTGCTCCTGCTCGTGCATGCTCAGCTCCCATAGCTGCCAGAGCATTGTGCATATCCTGGCTAAGACAAAAATCAATGAATTCTCAGCATGGATGTGTCTAAGTCACATGTTTAGCAGCTTGGTTGCTGTGTGGGGCAGCACTGGCTGGTAAAATGTGAGTTGCAACTGCAGAAGGCTGAGGGAATGCACCTGAGTGTGCTTGTGTTCACTCAGCCATAACTGGCCATCCCAGATAGGCACTGGCACTGCATGGCATTGAGTAATGGGTTCCTGTTCAACCCTTTCTCCACTGAAAGCAGCTGCAGAAGCAGTGGAATGGTCCCCAAAACTCCACACTCTCTGCTGCACTGGTGTTTCCATATCCCAGCAATCATTTCTGACAGCAACGTTATTTTTGTGAGAGTGCTTCAGCCAGCTGACATAACCATAAAGTATAACCAGCTTTGGCTTTTGCAATGTTTCCTGCTCTAAAATGAAGATGAATATTTCTGTTACTGTGCAGATGACTCTTGCTGAAACAAGCAGCTATTCAGTCTGGGATGAAATCCAGAAGGTAGCCAGGATTTTGGTTTTTTGGAAGGAACGATGACTTCTGGGCACAAAGAAGCCCAGGTCTTTCCCCATACAGAAAGGATTGGGGCTGAAGTCAGACACCATCATGCCCCAAAGCCAATGAATGTGAGAGGTGATGGGAGGCAGCCTCAGGGCTGGAGGACGAGTGTGGTTTCAGCCCATCTTTCAGGACGGCCTCACCTGTGCACACCCAAGCAAGGGCTGACACTTCATCCAGAACCCCCAACATCCCTGGCCTGTGCCTGCTGCTGCCCCCATCCGTACTTCTTAGGTAAAGAAAAAAAGACATACGACACAGAAAACTACCATTAGTGCTTTGTTTTCCTATGACAAACCTGTTCAAATGAGCTGTCTTTTTAAATCTTTTTTAGCTTTAGCTGTGACATCTTCCCAGTTGCTCCTCTTTTCAGTGACCTCATGTGCATTTTTGCTTTTCCTAATCCATGTTTTCCTGTCCTGTCTTCTATCACCTGAAGACCCTAGCTGTCACAATCGACACAGATTAGGGAAATAAGATACACATTGCTCTATCACCAGAACAGCTTCCAAAATTCCCTTTTCTCCCCTACTGCATCAGGCTGGCACCTGTGGGGCAACTGGTACAAGAAGGACTCATGTGAAAACAGCATTCCCTGCACAGACAGGGGAAGGGCCTGATCATATGGACCAATCCCTGCATCTCTAGAAGTGGATCTCTAAAAGCAGCAGTGACTCAGCGGTGGAAGCACAATGTTCTGCAGAAGCACTAGAGCTTCTAATCGTGGCCTCATCCCTGCTGGGTGAGGCAGATCCAGTGTTTGGACATCATCTTCAGACTCCCTTGGAACAGAGGACTGCTTCTGATGTGATGAAGAAAAAACAAAGGAAAGGAAACACCAGCATCATTTTGGGGATGGAGGTGAGGAGGCCTTGTGTCTGAGTTTTTTAATTAGTTGAGTGATGAGAGTGAAAGAAAATCAGTCTAAAGAAGCCAAACTGATTTAATTAGCAATATGATTATGAGTGCACTGCCTTCCCAGGCATAGGAAGGGTTCTCATCTTCACCAGTTTCATTAAAATAATGACTCATACCCCCTCTTCCTCCCCACCACCCTCGCCACAGGTCCTCCCTCTCCCATGCCCGTGACTGTGCTGGGATATGCCCCTGATAATCTTCTGCTATCCTGGGGGCCTGGGAGGCAGGAGGGCCATGGAAAGAATCCCAGCGTTTCCATCTGTCGAATTCCCGAGCGGCAGAAACCTGACCCCGCACGGAGCGGGGACGAGCTGCATTATTGCTGCTGTGGCAGAGCGAGCCCTTGTCATGCATTATTAAGTGAGCTCAGCGAGGGAGAGACACCGACGAGAGGGTGAGTGAACCTGAAAAGTGGAAAAGTCAAAACTATACCCGTAATAAAAAAGAAATTTAAAAATAAATCCGGCCCTGAGCAGCCGATGCGGCAGCTGCTCCCATGGGCAGAGCAGAGCAGAGCAGGCACAGAGACATGACAGCCATGCTGATGGTTTGCTGCAGTAGCGTGGGGTTTTTCCATGGTTTTAGCCAATTTGTAGACAGGGAAGGAGCCTGTGTGAAAAATGAGGCAGTAAACATTAAAGCCTGCAGTACACTTGTTTCTGTCCTGATGAGCTCAGTGCTGAGGGAGTGGGAGCACTTTGGCACTGGATGAGCTGCCCCAGAGCCAAACCCCACAGACAGGGGTGGCACTGCTGCCACCCAAGGCTGGGGGACACCATGGCTGGTGCAAAGCAGCTCAGCCTTGGGTCCCCTGCCGGCACATCCCCTTGGTCCCAAAGCACACGTGGGAGTGGTGGCAGAGCCCCTGCCCCGGGCAGAGCCCTGCCATGGCCACAGCACTCCTAAACCACCTGCTGAAACTGCCAGGGACCCAGATTTAGCTGTGCAGCCCGGCTCCCAGTCAAACTGCTGCACTGAAACTGCTCAGCGTGAAATACTGAGTGTGGATGCAGGGTTTGCCCTCTGGGACTCCATCACCCACAGAGGTGGATGGGATCTGATGTGGGGCGAAAGGGAGACCCCGGAAATCATCTTCTTCTGCACAACTGAGCAATGTCACAGCAGCAGCAGGAGGGCTTCAACCAGCAGCCACCACTGAGCCCACCTGAGGGGAAAAGCCACCCACCATTGGCCTGGACCAGACATGTACATTTGGGCAGGTATGCAATCTCTTCCCAGTCTTTTCCTGAGCCTGTTTAGTGATGCTTTTATGGATGTTTTTTCCAATTTTCCAGCCCACTGGCAACTATTCCTTATATGGAAAAACAAGAGCACAGAGAAACTTAATGTGTTTCTAGCTGATTTTAATGAAATTTAATAACTTTGTTGAGGAGGCAGAATCAGCCCAACTAATTCTTTGTGAACCCAGAGCCTGTAACTGGAAGGTCTTTCTGGAGCAGAGCAAAAATGGCCACTCCTGTTATTTGCAGAAGAGGCAAAATCGCAGAGGGCCAAGTATTGCAAAACCCCACGTTCTGCAGAAGGTGATTTATAGTTACCTGCAAAGATGTGACTAAGGAGCTCAGGAATCCCAAGCTGAACAACAGCCCATTGATAAGCCCCAAGACACTGCAGGCCGAACTCTTGGCTACCCCGCAGCTGACCCCTGGCAGTGTCCTGCACTTGCCTGAAAGGCAAATGTGTGCAGGGGAGAGGCAGTGGGGAGCACAGGAGGGCACTGCTGCAGGCCGGGGGCTCCACACGCCAGGGACTCCACACGCCAGGGCTGGTTTGCTTTTGTCAGCAGAGGATGGACCAAATCCATCCCTGGAGGCAAGTGGCTGCATCTCTGTCAAGGGGCTGAGGGTCAGACCTCTGCTAATAGTGTTGTGAGGTTTTTCAGGGATGTTTTCTTTCCACTTGTGCTCCTGGAAATGCAGAGGCACACAAATAGAAAAGGACAAATCAATAAGCATTTATGAGCCATGAAAAAGCTTTCTTCTCGCGCAGGTAAAATCTTAGTTGTGCTCTTTATGTGGCTGGGATGATTCATTGAGCTTCCCTCTCCCCCACAGGCAAGCAGAAATAAACAGGAATGCTTTCCAAATTCAGGAAGGGCACTGTCTCTCCCTCCCTCTCTCTTTCCCTCATTTCCCCAGTATAAGGAGATTTTTCTGCAGACAACTCTAATGGTTATCTCTGAAAACTTCTAAATTCCTGAACCTGCTTGGTTTGCTGCAGCACAGCCTGGAATACAGGTGGATGGCTGTCCTGGCCAGGGATGTTTCCCTTCATCAGCTTATTTCCCTGTGTCCCAAAACACCCCTCCAGTCCAGGCCCCTGAGCTCCACTTTTGCTGTCGCTGTGGTCAGAGGCAAAACTTCCTGTGTCTCCAGCGGGAGCAGGAGCAGGTTTCACCCAGCAAACCCACCCGTATCACCATATGCTGCTTTCCCTCCGTGCTCTGTTTTCCTTCCAGCCCTATCTGCTCCATCACAGACGGAGCTGGTGGCGGTGGCCGTGCGGGTGTTTGCACAAAGGCGGTAACTCAAGCCCTGGCGGGAGCTGTTTTGGCAGCGTAGCCAAGGCACCGCTCCTTGCTCCAGCTGACCTCTCCTCTGGGCCCTGCCCGCCCTCCCGGCTGGCTGCAGGTGCCTCTCACCCCAGCCTTTCCCCGGCTATGCTTTCCAAAGCCATTTTCCTGTGACTCGCTGTGGATGGAGCAGCTCCTGCCCCGCTCAGCAGGACACCCGAGGGTGCCACCACGGGACACTTCGCACCCTGAATTATTTTTAAGACCCTGCGGGGCCAAGAGGCACTGGGCAAAGGCAGCGAAGTGAGCCATTAACATGACACACATAACAGCACCAAGAGCAGGTGCTGACAGGGATTTGCCTGGTGGAGGTCTTTGCTTGGGCAGGAGAGCCAAACACTGCTCATCACCCTGCTGCACACATCATGACCTGCTGCCAGTGCCTCTACCACCTCACGCTGAGAACAGGCATAGCAATTCAAAGGAATCCATGGCTTTTCGTCATGTCACTGTGCCATTTGTGTGAATCCTCACATAGATGGTACCCAAGGCATTTGCTCATCCTTCGCAATGGCCTGGAGCAGTACTCTCTGGCCTTGCCTTTGCAGAGACTTTTATTTCAAGCCTATTGCCACCCTCCAAGGTCTCTGTAGTGAGTTTGCTGCTCCCGACAGGCTTGGAGAAAGTGCAGGGTGAAATTCCCTGTAGCTGCACATCTCAGATCAGTTTCTCCCTGCTGCGAGAAATTCCAGGATGGAGAACAGTCAGATCAAAGAGAGACAATCCCAGCTGAAACATGCACGATTTGCATATTCCATTAAAAAAAAATCAAAGGGGAGGGTGTGTAAAATATTTGCGCCCTGGAGCATATACAATGTATGCCCCAACAAGATGCTAGGTGTAGGGCTTATACTTATTTACTCTGATGCTTAATAA